>QVTF01014954.1:655000-1112500 GCA_003573665.1 Oxygymnocypris stewartii | reverse complement strand
GGAGAATTCTTTAAAGGCTTCATCAAGTGTGACCAACCAGCATCAGCAGTAACCCATGTTATACAGGCCACAGTTATGACCCCCTCAAAGGGCTGCCCCGGAGGAGGCAGGCGACACGCCCTCAGAAGTTTCCCTCCTCTCCCTTGAAGAACGGCTGGGCCGGCCCAGCAGGAGGCGCACGGGCCTGCTTTGAAAAATAACACCTTTGTGATCCCCCTGTGTTTGGGATGGAGCGTGGTTTGCAGATGGCATAGAAAGAGCCACCACGGCAATCTCTGGCTGAACAGAAACATGGGAGAGAGACAGAAAGAGTGGCCTTTGAACTAACACCAAAATATCATCCTCTATCATGGAAACAAGTTGTCCTGGGAGCGAGGAATGACTGCAGTGAAGCTCCTGCTTGTGAGGAACGCCACTCACATTTTAGGAATGATTTTCCTCCAAAACAACAACACTATTATGCTGCTTAATGTTTATCTTAAATGTCTGAATGTTCTCTGCCTACATACAATTAAGGTTTGTTAAGATTTAGTGCTTGAAGGTGCATGGCAAGAACACTTTAAATGTGTATTTATAAAACTTCCACAATAGTGCATTATTATTATGTATTAGTAGTAGTAGTAGCTAAGAAGCACTGCAAAGCACTTTACATAATATATATTTTTCCTCAGTTAAGCTGGGTACAACAAAACTACTAATGCACTATTTAATTGTATCACCAACAGCACCGTTTTATAGATGTTTATAGATAGTGGCATTCAGTTATTTGTTTTAAAGTGTGTATAACAATATAATTGATTTTAGGCATAAAAAAAAGAAAAAAAAAGACGAGTGCCAAATAATTATTGAGTTTGAGTTTATAGGTCTTCTAAATAAATACATATTTCAAATAAATAAATGAGATACATGCATGAGTGATGTAATGACGTAATTAAATGACTTAGTATTATTAGTAGTAGCCAACTATTTCTATCTTACTTTCAGAAACTTTTTTTTATTTTCTCTTTTTTACTTTTTTAAGAAAGACTAGTTTTATACTCCAAAATGTAATTTTAGATTTGATGTCACATGGTAACATTTCTCAGAAATGAAAATATGTTTTAATTTAGCCATTTATCCAGTCCCAAAAAAATTGTAAACAACAACAATGTATGTATAATATTATACTTTACATTACATTATACATTATTATAAACTGTAGTACATTATTATTATTGTTATTAATTATTATTATTATTTAAATAAATTATAAGCTGATACACTGGCCAGTGTAAAATCCAGCTTTTCCAAAGATTACAACTTTTCTTCATTTCGGTAATGAATTCTGGGCAAATATTCTATAAAATAAGCACAATTTGGTGTTCATTTTGTTTGTATATTATATTGCATATTTTATCAGGTCACGCTGCGATCTAGATATTAGCATCTGCCAATGAAAAAAACAAAAAAACAAAGGGAGATATTTTTTAATAAAGAATGGTACTGTAGTGCTGCTTTTGCAAGTATACATGCCCTTGTTCACGCTTACCGTTGTTGATTGCACAGGCAGAATGGAGACATGAGATGTTCAAAACAGCTGAAAGCATTGATACAGGGGCGTCAGTAAGGGTGGTTTGTAAAAAAAAAAAACTAAATACGAGATCATGATGTGGTGGGCTTGTGGAGTGTGTGCGGAGGTGAATAAATCACTACGGGCCAGTCCTGGTGACAGGGCTTCCCCTTCCAGCCGTCTGAGAGGGATGGGGAGAAGCAGAGCGCTGAACTTCTAACCCCGTTTTCTGAAATCATTTTAGCTGCAGCTGACAGCCGATAACTGCTGTTTGACTGTGCGCTCCTGACGGCCAGCGTTCCCGGGCCGCAGCGGGTCCCCTGCAGTCACTGAACCCTCTGCAAGGGTGATCTGCTTTCGGCTTGTTTTCCTTTCCATTGGCTTTGGCAGGCTCAGAGTAGCGTGCGTATTTTGATACTTTCCTCACTTCATTTTTACCTGTCGTTGTAAATGGATTCACAGTTATACTACTTCAGAGCAGCAACAGCCAAACTGATCATATTACTGAATTTGCTTTCCAGGACAATAATGTAAACTACATCTTTACATTTGCTGAAGAAAATGCGAGTGGTGCATGCCTGTGAAAAAGCTCTGGCTTTATGCTGAAGTGTTGCTACTAGTTTGCAAATTATACACTGACTATTCATTGAACACAGCTTTTCTAGTAATTATGACAACACAGTAGGTTAAAGTTTGCTTCGTTCAACGCAAATGGCTTATGGCGTCCCTAGCTCAGTTGGCTCGCCATCAGTTAACATATCTACACATCACATACAATTCACAGCAGTTTCCAGCTGAAATAAAACATTAGTGGCAGTAATGCACCAAAAAAAATGAATTATGATTTCACACAAATTATTATTGCAGTGGCAGACTGGGGCACCGCTATGGTCCCCCTCGATAGAAATCACGTTCCGGAGAAGAGCGGGGACAAGCGACCCCTCGGTTAAAAATCATGTTTCCTTTGGGGGTTTTGCGTTTGGCCCCCTCTCTGATCAGGGCCCGTGGAATCTTCCTGACTTCCCCCACCCATCTTACAGCACCCCTGGTGGCAGATTATTGATTAACAAAGACTTATTTTATGCAGTTCCTTGCACAATATTGTTTTCATAACAACACTTTCACTATATAGTGCATGATTTGCAAATGAATACATTTTGACACTTGGAACAAAACCAGCTCCATATGCATGGATTTTCTAACATAGTAAACTTGCTCTGTATTGCACCTGCTACAGTATTGTACTTGAGATGTGAAGCGCATGAAACATTACATTACTTTAAGCACCACTCACCGGACATTTAATTTCTGAATTGCCACATTACATACAACAACTAGGCTAATAAATATTGCTAGATTCATGTTAATCTGTTTCGGATTAAACCTAATGTGAGCTAAGCACCACCCACTGCACATTTCACTTTGAAATGCCATTAAATGTGCAAGAAGCATAGTAATGTAATTTTGCAAAAATGTCTCAATGGCAGTGGTGGACGAAGTACACAAATCAAGTACATGAGGGAAAGTACAGATACGTATAATAAAATATTACTCCAGTAAAAGTAAAAGAGCTGCTTTTTCAATTTTACTCAAGTGAAAGTATAAAAGTACTCAACTTTTTATATACTTAAGAAGAAAAAAGTACCGATAGATTTATTTAGCAACTTTATATAGGCTACTTAATTCAATGTCATATTAGCACATATTTTTTTTATAATCCTTCTGAAAAAAAAGAGTTAAGATATATATTTTGTTGTTGATATGGACTATGTTGATGAGAGTGATGTAGTAATGTTCACTGTGAAGCTTACACTGCAATGTACCTGAGAGAAAACAGATTTGACCATTTGATTTTCACCAGTAAGAAAGAAAGTGTTTTAAAGCTTGTTGTTTTGCAGAACGTCACAGTTATACAATATATGGCATGCGAGGACTGAAGTTAGGAAGAACATTTTGAGGAAAATATATTTATATAGTCACTATGTTTTTTTTGTATGTTTGTTTTTCTCAAACCTTGTCTGTGGTGTAAAAACACCCCTGGCCAAATGTATAAAAATGTAGTTTACAAATAAATGTCGTTTACATTTACATTTAGTCATTTTGCGGACGCTTTTATCCAAAGCGACTTACAATTGGGGAATACATAAAGCGATTAATCTTGAAGAGGCAAACAGACAGAGGAAGTGCCCCTAACACCAAGTCTCAGGCATTGTTCAAATAAATACAAGCTAGCAAGAGAAGGAGAGAAAGAGAAAGAGAAATATGAAGAATGAAGATTGACAGGGATCCAGCATTCTGGATGAGGGTGGGAAGATCATTCCACCAGCCAGGAACGGTGAACGAGAATGTTCTGGAGAGTGATTTTGAGCCTCTCTGTGATGGTACCATGAGGCGTCGCTCACTAGCAGATCTCAGACTTCTGAAGGGGATGTGGATTCGTAATATTGAGTGGAAGTAGGAGGGTGCTGACCCTGTGGTTGTTCTATATGCAAGCATCAGTGTCTTGAACTGGATGCGAGTTGCAACTGGTAGCCAGTGCAAGGAAACAAAGAGAGGTGTAACATGGGCTCTTTTGGGCTCGTTGAAGACCAGTCGTGCCGCTGCATTCTGAATCATTTGTAAAGGTTTGATTGTGCTTGATGGAAGTCCAGCCAGAAGAGTATTGCAGTAGCCCAGCCTAGAAATGACAAGGGCCTGGACAAGAAGTTGTGCAGCATGCTCTGTTAGAAAGGGCCTGATCTTTCGGATGTTGTGAAGTCCAAACTTGCAAGATCGAGCAGTCTTTGCAATGTGCTTTTTGAAGGTCAGCTGATCATCAAAGATTGCACCAAGATTTCTGACCGAAGCTGATGGGGTAATTGTGGATGAACCTAACTGAATCGTGAAATCATGCTGTAGAGTTGGAGTTGCAGGGAAGACAAGAAGCTCAGTCTTTGCCAGGTTGAGCTGTAGATGGTGTTCTTTCATCCATGCCGAGATGTCTGCCAAGCAGCCTGAGATCCGTGCAGCTACCGTTGGATCATCTGGTCGAAATGAGAGATAGAGCTGTGTGTCATCAGCGAAGTGGAATCCCAGTGATGTCCAGTGATGAGAGGGTGGACAGGAGGATCTGATGATTGACAGTGTCAAAAGCGGCAGACAGATCAAGCAGAATGAGGACTGATGATTTGGAATCGGCTTTTGCAATTCGCAGGGATTCAGTGACTGAGAGTAGCGCAGTCTCAGTTGAATGGCCACTCCTGAAACCTGACTGTTTAGCATCCAGTTTGTTGTTCTGTGAAAGAAACAATGAGACCTGGTTGAAGACAACTCGTTTGAAGACAACTCGACATGTTATAGGATGGCTGGAGAGGAGAAGTTTGGATACTTCCGCCTCAGTGAGGGGACAGAAGGAGAATATTGGAGTTTGAGCAGTGAATCTAGTTGGTTGGAGGTCCTGTGTGAGTGGAGGTGAAAACTGACTACTGATTGTTTTAGTTTTGTCTGTAAAAAAAAAATGCAAATTCATCAGCTGTTATAGAAGGGGGACAGAGGAGATAATTAAATGTTCTGAAGAGATTACGCATATCTGGAGCACTGTTGATCTTGTTATGGAAATGTGACGATTTGACAGTGTGTACTTCTGCGGAAAAAGATGAAAGCAATGATTGATACATACTCAGGTCCGACGGATGGTTTGATTTTTGCCATTTTCTCTCTACCGCTCGGAGTCTGGTCAGAGAAGGGGCAGTCCGTGCTGGCCTGGAGGAGAGAGGACAAGAGGTTAAGGTAGAGCATAAAGTGTCAGTAGCTGTATTCACATCCAGAGATGGGACATGGGTAGGTGAGGGAAGAGAGGAGGATACTACAGAGGAAAGATGGGAGGGAGAAAAGGAGCGAAGGTTTCGCCTAAAAGTAACCGGTAAGGGGGTTGGTGGCACCCGGGTAGCAAAGTGTAATGTAAATTAAATGAAGACATGGTCAGAGATATGTAGTGGTTGTATCAGAATGTTATCTGCAGAACAATCGCGTGTGTAAATTAAATCAAGTTGGTTGCCTGATTTGTGAGTGCTAGTAGTGGTAAGACGTTTGAGATCAAATGAAGCTAGGAGTGAATGAAAGTCTGTAGCATAAGGCTTTTCTAGATGAATGTTGAAATCGCCAAAAACTAAGATTGGAGTGCCATCCTCCATGAAAGAGGACAGCAACCTGTCCAGCTCCTCTAGGAAGGGGGCTATAATTTGGCCAGGGGAACAGTAAATTATCACAATCTGGAGTTTTACAGGAGCTATTACAGTAATCGCATGAGATTCAAATGAGTTGTAATTGCATAGGGGAGAGTAGGTTGAGTATTTCCAAATATTTGAAATGAGCAGACCAGTGCCCCCACCCCGGCCAACTTGACGTGGGGTGGTTATGAGAATATTGTTGACGGAAGCAATGGTTGTCCCCTCCACCATGTTTAAAGTTTAGCTATGGCCCGCCCAACTCAGAAACTATGGTATCAAAATTATTTCAGAGTTTCTCTGTAGTAAATATAACTTGATCGGCGTTCACGTCTAATTTCTGATTAGGAAACTTATATTTACAGTAATTCAGATAGCATGTGAAGTTCAGAGTTCAGAAATGCTAATAAATGGACTATAATAATAGTGATGCTTGCCTTATCAAACACTACTAATCATATGGCAGTAACACGATCTTGACCTGCGATCTTGATGAGTTTAAATATTTAGCACAGTTATATTGCAGCCCACATCTTCTGCCCACAGCTGCGAATACTGTCTTTGTGCTGTTAGCGCTCGTGTGTGTGTGTGTGTGTTTGGCAAGCCTGTTGGCCCCTGCTCCATTCAGCAAACTTCACACCAATCTCAGCCTCTTCTCACCCAAGAGGGACTCACAGGGCATAAATTAGCCCCACAAAAGCAAAGAGGGGAAAAAAGACCAGCCAGGAAGTCATTTTCATCTCCTATTAGCACATGTTCTTTCATAACACAATGCGAAAACAGCCACCAGTATTGAAGGCAAAGGGGATTGCGTGTTTTTTCCTCACACTATAACGATACTTTCACACCTATGTATAGCAATAAAACATTTGCCTGCTAATTCACCTGGGGACACAATATGTTACTTTAATGAGTGTCACCAGAGCCCTGGTTAATGTGTCTATGACTCTTGTAGTATTTGTGCAGAAGAGGAACATCTTACAGAGGGGGTGATACAACTTCGAAGAGTCTTCGTCAAACCAACACTGTCCTACTTCTTGAGGAAATTACTCACGCAAATCAAGCCAGAAACCTTTGCAGTAGCTATATGCTTACATGTGGCCTAATATTCCGATAGTTTAATCGTAATGAGAAAAATATTAACTGATTGAGGTCAATCAAATAAGACTAAAATAATTACTGATCCATTAGTTTTATTTGAGATATTAGTAGTATTATTATTATTATTAGTAGTAGTAGTTGTAGTAGTATATTTCCATAGTTTTTATTTTATATTTTGAAATAGATTTTAAAATAGATTTTATTTTCTACATTTTCAGTTTTAATTTTCATTTAATTTAACTTTTAGTAATTGTGTTACATGTTTTTTTCATTGTATTAGTATTGAATATATATATATTTATATTTAGCTCTATTTCTAATTTCAGTTTTATGAGTTGTATTACTTCAACTTTTACTTATTTTGTTTCAGTTAGTTTCCAATGCAGCATTTCTTTTTTTTTTACTCAAGTTTTTCATCTTATTTTTTTTATTTCGTTTTAGTCCAGATTTATTGAAATGAATTATATTATTATTATTTTCAAATTACTTCTTATTAAACAGTTTATTATAGAATTATAATTTACAGAATATATATATATATATATATATAATTAAAATGATAAATATTTATAAATGTAATATTAAATATTATTTAATATAATCTATACAATATCAGTTAGATTATTTATATAAGCATAACAAATTCAAGGAATTCTTTTTTTTATCACACGTACATGTACAAGACATATTTTTCTAAAAGAATCGGACTGAATTTAATTAGGATTGACACAAAACGGTGCATGTGTATACAGTATTATTCCACACACAGAGTGTCACCTTTATGGCTTCAAAGATTCAGCAGTTATTAAGTAGTCCAAGACTTTGATTGCACACTTAGATCAGGTGAAGTAATATTGTGACATGTAAAATACTCTAATAGAGCCATAATACACCCAATCATTTAAACATTTTCCAGAGCATGTGTTGTGACATTTTAATTGTCTTTGAAAAACATCACAAAGGCAACACTACAATTTCATTGTACACGGATGTGCACAGGACCATATGGCTGCATACATATTTCCTCATTTCATACATGTTTCTTTTTGACATCAATAATTCCTCGGCACCCAGTAGCGTCTGGACCGCTTCCAAAGCAATTATAAAGTTGCCGTGGAAACAGAGGCCGCCTGCCAAAACGAACCATACTGTCTCCGCTCAGCAAACGAAGACACCAAGACAAAGAAAGAAGAGATACAATAGAAAGATGAGAATTAGAGTGACAGCATATCTGTGTAGCGCCGTTATGATAATTCCCGAATGTGCATATAGTTGTTTCGTGAGACTAGACTTACTCACTCAATGGAGTTTTCTTCCTTAGGGTAGCGAGAGGTGTTGTTAGGCGCTAGAGTAATGTATTGTAACCTTATGCTAAGCTAATGAACAGGAAGATGAAGGCCCAGTAATGGATACATTTTTACATTCATCTTTTTGAGGCTCATTATGGGGTTTTGTGACAACCTCGTTAGGACTGGCCGCCAGATTACCCAAGTGAATAAAGCGCAGAACCCTCATATGCTCAAATACACACAATAAACACACACAAACACACACTCGCTCTGGGAAATGTGCGCTCAGACAACCTCTCATGCTTTTAAAGGCACACAGTGACTTAGTGTGTTTGTTCAGTTGGTGTCTGGGTTCATCTCAGACACAATGCTTCAATATTGTTTGATCGTTACACGACACTAATGCGAAGGAATCTTACTCCAAATGATGCCAACATGCAGTGGATACCTTGACAGCTTAATTAATAATTTATACTTTTATTCATTTATTTGTCTATGCACCTGCGAATACAAAATTGAATACCATATTTGGTTGCACTTTGCAAGCAATTGTGCATATGGTATTGTTTAATAGGCTCATATCTGAAGATGCTCATATGTTCTCATTAGTGATACCTGGAGGGATCAATATTTGCATTTCAGGACACCTTCATTTAACTTACTTAAATGCGCTTGAATATTTCATTTAGATGTTTAAACTCATATGGGTGAGATCTAATTTCACATATGTAAATGTGTGTTTTTTGTGAATGTTAATATGGTTGTAAACAGAACAGACTGGTGATTTCTCACTGACTGCTCACTTTAAATTTGATGCGTTTGTGTTTTTTGCTGGTTACCAAGCTGAATGTTCTCAGAACTTTGGTTATTTGGTCTTGAATTGTTTTAAGTGGGTGTTCATTTAATGTTTTCTTTTTCTTTCTTTCTTTCTCTCTCTCTTTCTTTCTTTCTTTTTACAACTTGTTACTTTTTAATGTTTTCTGAGTACTCATAAACATTCCCATAATGTCTAAAATAAAATGTTGCCTTAACATTTGTAAATAAGTAAATAAATAAGCCAATAATTAAAAAATAAATAAATACATAAATAACTAATATTTGTATTTGTCCAGAGAAAATTCAGAAATAATGTTTTTATAACTTAATGGGAACATTAGCAAAATAATATTTTATTATATAATATTTTATATTTTTGTTAGCAGATGTTGAAGTTTCTGATACAATAAAATGTTTACGCAATTTGTTAATTTTATGACATGTACCCCAATGTTGTAGCATCGAAGACATTATCAATCACCCAATATCATAAAGATCATCATGCCTACTAATGTTCTAATCTAAAATAATGATTACATGCACATTATTATAACTTCAATTATCCAAAATGTCCTCTGGATGTTCTCAATACAGTAGACAACATATAATTTGTTAGAAAACGTGTACGATAAAAATATTGCATTATGCTATTACGGAGGAAATAAATACATTTATATAATGTTAAATACTTAACATTACAAATAAGGAAAGAGTACATCTGTAGAATTCATTTCCAACTACAGATGGAACACAAAAGATGATATTCTGAAAAATGGCCTGACGGCTAGTGCAGGACAGGGACACAGAGGAGAGCCTCCAGGGCAGATCAGAGAGCAAAAGCAGAGAAGATAGTTCGGGAAGCCAACGTGGATAAGGAAGTTCGGGGAGCCATGGCGGATCAGGAGGCCACGGCAGATCAGGAAATTCGGGTAGCCATGGCGAAGCTTCCGTGGCCTTTGCCAGCTCGGCCACGGGCATATGGCCCTCCCAAAAAATAATATATTGGGAAACTTAGGAATTGTGGGGGGGCGCTCTGAAGGGTGCTCTGGTGGAGCGGGCACTTGAGGGCGCTCTGGTGGAGCGGGCACTTGAGAGGTAATGCCCTGGGGTGTAGTGCCATATCCAGGAGCTCTGAATTGCAGGCTGGAGCTGACACTGGGGCGAGCTCTGGGGCTGGAGCCTACACTCCCTTCCTTCGTAATCTCCTCCAGGAAATAACATGTGGGCTTGACAGTGATTTTAATTTTAAAATTACACAGCAAAAACTAAATTATATGGGTTTTAAATAACATTGCAATGGAACGTCTCTTCAGATTACACCAGACGCGAGAATTTAAGGAAACTGATTTAAGAACAAAGAGTAAGGAGCAAGACAAAATTTCCAAACTATATTACATTAAGACAGGACAACGAAACTCTAGAAACTGAAAGCTTACAAAGACAGACCAACTAAGGAGCAAACGGGATGATTCATAAACGTGGAATACTCAATCAACTTAACAAGAACGGGAAAAGAAAATAAGCAAATAAGGAAAAGCAGGAAATTTAAAAGGAACCTACATGTGACAAACATGAGGATGAGTAGATGAATCGTAATTATAATTGACAATATATGTTCCTCTAAAGGTGCATTCGGTAATTTATGTAAATTACACCAATACAAGTGAGTTTTTGAGAGCGGTCTGCACAATAAATAATTCACTTACCTTTTCACCACAGAAAAAAAGCACCTTGGGTGTCACTAGAAGGATTTTCTCTGTCATCAAATCTTCCACCTTGTGTTGGCCTTTTTAGGGCTGAGACATTCACGTATGTGTCAGAATACACAGGGAAAAAAAAATATAAATAAAATAATAACAATAATAATAATAATAATGCTTAAAATCTATTTTGGCTAAATGCCTTTATAAAAATAAAATCTAAGTATAATTAAACATGCGGGGCCTTGCAGTTGTGGAACTTGTGCATACATTTACACTGCGCAAATAATGTTATGATATTAATGTTTTACATTTAAAAAGTGGAATACAGAAATATGAACAAAAATTGAATGATACTTTTAAATATGAAACTAAAATTGCTAGTATGTGGTGGCAAGCACCTCACAAAACTGATTTCGGACATAATTCTGAGGCAGCGTAACGGTTTAATGGTCTACAGCAAAATATAGTGAGATTTGGTGATAGCTAAGTGAATATTTAATTACTGCAATTATAATTTCTGGATAGAAAACATCAAAAGCTGAAAACGTTTATCAAAAACGTACATTTACACAGAAACTGACCACCGACTGCAACTCTCAGACACCATATTTATTTGTTATCTTAATTGTCACAGAATGTAACGCACAGGATTGTGGGATATCAAAGACAACGAAGGAGACAATCTATGCTGCCTTCAAAAATCGACCAGATGAAGGCATCTCAGGAGACAGGAACTGCAGCTAACATTGAATTCGGACATGCCTTAATGCCTTCCTACCTTGGAATGCATCCTCCGAAGGTAGCATTTTTCAGCTTTCGGATGCATCCACTGTCTTAAAAAGTGAGTCGGTGAGTCATTAAATCAATCGATTCTTTCAAAATGGCTGATTCATTCAGGAACGAAGTAAGAGCCTGCGTCCCAATGTACATCCTAAATTCTATGTGATATTAGTCATTTTTAATACTATTTAGGGTAGACAGGGTGGATAGTATGCACATTGGGATGCAGGGAGAAACAGTTTTTTTATGAACGAATCAGTGACACACCCGACCCAATTTATAAAAAAATGCGACTTGATAGCACACATAATTTCACCCGCAATCTCATGTTAATCTTGAGTACCTAAATCTTGAGTAGTACTGAATCCTTCATATCTCCAACAAGTCTTTAGTTGTATCATATTTATAAAAGAACGTTACAGCTTTAAGATTCTCTCTGAAAACAGCCGAGCTCCTGGAGGCACGCCATGGGCAGAGTTAAAGAGTGACAAGCACTTGAGCGCCGACTGTCAACAAAACACGTACATTCTTGCAAATCCAGTGTCGAACTGGTGTTCATCGACAAACACACTAGCAAAACTCAGTTGCTGCCCCGGAAAAACAAACTGCGTCCACTGCTTATGTAATGCTGAGTTCGCATAACCATAACCA
Organism: Oxygymnocypris stewartii; assembly: GCA_003573665.1. Classification (NCBI taxonomy): domain Eukaryota; kingdom Metazoa; phylum Chordata; class Actinopteri; order Cypriniformes; family Cyprinidae; genus Oxygymnocypris; species Oxygymnocypris stewartii. Next base: position 1,100,406 of record QVTF01014954.1, on the reverse strand, counting down.
AAAACACACTTCTTTTGGAGACACATTCTTCATGCTGTGCTGATGGGTGCTATCTCGCTCTTGCGCTAGTCAATGTGTGCGCACACGCGCTCTTCCGGGAGAAGTGTCCATACAAGGAGTTCCACCCTTCATGATGTCATGAAGAGCCATGCTCTAAAAACTTTCCAAAACTTTATAATGCAAAATGGGTTATATTTTTAACCCAAATGCTGGGTTTAGCCATTTGGTCTTGCATAACACATTAATTTGATTCATTATAATATTGAGTTTAATTTAATTTGATGTTAAATATGTTCTCTAATCTCAGAAATGTTTGTTTATGAGCATGTTTTGAAAGAATGGATGAAACGCATTTGTCCGTGTTTCACTCCATCTCGAATCACGCTCACGGAAAGCGCTCGAGAAATCTCGTCCGCTGCTCGGTACACTTTCAACTCATTTTGTATTTAGTCTCGAGCAAGAGACTGTACTGCATTCACGTTAAATTATTTTACAGATTTTTACGTAGAGAGGGTGACAGCGCACAGCATACAAAAATAAAAAAAGATTATTCATGTTTTCATAACCGCTGGCCAAAAAAAAAAAAAAAAAACTACAATTAAAACAAGGGCAGATAGGCAAGCTGCTAGGGCACCTGAAACACCAAGATTGCTCTCAAAGATGTTTTAATTTTAGTTTCATTTTGAATTTGGCAAGCGGTTATGAACAAATGGATAATATTTATTATTATTATTATTATTATTATTATTATTATATACCTATATGAACATAATATTATAATATAATAATATTTTTTTTACAATAGTTGACTTAAATAAAACAACCCAGCATGGTGGATAGAAACGTTTAACGTAACAAGCTGGGTCAAAATAATCCAGCATGTGTTCTGTCCAATATTTACCTTATAGTGTTGGTTTGTCATATTAATTTCATGTGCGTGCAAATATTTCAAATGACTTCTCATAAAAAAAATATTTTTATATATATATTAGCACCAACGTCCTTAATGTTTTCCAGGAAGTGACGCAGGATTTGTCTTTTGAGCTAAAACAGGGACATATTCCCAAAATTAAATACACTGGATTAAACTGTTCCCAATGTCTACATCCTCAGCAGCAGAGAATATTTTTAGCCTACTTTACTGATATTCTTTGCCAGACAGATTTAATCATGAGTCCACACTCTCCCTGTTTGGTAATAGAACACTCTCTGACCTCATAATTTTGAAAAGTTATCATGCCCTACCATGTATAATGTAGGACAGGCAAACATTGCATGCTCTGAATGTGAGTCATTGCAGCCTATTCCTGTGAGTAAGGTGGTAATAGTCTAAGCATGCTTGAAAATTGTAACTAGCTGGGTGACACTGTGGACTACAAAATCATGCTGCAACTAAATAGCCTGGTCATATTTCAGTTCTCTTTTGTCCTATCGCAACAGACTTGTCACCCGGTTTTGGTCTTCACCAGCTGAGAAGCACTGCTTTAAACCAACTTGAATCTAGACCTAAAAAGCAAATAGTGTTTACCTAATTTGGCATTCCAAGCAATTAAACATTGCTTGTAAATCTCTCATTATGGTATATTATCACTATATCTTGGATTCAGTCTTCTTTCAAGTTTTTTTTTTTTCAATATCACAGGTTTTCAAAATCATCAAATTTTTAAAATGTTTTTAAGAAAGTTGTTAAACCCTGTGTGAACAAAAACTTAATATAATCTAGCATTGAGGAACACAAATAAATCCTCTTTGGGTTAAATAAAAGGGTTAATGTGTCAGCAGTTTTTTTTTCTTGTTCTCCCTATAACACATATCTGTGGTAATAGTTTTATTCTTTGTAATAATTTGGTCAAACTAGTCTCGAGTCAGACACACTTTCGGGATGTATCTTAAATCACCTCCATACCCTCTTTCACCCTTCCCAACATTACTCCTCTAACATAGCCCACTTGAAGGAGTGAATGAAAACGAGTGAGCAAATTCCAACATCAGAAGTACGGATAAGATGCGGAAAAAATTTGGTGTGAAGCTCACAGTGTCTGCATATTGTCTATAGCTAGCAGTTTAGTGTACATCAGTTGTGCACTCGTCACTTCGATAATGTTCATTAAAGTGTTGGACACAAGTGCAAATGCCAGTTGCCTCAAATATTGCACTATGGGTAAACGGGAAAATTTCAGATTGAGCCATGACTTGAACAAAGTAGTCCCACAACCAGATCACTCACTCAATTATTGGGCAATTTCTCCACTGATGTGGCCATGGCTATGTGTTAGCTCAATACTGCGCTCCTGTGGCCATGCAGTGCTGTCTTCTTTAGATACACACTATTGCCTAACCATCAATGTATCAGTCTGACTCTGAACAAAGTTAAATATGAATTTTGGCCAGAGACATAGAGATCACATCGACAGTGAGTACGAAAAGGTGCGATTAATGAATTATTGACGATTATTTAAATTCTGAGAGTACAGCAGAGTTTACTGTCAAGTACTATAAATTGTACTGTACAAATTGTGTGATTGCACTATATGATTTATGGTTGACTACTGTCAACTACCTTTAGGGACTAACTGATTTTGACTGAATTGGTAGGCTACTCTAGAATAATTGTGATGCCTCTGCCGTGATAAGGTCTGTTTATCACGTGGCATACTGTAAAATGATGGTCAGGACTTCACGGGAGTTTTTGCCATCTACCTCCATCTCTGGGATGCCCACCTCTTTGATGAACTCTTGCACACAAATTGATCGGTTCATCAGCCTTTCAGTGTATCCAGGCAGAAAAGTTTTCGACTCTTGCCGCTATAAATGATAACAGCGGGGCTTTCACCTGAAGCTGTATCGCACCATACCTTGACCAACAGGCTTCCTGTTGCGTTGCAATGACTTTATGATAGTTACATATTTTTTTGAGAATAGAGTTTGTAGAAAAAAATGTGGAGTTTTTGAAGTAGGCTAGGCCTACTATTTGTCTATTCCTATCCACCTTATTTTTAACGTAAGCCATTTTCACTTTGCAAGGCTTTTGATGTCAGCTGCTTGATGTATTTTAGCTGTTCAAAAACAGTTTGTTATGCTGTTAAATATTGCAGCTGATATTTGTTATCATATTATTTTACTTTATGATTTTAATTTTTTTTTCTCTGATTCTGGCGTAAATAATACAGATTACTGCACTTTGTTATTTATTTATTTCGCTAATTAATCAAAAGTCTGGCGAATTAACAGAAAATAGCTTCCGCGTTGAAAAATAAGGTGGAATAACACATGGTTTTGGCGATAAACGAGCGTTCAATTCCCCAATTTGTTCTATTAAATATAACATTTAATACATTGACTTTACCGCCATTTGTATAAACATGATGTAGGATGACTAGATCGGCATTCAGTTATGTGGTATATCCATTTAACTCATGAAACAAATCTCATTGTGGTTTGCGGAGGTGGCAAAGAAATTATTATTATTTTATTAGTATTATACTATGCTGAAAACCAGCCATCGTGAATATTAATTAGCACGTGCTGACGTTTAACTTAATTAATATTTATGAGTTAAGCCTTTTATGGCGTTCACTTACTATGTCTGCCTTCGCGCCGGTCAGATAGTATTACACGGTGACTGTGCGTTGCGTAATTAATATTCATGAGCAAAAGGCTTACCATAGTAAGATTTGTTGATTCTCTTCCGGGAAATCACGACTGAAGCGTAATGACGTAAAAAGAGCTTTGGAACACGTGAGCATCATGCCAGCCAATGGGATGTGGTGCATAATATAGGGCGAGACTCTTAAATCAGCCCGTTATAGTCCTTATCATAAGAAGACGCAGGTGAGTTTTGATCTTGTAGATAGATTTATGCAGCAGATTTAACGCGACCGCGAGCGTCATGCAGTTTATAAACCATGAGTTGGATTTTGATTTGTATGAGGAAGAAATCTGGTCAGTCACTACAGGCAGATCCGCCTTGAACGCACTTGCTTATATGACATAAACTGTTGTTTCTTCACGTCGTGTTGCTATAGGCCTATTGTACTAATTTTAAGACGAAATTAGATGCTATATATCTCTCTCTTGTTTCCAGACTATTCATAAAACCATACAGTATATTTAGATTTAAATAGTATCGTATGTTTGTCTGGTTCTATGTCTTCTGGACATAGTAACGTTAACTGTTAGTCGTCTAAATTTAGACGACCTCTATGTTATGGTATTTTGTCTCAGTGGACAAATGTTTAAATGTTAATCTTCTGAAAATATATATTTTCCCGAGTTATTATTGTCACAAAACTTTATTTTCTAATTATGTAATGCTTACAAATGCATACAGATCTAATTACTTTGTACTAAGTGACCCCCCCCCTAAGGACTGAGTTTTATTTAATTATTATGATTATGATTATTATTATTTTTTTGTGAAACAAAAGTTAAATGTGTTCAGAAAAGTTATAGTTTTGACAATGACATTATAAACCAAGTATGAAAACTGTCCAGGGTTTCCATGTTAGATTTTTTTACTAAAACAATATTTGTACCAAGGGATGTTTTGCCCCACAGGTGGGATAAATTGCCCCCATGGGTGGGGTAAAATGCCCCAGTCTGACAAAGCAATTTGACTTATACATTCACAGCAAAATCAGAGTACAGGGTACAGACAGTTTTAGCTTAAAATTAAAAAAGTAAATAATCAATATGATGAATTACAAAGCCTATTTGAAACATTTTGTTAGCTGATACTAACTGGCTAGCTACCTGATGCTAACTTGAGGTTTTGTTAAATATAAAATCCAAATATTTTATTCAACCAACTAGTTAGAATGCGTTTGATGGAAAAATAAAGGATTATTTTTTTTATATTTGTCACACTTGAATGATTCAGATCATCAAACACATTTTAATATTACAAAAAGATAACCTGAGTAAATACAAAATGCAGTAAAAAAATAAAATAAAAAATATTACGGGGAAAAAAGCGGTCCAAGCCTGCCTGGCCCTGCGTTAAAAGGTAATTGCCCCCCTAACTGGTTGTGTCACCCTTTGCAGCAGCAACTGCAATCAAGCGTTTGCGATATCTGGCAACGCGTCATTTATATCGCTGTGGATGAATTTTGGTCCACACTTCTTTGCAGAATTGTTTTAGTTGGAGGGTTTTCAAGCATGAATGGACTGTTTAAGGTCATGTCACAGCATCTTAATCAAATGTAAGATTTTTTTTTTTCCTCACGAGAGAGAGAGAGAGAGAGAGAGAGTCTCTTGTAGCGCGTCAGATCTGTGTGGTATGAAAACGATATTCTTTGTTGTATTTTCCTGTCCAAATAAGTTAGTTTGGAATAGAGTGGGGGAACTATGACGTCACTCTGTAGGCTATTAGCATGAAACTGGTTACCTCAACAAAAAAGCCAATCCATAGGTTCCAACGACGTCACTTCAGCTATGCTCGCCGCCATATTTTGTCCAATGTGACAACGGAGGCAACAAGCACATTTCTATGAGATTAATAGATAATTATTAATATATTTGAATAAAAACTACCTTTTAATTAGCTATTATATTAGCACAATTTTACTAAACAATTTATAATAAATCGGTCTCTCTGGACAAATTACTGTTTGAATCTGCCCAAACGTAGTCACTCGGTGAAGGCTTTAAGAGCTTATCCTCTGCCGGCTGATCGCACCTGCTTCAAGTTCTTCTCATTTCAGCAAGTCAGTTTTGGTCAATGCAAACAACGTGATTACTGATCATGAGCCCAACAACCAGCAAGCCAAGAAAAACATGCAATCTACTTGAGGGAAGACGTCTTTCACTTCTAGTGTAATCTTAAACCTGGATTTCATTATTGAAGCACAAATCCAGGCACCAAAAGCAGCCCACACCAAGTTATCTTTGATTTAAAAATATGCATTCTCATGTATTCATTTATTCTAATGTATGCATAGGCTACATGGCTACAAAAATATTTCAGTTCAAAAATGTTGCCATTGTTAAAAAACGACTTTCAGTTGTTATGCTCTGAAAATGTATGCCATATATGTCCTAAATTATTACATCACTTGTGCAGCCAGTCACAATTCACAAAGGTAATTTACTCAGGACGTAGTTTTTTTGCATGATAAATTCAATAATATGATGAATAAATAGGTTTAGCAAAACAACCTTTTCTGACCATATGTTAGCTGCCAGTGGTGCCTTCTGAATGAAGCTTCGGGATCGAATAAAATTGTTGTTCGGGGTTCTTCTGACGACTGTTGTTACAGCACAACATATCCTGGGCATATCTTAACCTTGAACCTTCTGGGAGTGTATCGTTGATCTTCTGTGGTAGTTGTGGCTGCTGTGACCATAGACTGACAGGTCGTGGAGCTGTGACTCGGACACAAAAATGGCAGGCGGTAAAACACTGTGACGTCACGTGGAACCTATGAATAGGATTTTTCCATATGCTTTTGGATTATCGCAAAACATAAGCTCTGTGTTCAATCATAGTTTATGAAACTTATACATTTTGTCCATCAAGATAATCTTCACAAAATAATTTAACTTTGACTAATTTTGAAGCCTAAATAAAAGCACCACAATTGAAAAGCTAAACTTAGGCTATAAACGAACTACTGAACCATGGTCGCTCGCCTTCAACGTCACCAACACCGTATCTTGAGCTTGTGTGAACCAGGGACCTTATTTAAGGGATTTAACCATAATCCCATTAAAAAACCCATTGACTCTGGGACGATGGAACCGGAAGTGCTAAAATGCAAACTCGCTTCTGGGTTTTCACCTACAAAGTGACCTCAGAGTTCCACCACTCTATTCTTCAACTTTTAAGAACTGCCAGGTTCTCCGGTAGTAGGCGGAGCTAATACGCAAACGGCAATCTCATTGGCTGGCGTTCACCTATTATCGTCCCTGTTTTGATTTCAGCAAATCAGTTCTAGCGAATGCAGATAACGTGATTAATATTAATAAATCCAGCAGCTCGTTAATCCTTAGTGTGTTTTATATTGTTCGTAGTACAAGAACAAAAACTTAGTACAATTTTTTACTGAAACACTGAATGACCAAAAAAGCACCTCCATTAGTCCTACATGGTTACCAATTTTAATTATAATTACTAAAGTTATATAATTAAATAATACTTGATTATCTTGATATATATATATATATATATATTAGGGCTACAACAGCTAATCGATAAAATCGATTATGAAAATCATCGACAACAATTCTCATTATTGATTAGTCGGGTCTGCCCACAGTGCACGTCCAACTTCAGCCTGTTGCTCAAATTACAGCACTGAATAACGCATTTCTATGGACAAAATGCATCTAAAAATAGTGGAGGAAACAGAATGAGATGCCATGGGAGAAGTATGTGATCCAAGCTGGCCAAAACATGATGATTCTTTATTTTGAGCTTTAAGTTAATGCATTAGTGTAAAGGCTTGCCCTGTCAGGCACTGTGACACATGCGTGTGCGTCCTCAGCGCAAAAAAACTTTCAGTTTACGGTCATATCCTTATCTATAAATATCACAAATTTACGCGAGTATTTCCATTTTTGCATAAAGGTCCGTCCTGACAGCCTGTGTTAAGTTTAAAATACAGAATGAGTGCCGGGTGGGCGCGTGCACGCGCGTCAGACAGACGAAACACAGAGAGGGAGACAATTAACAGGATCTGCAGCACAAAAATATCCATTGTGCTGAATTATCTGTTGTTGAAAGTTAAATTAAGGTTTAAAAGTCAACATGCCGTGTGAGTATTTTATGAAAGTAGGAACTGTTAAGGGATAACAACTGTGTAATTTTCTGAATATAAATATCAGTAGCCGCCTTATTACAGGATAAATAAATGACATGTGACTGTGATCAAAGTGAACGTGTGTTTCTGCAGAACATTCCTCTTACCTGTTGGTTAACACTGAGTCTTTATTATTATTAAAAATTTTAATAGAGATTTAAACTATACTATATTCACTATTACAGTGCTTAACAAATTTATTAAAACTCATTTATGTAAGGTTTTTAATAAATTATGTAAGGTTTGTGCCACTGCTGCTCTAAACTAACCGCATTGGTGATTACCAAAATCATGTTTTAGCTTTCTGTATTATGCATAAGCTCTTTAGTAACAATAGTAGGCTATTTCTAATGCTATAATATCATTATTGCTGTTATCTATGAAAGAATGCAAGCAAGAATGCAAGCTGTTGCAAGGCATAGGAGGCCATTTTTGTTATAGAGGGAATTAATGCTATTTGTTTTTTTCAGTTTGTTATTTGCCCAATAAATGACAATAACATTTTTAGATTGAAACAATTTTTTGACAGGTTCCTAAAATATTTGTTTTCTCTTTATTATGATAAATGGTCTAATAAATGAAGTACTGTATGTGTATAATTCAGTTGGCACGTTTGTTTGAAAGACAAGTGCCTTGGTGAGTGAAATTCTTACGAGCGTGCTCCAGACAGTGCAAAAAAACAAAACACAACAATTTACATATGGACAGTACATATTTACAGACTGTACAGAAGACAATGTGCAAAATACACATACATATACTCAGTACACACAGTGTACTATGAAGACATACTTAGTTACCAATACACATTATACACCGTATGTACACATCTGCATTATGTACACATCTATACATAGTAATATGTGAAGGTGCAGCAGATTATAAATTCATTTTAAAGAGGCAAACATACAGAGGAAGTGCTTGTAATACCAAGTCTCAGGCATTGTTCAAATAAGTACAAGCTAGCAAGAGAAGGAATAAATAAAGATAAATCATTTTTTTTTGGATGAAGTCAAGTAGTGTCGAAAGATATGAGTTTTCAGTTGTTGCTTGAAGGTTGACAGGGATCCAGAATTCCGGATAGGGGTAGGAAGATAATTCCACCAGTCAGGAATGGTGAACGAGAATGTTCTGGAAAGTGATTTTGAGCCTCTCTGGGATGGTACCACGAGGCGTCCCTCACTAGCGGATCTCAGACTTCTGGAGAGGATGTAGATTGTCATCAGAAACCGGGTGCTGAGCCTGTGGTTGTTCTATATGCAAGAGTCAATGTTTTGAACTTGATGCGAGCTGCAACCGGTAGCCAGTGCAAGGAGATAATGAGAGGTGTAACATGGGCTCTTTTTGGCTCAGTTGAAGACCAGTCGTGCCGCTGCATTCTGAATCATCTGTAGAGGTTTGATTGTGCTTGATGGAAGTCCAGCCAGAAGATCATTGCAGTAGTCCAGCCTAGAAATGACAAATGCCTGAACAAGAAGTTGTGCAGCATGCTCTGTTAGAAAGGGCCTGATCTTTCTGATGTTGTGTAATGCAAACCTGCAAGATCAAGCACTCTTTGCAATGTGGTCTTTGAAGGTCAGCTGGTCGTCAAAGATCACACCAAGATTTCTGACTGAGCTTGATGGGGTAATTGCAGAAGAACCTGCTGTAGAGTCGGAATGGCAGGGAAGACAAGAAGCTCAGTCTTTGCCAGGTTGAGCTGTAGGTGATGTTCTTTCATCCACGCCAAGATGTCCGCCAGGCAGCCTGAGATCCGTGCAGCTACCGTTGGATCATCAGGTCGAAATGAGAGCTACAGCTGTGTGAGATCAGCATAGCAATGGTAGTAGAAACCATGGGCTTGTATGATGGTACCCAGTGATGTAGTGTATGTGGAGAAGAGGAGGGGTCCAAGAACTGACCCCTGAGGAACCCCGGTGACCAGTTGATGTGCTTTGGATACCTCCCCTCCCCAGGCCACCTCGAAAGACCTACCAGTGAGATAGGATTCAAACCAGTGAAGTTGAATCCCAGCAATTCAATTTTTGAGCAGTGGGGTTACCTGAGCCTGCTTGAACGCAGTGGGGAAGATGCCTGTGAGGAGGAAGATACAGTGCTCAGCGTAAATGAGTACACCCCCTTTGAAAAGTAACATTTTAAACAATATCTCAATGAACACAAAAATATTTTCCAAAATGTTGAAAAGATTAAGTTTTATATAATATCTGTTTAACTTATAACATGAAAGTAAGGTTAATAATATAACTTAGATTACATTTTTTTCAGTTTTACTCAAATTAGGGTGATGCAAAAATGAGTACACCCCACTACAAAAACTACTAAATCTAGTACTTTGTATGGCCTCTATGATTTTTAATGACAGCACCTTCTAGGCATGGAATGAACAAGTTGGCGACATTTTGCCAGATCTATCTTTTTCCATTCTTCAAGAATGACCTCTTTTAGAGATTGGATGCTGGATGGAGAGTGATGCTCAACTTGTCTCTTCAGAATTCCCCATAGGTGTTCGATTGGGTTCAGATCAGGAGACATATTTGGCCACTGAATCACTTTCACCCTGTTCTTCTTCAGAAATTCAACAGTGGCCTTAGATGTGTGTTTAGGATCATTGTCATGTTGGAAAAGTGCACGACGACCAAGGGCACGGAGTGATGGTAGCATCTTCTCTTTCAGTATAGAGCAGTACATTTGTGAATTCATGATGCCATAAATGAAATGCAGCTCCCCGACACCAGCAGCACTCATGCAGCCCCACATAAGGACACTGCCACCACCATGTTTCACTGTAGGCACCATGCGTTTTTCTTTGTATTCCTCACCTTTGCGACGCCATACAGTTTTGAAGCCATCAGTTCCAAAAACATTTATCTTGGTCTCATCACTCCAGAGTATAGAGTCCCAGTAGTCTTCATCTTTGTCAGCATGGGCCCTGGCAAATTATAGGCGGGCTTTTTTGTGCCTGGGCTTTAGAAGAGGCTTCTTTTGTGGACGGCACCCATGCATGCCATTCCTCTGCAGTGTACGCCGTATTGTGTCACGGGAAATAGTCACCCCAGTTTGGCTTTCTACTTCTTTAGATAACTGCAGTGAACTTGCATGTCGATTTTCTTCAACCCTTCTTATCAGAAGACGCTCCTGACGAGGTGTTAACTTCCGTGGACGACCTGGACATCTCTGTGAGATGGTTGCAGTTCCATCTTTTTTAAATGTTTGTACCACTTTTGCTACAGTATTCTGACTGATAAGTAAAGCTTTGCTGATCTTCTTGTAGCCTTCACATTTCTTGTGTAAAAAATGATTTTCTTTCTCAGGTCTTGTGACATTTCTCTTCCATGTGGTGCCATTGCTGACAGCATGAAATGGGAAGGGGTTTTCTTTAAGTAACACCCTTTTATAGTCAACTGTCACCTGTGTAATGAATAATTAGACTCACCTGTGGTTGAATTCTTGTTAAATTAGACATTTGTAGTCTAAAATGTAGCTTTGCTCCAGAGACTTTCAGTGGGGTGTACTCATTTTTGCATCACCCTAATTTGAGTAAAACTGAAAATGTTGTTCTCTAAGTTATATTATTAACCTTACTTCCATGTTATAAGTTAAACATATGTTATATAAAACTTAGTCTTGTCAACATTTTGGAAAATGTTTTTGCGTTCATTGAGATAGTTTAAAATGTTACTTTTCAAATGGGGTGTACTCATTTACACTGAGCACTGTATATATATATATATATATATATATATATTTGTTAAAAAACAAAGCCAAATTTATTTAACAAGTTGAGACTGTTAAGAATATGATTAATACTGAATAAACAGCCTAAAAGGCTATTAAATAGCAGTCCCAAACTGGTTTTGTTAATACAATTAAGTTTGTTTGCAGTGCTATGAAGCAAGCATGAAGCACTACAAGTTAGCCAATTGTGTATGTTTGTTTACCTCTCGGAACCCCAGTCATGGCGCCACTATCTTCATCAGTAATGGAGGAGGACTCTTGTGGTGGGCATGTTGTAGAAGGCCCTGTGCCAGGAAAATGCTGAGTGGATGATGACTGCACCAGTTAGTTCGGTCCTCTTTCAATCGAATACGGAGCAACATTCTGCTCTTATGTTTATTCCGTGCACGGGCCAAGTGCTTCATCATATTTGTCATGTTGCCCGTCTTGGCAGCAATTATCTTATATATTGCATCGCGCGCTATTGTTGTCGACCTTGGCGAAATATAGCCACACTTTTGATAGCTTAACCATCTTTAAATCTATGCTATGGGGCTTGGGATGCTAAGTTAAACTACAGCCTCACTTGTGAGATGCGAATCTGGGCGAGTGGGCGTAACCGGCGTAAACTATTGATTTTCCCTTGTGCCTTACCGCAGCCAATCACCAGCATTTGATTTGGGCACATCAAGCTTGCTGCACATTTACTGGCTCACTGACGTTGACAAAATTAAACACTTAGGTTTCGATTTTTGGTACCAAACCAAAATGAATTTTTCGATACTCGTTACTACCGAGGCAATTCAGTTGGTGCTTAAAAAGTATTGAAACTCGATACCCAGCACTGTATACAGTATGTCATTCTGAAAATATAATTATATTTGTCTTAACACATATTCCCTATCCACAGGCCCTACTGTTCTCATATCATATATATTTGTGATGTTCTACAAAACATCAAACATTTAAACACTTTATTCTTACTACTGGAAATTAGATAATTTACTGTGTAATTAGTTTTCTCTGGTTCATCACCAGTGTAAGTTTTGAATACTTATGCATCACTCTTGCCAACGTAGTTCATAGATAAACAATAAATTAAATAAAAAAATCTTGACTTTATCTAGTAGTAATTTTGGGAAAAACAGTAGGGGGGTGTTTTCCCCCACTCTACCCTACATTTCATTTTTTCAAAATAATTTACAATGCTGCATGAATATTTAAGTTCATGTTCTTGTTATTTGCAAAATTTTTATTGACTAATATGCAAATCTTTCTCATCGTCACCACAAGGATAAGACAGCCATGCAACCTATGAATATGTATATGGTTCCCAATCCAGGAATACCAGGATGTTCACCGGGATTAGAATACCTGACACAGGTTAGTTATCATTTCATTTTATAATAATAATATATATATATATATATGTGTGTGTGTGTGTGTATATATATATATATATATATATATATGTGTATATATATATATGTATATATGTGTGTGTGTGTGTGTTGATTAATACATTTTCATAGTTTTTTTCTATCATTAATTTGATTTAATAACGAGAGATTTGTGGACACATAAATGTTTTTAGATTTGTGGAGTTAAATTAAGGTTAATGTAATATTAATTTAATACATTAATATAATATTTTTTGCATACTGTGTTCCTGTGGCTCAGTGGTAGAGCATTGCATTAGCAGCGCAAAGGTTGTGGGTTCGATTCCCAGGGAACACAAGTACTGACAAAAAAATTGTATAGCCTGAATGCACTGTAAGTCGCTTTGGATAAAAGCATCTGCTAAATGCATAAATGTAAATGTAATACATAATGGGGTAATATATGGGTTTATTATTCAGTACTTCCATGATTTAGATATATATTTCAGACGTCTTTGCTTTTCATTAAAACATATAGGCTGATTAAATGAAACTAATTAGAATATAATATTTGATGTAATGTTATTTGCTGTAAAGACACTTTAAATATCAATAAATATAAAAAATAATTATATCAAAAGTCATTTATGAATTCTGTACATTTAGGGGGAATCTTGCCCCAGGTTGCGGCATGTATTCATTTATTTATTTATTTTCCTTTAGGTAGATCAACTTCTTATCAAACAGAAAGTTGAGCTTATTGAAGGTATGTATTACAGTTTTTTACAGGCAGACCTATTTTTGCCCTAATACTAAATGCAGTGGGGGAAACAAATATTTGATCCCCTGCTGATTTTGTACGTTTGCCCATCTACAAAGAAATTATCAGTCTATAATTTTAATGGTAGGTTTATTTGAACAGTGAGAGACAAAATAACACAAACATCCAGAAAAACACATTTAAAAAACGTTTTAAATTGATTTGCATTTTAATGAGTGAAATGCATATTTGATCCCCTATCAATCAGCAAGATTTCTGGCTCCCAAGTGTCTTTTATACAGGTAACAAGCTGAGATTAGGAGCACTCTCTTAAAGGGATGAAAACACCTGTCCACAGAAGCAATCGATCAATCAGATTCCAAACTCTCCACCATGGCCAAGACCAAAGAGCTGTGCAAGGATGTCAGGTACAAGATTTTAGACCTACACAAGGCTGGAATGAGCTACAAGACCACCGACAAGCAGTTTGGTGAGAAGGTGACAACAGTTGGTGTTATGCGCAAATGGAAGAAACACAAAATAACTGTCAATCTCCCTCGGTCTGGGGCTCCTTGTAAGATCTCACCTCGTGGAATTCCAATGATCATGAGAACGGTGAGGAATCAGCCCAGAACTACACATCTTGTCAATGATCTCAAGTCAGCTGGGACCATATTCACCAATAAAACAATTGGTAACACACTACGCCATGAAGGACTGAAATCCAAGCTGAAGAAAGCACATATACAGGCCTGTCTGAAGTTTGCCAATGATTCAGAGGAGAACTGGGTGAAAGTGTTGTGGTCAGATGAGACCAAAATCCAGCTTTTTGGCATCAACTCAACTCACTGTGTTTGGAGGAGGAGGAATGCTGCCTATGACCCCAAGAACACCATCCCCACTGTCAAACATGGAGGTGGAAACATTGTGCTTTGGGGCTGTTTTTCTGCTAAGGGGACAGAACAACTGCACCGCATCAAAGGGACGATGGACGGGGCCATGTAGCGTCAGGGCCAGGGTATTGAAAATGGGTCGTGGATGGGTCCCGTCCAGCATGAAAATGACCCAAAACACACGGCCAAGGCAACAAAAGAGTGGCTCAAAAAGAAATAAATTATAGGGATAGTTCACCCAAAAATGAAAATTGACATTTACTCACCCTCAAGTAGTTCCAAACCTGTATGGATTTATTTGTTCTGCCGAACACAAAGGAAAATATTTTGAAGAAAGTTTGTAACCAGACTGTTTTGGGGGCACCATTGACTTCCATAGTATGAAAGAAAAAATCCTATGGATGTTAATGGTGCCCCAGAACTGCTCTGTTTCCCACATTCTTCAGAATATCTTCCTCTGTGTTCAGCAGAACAAATACATGCATACGGGTTTGGAACTACTTGAGGGTGAGTAAATGATGACATAATTTTCATTTTTGTATGAACTATCCCTTTAAGGTCCTGGAGTGGCCTAGCCAGTCTCCAGACCTTTATACCATAGAAATTCTTTGGAGGGAGCTGAAGGTTCGAGTTGGCAAACTTCAGCCTCAAAACCTTAATGACTTGGAGAGGATCTGCAAAGAGGAGTGGGGCAAAATCCTTCCTGAGATGTGTGCAAACCTGGTGGCCAAGAAACATCTGACCTCTGTGATTCACAACAAGGGTTTTGCCACCAAGTACTGTCAAGTTTTGCGAAGGGGTCAAATACTTATTTCACTCATTAAAATGCAAATCAATGTATAACTTTTTAGAATTTTTGTTGTTGTTATTCTCTCTCATTGTTCAAATAAACCTACCATTCAAATTATAGACTGACAATGTTTTTTGTCAGTGAGAAAACGTACAAAAATCAGCAGAGGATCAAATAATTTTTCTCCCCACTGTATGTAGTATGTAATGAATAAGACTTGTATGGTTTATGCAGCTTTGGCAGGCTTCGAGAGCAACAATAAATATGAAATCCGTAACTCCTTGGGTCAGAACGTGTTTTACGCGGTGGAGGAGAACGACTGTCTCACCCGTCAATGCTGCGGCCCGCTACGATCCTTCACCATCCGTGTCCTGGATAACTTCGGACAGGAGATCATCACAGTCAGCCGTCCTCTGAAATGCATGTCCTGCTGCTTCCCATGTTGTCTGCAAGAGGTGATCTGCCTGGATGCCAAAAAACAGCTCTGAAAAGCCAATTTAGTTCTGATAATTGCCAGTCGCTTTGATATAGACCACAGAGAAAATATTAGAATATGTATGATTAATGGAGCTGTTTTGTTTATTCCTTCTTTTCACCCTCTTCTCTTTGGTTATTTTTCCTGTCTCAGTTGGAGATCCAGTCTCCTCCAGGGAACACAGTGGGATATGTTCTACAGCAGTGGCACCCTTTCTTCCCCAAGTTCACTATACAGAATGAGCACCGAGAGCCGGTTCTCAAGCTCAAGGGGCCGTTCTGTGGCTGGAGCTGCCTGCCAGACGTGGACTTCGAGGTATAACAACTCAAGCACTGTGTGATCAAACGGTCACAGACAACAACAATTGCTAACTCTCTCTGAAAATGAATGGCTTTGTTACTGTATCACACAGCCCTTAATTCCCTTGAGAGCTTTGTTAAGGCTGGTGAGTTGAGACTGATGTTTTACCAAAAACAAAACTAATTATACTTCACATAAAGCCTATTTTTAGTATTATTTTCAAGTAGGCACATGGTCTTCTCAAATTGTATTTACTGTAATGTGAAAAATAGCAATGCTTTACAATGTATTCATACATCATTATGCTCTATGTTGTATCATTAACTTATGCTTTTTAAGGAGTTTTTTCCCCTCATAAACTTCTAAACTCATGATTGGAAGATATAAACTCATTATAAAAATCAACTTGTAAAAATAAATAAATTAAATAATAATAAGCAAACAAACAACCCTACACTCAGTTTGTTTATTACAATTCCGAGTTAATATTGCACAATTTTGCTCTCAGAATCATGAATTTATATCTCGCCATTCTGTTTTTCTTTTTTTGCCACATAATTAAAATTAAAAAGGTAATTGCAGCCTTTTAACTCACAATTCTGTCTTTTTCTCTCGCAATCTATGTTTTTTTTTTTAAAGACAGGATTGTGAGATATAAACTCAGATTTGCAAGAAAAAAGTGACACATTTTCTTCTCTATTCAAAATTATAATCTCACAATTCTGTTTGCAATTCTACCACATAATTAGTTCCCTATCAGTCAGTCACGTTCGACGTAACGTCAGAGTGACTGACTAATGGGATCTCGCCGGAGAGCCCAATCACCTTCGAGTGTTAACAAAACAAGCCAATGACAGTTGGCGTGCGTGTTTCGCCACGCGCACTCCGCCCCGCGGTGCGGGTATAAAAGGAGAGCGCGTGCAAACGCACATCAGCTTTTCGCTTCAGAGCCGAGCCTTGCAAATCTCTGAGTGTCTGCAAAGCAAGACTACAGCGTTGGTGTTACGGCGCGTCAGCGGAGGTTGCTGTCCAGTGCTGCATTCTGAGAGAAGCAGCGATCACGCTGCTACCTCCCCTCGGCGCTTCAGCGCTGCTGAAAGAGTTTTTTTTGTTTAAAAAAAATAAATAAATAAAACCTAAAAGAGCTCCACGAGCGACGGGCGTCTTTTTAAAGATGGCTTCCCGCTCGTGCGTTTCTGGATGTGGTCGGTTCCTGACTTCCTCTGATGGTCACGATCGCTGCCCCTCGTGCTTGGGCTTTAGGCACGCTGAGGCAGCGCTCGTGGATGAGTCATGTTCTCACTGTGGGAACATGACCATGGCGATGTTGCGCTCCAGATACCTCCTCGCTAGACGGGGGGGTATCCCCCTTGCTCTGCCCCGTTCTAGTTCCTCCGGACGGAGGACTACTTCGGCTCAGGGCCAGGGTGATTTGAGGATCACAGTGAGAGCTTCCCCGTCGAGTACGTCTCCGCGGGCCTCTCACTCCTCGAGCACATCGCACCGTCTGGGGTTCCCGGATGAATATGCGGGGTCCTCGGACAGGGCGGGGCCCAGCATCTCATTCGGTGCCCCAGCAGATGACGGGATTTCGATCACTGCATCGGGGGATGAGCTAGGTTCTGGAGAGGACGATTCGGCTGCGCTGCCTCCGTCAGGAAGAGTAGCGTTGCCCGAGTCAGATCCAGAACTGACCGCTATGCTTTCCCGGGCCGCTGAGAGCATCGGGCTGCACTATAGGCGTCCGCCTTCTCCCGAGCGCTCGAGGCTGGATGATTGGTTCCTGGGGGCGCAGGCCGAACGTATGTCGCAACTCGCCCGCCATCTCCTCCTTTGGAGTCAGAAGCATCTGAGGTCGCTTCGCGCCGTTCATGTCCCAGGCGAGCTCAATCGTGCAGCCGACGAGCTCTCACGTCAGCACGCCCTTCCGGGAGAATGGCGACTCCACCCCGAGGTACTCCAGCTGATTTGGAGACGCTTCGGGGACGCTCAGGTAGACCTGTTTGCCTCCCCGGACACGTCTCACTGCCAGTTGTTTTTCTCCCTGTCCGAGGGGACCCTCGGTACGGATGCGCTGGCATGCAGCTGGCCTCGGGGCTTACGCAAATATGCGTTTCCCCCAGTGAGCCTTCTCGCACAGACCCTGTGCAAGGTCAGGGAGGACGAGGAGCAAGTCCTCCTGGTGGCGCCTTACTGGCCCAATCGGACTTGGTTCCCAGAACTGATGCTCCTCGCGACAGCCCCTCCTTGGCAAATTCCTCTGAGGAGGGATCTACTTTCTCAGAGAGGGGGCACCCTCTGGCACCCGCGCCCAGACTTGTGGAACCTCCACGTATGGTCCTTGGACGGGACGCGGAGGTTCTAAGTGGGCTACCTCCAGCGGTAGTAAACACTATCACTTCTGCCAGGGCTCTGTCTACGAGACAAGCTTACAGGCTGAAGTGGAACCTGTTCGTCAATTGGTGTTCTCCCCGCCGGGAGGACCCCCGTAGATGCCCGATCACAGTCGTGCTTTCTTTCCTGCAGGATGGGTTGGAGCGAAGGCTGTCTCCCTCCACCCTCAAAGTGTATGTCGCCGCTATTGCCGCACATCACGATGCAGTAGATGGTAAGTCTCTGGGGAAACACGACCTGGTCATCAGGTTCCTCAGAGGGGCAAGGAGGCTAAATCCTCCGCGCCCTCACCTGGTACCCTCTTGGGATCTCCCCTCGGTCCTGTCGGCCTTGAGGGGGGCCCCCTTTGAGCCTCTGCAGTCAGTAGAGCTTAAGTTTCTGTCTCTGAAGACAGTGCTCCTCTCGGCATTGGCCACAGTCAAGAGGGTAGGGGACCTGCAAGCATTTTCGGTCGACGATTCGTGCCTAGAATTCGGGCCGGCTGACTCTCACGTTGTCCTAAGACCCCGGCCTGGATATGTGCCCAAAGTTCCCACCATGCCCTTCAGGGACCAGGTGGTGAACTTGCAAGCGCTGCCCCGGGAGGAGGCAGACCCAGCCATTGCTCTGCTCTGTCCCGTTCGTGCCTTGCGCATCTATGTGGACCGCACGCAGAGCTTCAGGACCTCAGACCAGCTCTTTGTCTGCTTCGGAGGACAGCAGAAGGGAAGAGCTGTCTCCAAACAAAGACTCGCCCACTGGATAGTGGAGGCTATAGTCTTGGCCTATCAGGCCCGGCGCTTACCGTGCCCCCTTGGTGTGAGAGCACACTCTACGAGAGGCGTTGCTTCCTCTTGGGCTTTGGCGCGAGGCGCCTCAATAGCAGACATTTGTAAAGCTGCCGGCTGGGCGACACCTAATACGTTTGCGAGGTTTTACAATCTCCGTATAGAGCCAGTGTCCTCCCGTGTACTTGTCTCGGATGGCCAGTAACACTGGAACCCGCTCGGTGTCAATCACGCTTGCTGCGCCATTCCCCTCTACGGACCGGATACGTGCGCACTGTTGCTTCTCAGTTCAGTTCCCCACGGTGAACCCTGTTGAAGTTCCTCCCGCACCCTCGGCAGTCAGGTGTGGCGGAGCACCAGACGCCAGGTCCAGTACTTGTACGTTGCCCAAGGTCAACCCTTGTGCTGGGCTAGGTGCCCGTGTGTAGTGATTCCCCGTTGGTGATCCCACATGTGTATTCTTCCACGGTACGGCTCCCCCCATGTTGAGCCCGTGTCTTCCCTGGCAGAACCCTCTGCCTTCTCTGCTGTGTAGCTATCTCACCCCAGGCGGGCTGGGTCTACCTCAGAGACTCCCGTATGTAGTACTGCCCTTGGCCAGTCCATACGTGTAATCTCCACATGATACCTCCTTATGCGGGATGTGGCTCCGTAGCGTTTCCCCCTACTTGGGGTACGCTTTCCCAGTGTTATTCTACCCACTGAACGGAACAGCAGTGCGGTCATCTCTGCCTAAACCCTGTCCTATCATCCATCCCAACTGGTGTGGGGGGACTTGCCGGCTTCTGCAGAGCACTGGAGGGGGTCAGCAATAGTGGCGTTTTCCAAGGGATCCCATTAGTCAGTCACTCTGACGTTACGTCGAACGTGACTGACTGATAGGGAACGTCTCGGTTACTTGCGTAACCCCCGTTCCCTGAAGGAGGGAACGGAGACGTAACGTCCCGTCGCCATAGTTGCTGTACCACCGCTGTACGGCCGGGGCACACAGTCTCGGCTCCTCAGCGAAAAACTGATGTGCGTTTGCACGCGCTCTCCTTTTCTACCCGCACCGCGGGGCGGAGTGCGCGTGGCGAAACACGCACGCCAACTGTCATTGGCTTGTTTTGTTAACACTCGAAGGTGATTGGGCTCTCCGGCGAGATCCCATTAGTCAGTCACTCTGACGTTACGTCTCCGTTCCCTCCTTCAGGGAACGGGGGTTACGCAAGTAACCGAGACGTTTTTATCTTACATGTCTGACTTTTGTTTTGCATTTACAAAAACAAAAACTGAATTGTGAGAAAGTTGTAATTACCATTTTATTGATATTTTTCTTAATATCCTTTCTTGTGACAGTTGTTACAACATTTGGAGGAATGTGCTTAATTGTCAGGAACATATTACATATATTATATAAATTAATAATAATTATAACCGTTGGTTATACGATTCATCCATAGACAACTGTGATTCTTTGTGTTGTACTACTGAAGCATATTTATGTAGAATATGTCAGTATGTAAATATTAAATGAATAATTCAGCTCTGTTAAAATGATAGAAATTAACTGCAGAGCTCCAGATTTGTACTTTGTTCTGTCTTTCTATTTGTCTTCTGACTCTTTAGCTCTTTCTATAAATTCCCACTAGGGGGAACTGTTGTTCAGCGGATGCAATATTTCAAGTAAATAAGCATGGATTTGCATTGACTTATTAGTTTCCCACAATTTTAATATTTTAAATGCTGTTTACTACTTCTCATGTCCCCTTGAAGATTCAGACCATGGATGAGGTCAGCATTGGAAAGATCAGCAAACAATGGACAGGACTTCTCCGGGAAGTATTCACGGATTCAGACAACTTTGGGATCCAGTTCCCCATGGATCTTGATGTGAGAATGAAGGCAGTGATGATCGGAGTCTGCTTTCTCATTGTGAGTATGAGTGTACAGAGAATATTGTTTGATAGTATGGCTTATGAATGACATATTTGATTTTTTTCAGGACTTCATGTTTTTTGAGACGAATAACTAGTTGCTACGCAGACAGTGTTGTAATGTCCAGCTCTGTGGAAACGAGTGAAAAGATATGTTTTACCCTTGCACATCATACATCTGTGAAATCCAATGGAATGCATATGAATAGCAGAACTGTGGTGTTAGAGACTGTCAAGTAGATTCGGGTGTGTGTTCAACTGGTTATACTGATTAAAGTGTATTGTTTTATTTGTGTTATTTTATTTTTAATCTATACATAACAGATTAATATAAATCATTTGAGAATGAATTGCATTTAAAGGAATAGCTCACCCCAAAATAATGATATTTAAATAAATGAACGGATAATCAATCTGCAATTGTTTATTCCAAAGTCATATGACATTTTCCATCTTCCATCGTCTAACGTGATAGGAGCAATTTAAAAGCATGTTTGAAAGTAAATTGACATGAGCCCCAAAAAACACCAAAAAATAAGCCATATGACATATTTGCATGAAGAGACTTATAATAGTGAACTATTCCTTTTAAGAGCTATTTGTATGACTATGCATATTACATTTCACAGTAATACCTGCACTGAATGACCAATATACACCTTTACAACAGTTATATTTATTGTAAAATAGTAATTGTCCGCACGTTTTTTTTTTTTTTGCATGCTGTAGTTGTTGCAAACAGCCAAAATGTTGGTCAAAGTGGTTTAAAAAATGAAAATCTAATGATTTGTTATTTATTGTGTGATTTACTTAGCTTATATATTGTTCATTTGTTTGATTTGTAGTGTTTTTTTTGAAGAATTTGTGAGCTTTATTAGTTTATATTTTGTAGTACTCAGTGTCTCCAGAAGAGGGCAATGTTGATCTTAAAGTACACGCAAAATCTTTAACGTTTAAGTGTTGTTCATATTTTGTATGACTTAGGTTTGCAATTGAAACATATCTACTGTATGTAACACTTGATGAATGCCTGTTATAGTTGATCTCTGACTAACACCGAATGTATTTTTAGCAGGGCACCGTTCGTGTTTTAATATTTATTTTGACATTTCTAATTGCAGTGTTATATTATCTAGTGCAAAACTATTTTATAAACATGATTGTCTAATCATTGTTTAGGCAGTGTACTGTTATTTGAGCCCTTTTAGTTATAATTCAACATGTTTTGATTGAATTTGTCTTTAAACCAAAAAGAAACAGAAACCACACAATCGTGTCTTGAACTAAAACAGTATTTGTTGGGAAGAAAAAAAACCTGGATATCTGGTGGAAACTGAACTTTTCTCCTCAAGCTACATTCAACAAATCGGCAATAATGCCTCGTAATGAGCTGAGTTATGAATGCTGATGAAAGAGAACACGACTTTACGTCATACAAAAGCTGAGTATAGGTTCAGTCAAGCATGCCACCAATGCAGCCCGAGCTTTGATCTGACCTCAGCTTGTGAAGAAATTCACATTTTAAAACGGTATTAGCGTGATGGAAACACACGAGGCACTCAACTCCGATCTGGAATGCAATAAAGAGAATTATTTAGCTGAGGATTCAGTTCTCCTGGCCTCTGATATTCATTTGTCATCCTGTGTTCTACAGGATAAAGTCAAGTGCATCAAAGCAAATACTACGCATATGCCATTCATTATGTCTTACTGCTTATTTTTTAATAGAATTATATTGTGTTGCAAACTAGAAAACTACAACAGCATCAACTATTTCTGGAAACTATTAGAACGAACAGTTCAGCCCAAAATGGAACATTTAGCATCATTTACTCCCTTCATAGTTTTCTAAATCGATTATTTATTTAATGGAACATAAAAAAAGATTGAGCTATACTCAATGAAAGTACGAAAAGCACTATACTTTGCATTTGGCTTTCACTGAATGGAGAAGAGCAGCGTAGATATTGTCATACATATCTCCTGTTTGTGTGACTGAGGGTAAATGATGACAGCACTGCAGACAGGTAGTTTTACTGTAATGTTCTATTACGATGTTATCTGTACTGTTTGTATGTACCAAATGATATTTTATAGTCCATTACACTTCCATGTATATTTAATCACCCATATCTATGGGACACTGGGAGTTTATATTCATTTGCAAGAACTCGGGGATCAAAATAGATTTTATACTTGTTGAAGTAATATGGTATCTTTTAAAGATAATTTTGGAGGATCAAATAGCAGTCTTGTTATTCAAAGGACGAATTTTTAAGTCAATCAGATCAACTTGCTTTTATGGCTCCTCAAAATAACGAGATTGGACAGAGCCAAACCGGTCGGCCAAGCAGGATGCTGACGTGAAGGTTTCCTCTCGGATGCACCTGTGAAATATGGGTGAAGCTTGGTCCGTGTGCACTATATTCAGTTACGAGATTTCGAAAGAAAAATAAAAAGTCTTTAAAATGGATTATAATTGCTCAGGTAGCATTACAGGCCAGTGTTGCAATGCTTTACCACAAGCCCCTATGAGGAACCTAAAATCTGATGACAGATTGAAGCAACCCTGCATCCTTGGAAGAGCCTGCGTTTTTTTCTGTAAACGGTATTTATTTCTGGCTAAAGGAGTTGTCCAAAGAATATACTAAAAACGGTCAAGACTAGCATGTAATCATGTGCAATGACCCAGATTTTACGATTCAAACATTTGTCTTTATAATTGAATCATACGTTTTGTGAGCCATATTGTGCTTTTTTGAAGGAAGACTCATGGTTTCCTTTCAACATTTTAGATTTTTGGACAAGAACTAATGTATACATACTCCTGAAGCTGTACCGGATTCTCCTGTGATGGGAGAATGGTCTAAATAAAGCGTTAATAAAGGAACTTGTCAAACCTTAAGAGCGGGGTTGGGTTGAAACCGCTAAATGTTTAGTTAATCTGATATCGGTGTGAGAAGAACATCTCTGGCTTGTGTCTCCTCTCGTGTGTTATGACAGTGAAAGGAAATAGTCCCTGGAAGTCTGATCTAAAACCTAGCGAAAGATTTTCTGTTGGTTCTGGAACAATCTTACCCAATCCCTAACCACTGCATAAACCCTAAATCAAAGTGAATTGGTTGATGAGAATGTTGCTTAGGCCTCAAAGAAAAGTCTTTCGTAGTCTTTAAAATCTGGTTTTAAAGGAATATCCTTCCAATACCAAAAAGGATGTTTAACCAGGAACGTGTCCTACTAACTAAATATTGGTAACCCACCCAAGACAATATATTTACATAAGATACCACAACTGTTACTGTCAGGAGTAATTGTACTTTATTACTATTCCAAGGAAAAATATACAGTCCTAATATACTCCTTTAAACGATGTTTGTATTTGTTTTTTTTACTTTTGATTTAACATATGAATTATAACATATAGCTCCATCATGACAGGGATTGGCATGGTAATGTACATGACAATGTTAATGTGTTTGCTCTTGGCAGAGTAGATCTGACCTCGGCTTGTGAAGACATTTTCATTTTAAAATGGTATTAGCGTGATGAAAACACATGAACTCTGAGCTGGAATGCAGCTCAGAGGATTCAGCTCTCCTGGGCTCTGATATTCAGTTCTCATCCTGTGTCCCACAAGATAATGGCAAGCGCATCAAAGCAAATACTATGCATATTCATATAACATATATATATGAAATAACCCCATACAAGGCTCCAAGCAAAAAAAAAAAAATTGATTAAGGAGCCATTGGCTCCTACAAGAACAAATAAAACAAAATAGGCGCCAAATAATTTTTATAGATTATGTGGCTTTTTAGGTAATTTTAATATTTATGTGGCTTTTAAAGCCACATAATAAAGCGCTTTATTCATTTTATTATTACTTTTTTTATATATATATATTTCAATCATACTGTCATGCATACATGCATACATGATATGTCTCATCTTTTCTAATGTATCATCATTTGAATCCATCTTGTAGATGACCTGGGAACTAAGGTCCACTTAGGATCTTTAAATTAAGACATTTTGACTCTCCTAGCTAATAATTTATACCAAAACGCCGCTACACAAGAGTGGGATCAATTCACATTACCTCAGCTTCAGATTGGGTGTACTTTATTTATTGGTTATGCTTTGTAAATGTTTGATTTAATACTAAAACAGATAATCGTCTTGTTAAAATGTCTTGGAAATGCTTTAGCATGACTGAAAGTGTACCATCTATTTGTTATTTATTGATTTATTGATTTATTATAATTTTTTTGTGAATCTGGACAACAAACATAGATAGTACCTTGACTTCATTAAACATGTCAATCGGGTTGCAAATGGCCTTGTCCTTGTGAGCATGTTCTGAAAGACAGACTGGCAAGAACTTCCTTCAAACATTTGATTGCACATTGCGTCGTGTTTATTTGGAAAGACTGATGAAAACTAGATCGACTGTGAAAAAATCCACTGCAGCCCAGTTATAACCTCCTCAGTGAAAGAGAACGTTTGCTGGAAGTGTTACATTCAACACTCTATTATGACCATGTGTAGCTGTTTTACATTTAGGCAAACTGGTAAGGAAGTCGTTTGAATGTCTATGATCTTATTTATATGTTTTCTTATACAGTCTGCTCACACCCCACTAGTAGTTAGGTTTAGAAGTATATGTAGTTAATTAATATTACTCAGTATTTTAATGTATAATTACACTGTAACAAGGACACCTTAAAATAAAGTGTAACCTTATGTGTTTTTATATAAAAATCAGCCATTGTACAAATCAAATCGTACAACATCCTTTGAAACCCGTGTTACATTTTCTCATGAGATTAGGTTGGTCAGAGATTGTATATAACACACTGTATATGTACTCTAATCCAGTACCTCCTGAAGAAACTTTACGGTTTAATTCTAGAACAACTTTTATTCAAACAACAGTTCCAGACCCTTTCCAAACCCCAATCACTATGCTTAAAATCAGTGGGAAATAGGTTAATAAGAATGTAAAAAATCTGGTTAATATGAGCGCTGTTCTATGACCAACAAGGATACTGATCCAGCAATATGTCTCATTTGACAGAATCATGCTGCTCAAGGCAATATATTTAAGCAATCAAGAACATCATAGTTCACATTTGATCTACGAATGATAGTATCGTCCTTCAGATTAATGCAGTCTAACATATCTTAGTAAACTTCTCTTAGTAAATTAATTCCACAATAGTCTAACCGCAGAGTTTATAGGCTATATAGTACCATGGCTTCATCCAGTATATACATATACATGTCAATCAGGCTACTATGGGCTTCACTTGTGTGTGCATGCTCTGAAAGACAGACTGGCATGCAAATCCTTCAAACATTTGAGTACATATTATGTCAAGTATAGCTTAACTACACAAAAATCACAGCAGCTCAATTAAACCTCCTTGTTGAAAGAGAACATTCCCTGGAAGTGTCAAAGCCAACATTCTATCATGGCCATTCATAACTATTTTACATTTTGGCAAATTGGTGGTGAATTCATATGAATTTCTATGATCTCATTTGTATGTTTTCATAATATCTGCTTGCTGAGGGTTGGGTTTAGGTGAGTTGACCGCATGTCCTCTTTTTCCTGGATATGCTCTGGCCGGGATTTCAAAGTTGCCTAAAATGTCTGAGTTTTGGCTTTGCTGAAATTACTTTTCAACCATTACCTGCAACAAGAATGAAAGCAATAGGAAAACAAAGTCAAAACCTGGGCATTTTAGACAATTTTATCCTGGCTAGGACATTTCTGGTAAATAGACAGTATATGTCACCCAAGGCAATATATTTGACAAAGAACATCGTAGTCTGGATTCGACTGCACTCGGTAATAAATAAATAAATGTAAAAAAATAATAATAACAATAACATTTCCAAATGTCTGAGTCTGAGTCCAAATCTCAGTCCAATTACCTTATTTATAATAGTATCATCCTTCAAATTAATACAACTCAACACATTTTTTTCATACTTTTCTCATTACATTAATTCCACGATAGACTAACAAACCTAAATAGTAGGCTTCACCCAACATGTATACAATTGGCCTCAACATTGTGAGCATGGTCTGAAAGACAGACAAAATAGATTTTTTGATTACACATTGTGTCATGTCTATTTAGAAAGACATGACTATGCAAAAAAATCTGTTTGGACAGATAGATAACCCTACAGCTTGACTACAAAAAAACCCACTGCAATCCAGTCATAACCTCCTCGGTGAAAGAGAACATTTTCTAAAAGTGTCAAATCCAACACTTTATCACAGGGATAGGCAACGTCGGTCCTGGAGTGCCGATGTCCTGCAGAGTTTAGCTCCAACCTTGAAATAAAACCTCACCTACCTGTAGCCCTAGTAATTCTGAATACCTTGATTAGCTTGTTCAGGTGTGTTTGATTAGGGTTGGAGCTAAACTCTGCAGGACAGCGGCACTCCAGGACCGACATTGCCTATCCCTGCTCTATCATGACCAATCATAACTATTTTACATTTTGGCAAATTGGTGATGAATTTGTAAAAATGTCTATGTTTTAATCTGCTCATGCCCCACTTAGGGTTAGGTTAAGGAGTGGGGTTATGTTAGGAGCTTCATGCTCTTTAATTAAAAAAAATCTTAATTTGTTGTACACATCAAACTGTACAACATCCTTCAAAATCTCAGATTTGTAAAAACTCATGAGTTTTCTCATGAGATTAGGTTGGTCAGAGCTTATATATCCAAGTACTCTAAAATCCTACTGGAGAAACATGTTGTGTTGGTTCTAGAACAACTCTTTATGCCAAAACAACAGTCCCAACTCCTTCTCAAACCCCTATGCTTAAAATTAGTGGGAAGTAGATTGAAAGAATGTTAAAAAAATACACTGGGTTTTGGCTTTGTTTTCACATTGATGTGCTCTCTGCAGTCCTCATGCATTATATGTAGGTGTATTACCATTGCTTTTACCTTTTTATGTAGATCCCACCTTATTGCAAGCCATGATTGGACAATTATGTACAATGCCTGCATGCTATTAATCACACTAGTTTTCAGGAATTACCTTAGGCAAGTATGAAAACAGTAGGAAAACAAAGCCAAAACTCAGACATTTTAGGCAATTTAGGCAACTTTCTCATGAGACTAGGTTGGTCGGAGGATATATAGTATATACCTGTAATCTAATCCAAAACCTCATGGATAAACATGTTTTTTTTTTCTAGAACAACTTTTATGCCAAAACAACCCTTTTCCAAACTCTAACCACTATCCTTAAAATAAGTGGGACATAGTTTGATAAAAAATCTTGTTAGGTCCCCTATTCTTGGAAAATCTTGTTTATAAGAATGCTGTTCCAAAACCAACAATGATGCTGATCCAGCAACATGTCCCACTTCACAGTAAGCCACCAGAGTAATAAGCTTAAATGACTAAGTCTACATTATTTCTGTGATACAGTGAATGATAGTATCATCCTTCAAAAATTAATATAACCTAACACATCCATCACTTTTCTAATTAAATGAATTCCATGATAGACAACACTAGCCGATACTAAAATACCAGAACACCCCTACACAAGAACGAGAGATTTACATAACCTCAGCTCCAGACACACTGTGTACTTTACCTTGATTTATAAGGCTCAGCTGAAGCACACATATCAGAAATGATGGCAGTGTGAATTTTCTTACTTAAGTGCAATTTGTTTCAAACACCAGACTAACTGATGTTTGTGTAAAGGGAATGTTTGGGAATGGACTTGCAAACAAATTAATTATGTCATTGCTTACATATTCAAACTACAATGAGCCATAGAAACAACATACTGTATGGAATTTCCTGTATCTGTGTGTGAAGACCACACAGAGGTCCTACAAACATCTGTGCAAACAAAGCTTGGAGATAGTCTCCAGTGGGATGGGACATTGAGAACTAGCTCAAGATACAGTGCAGCTGAATGAAAACTGCAATAATTAGTCATCCACTCGCTGGGTTATTGTTCAGAGTTAGCGAATGCCACGACGGGACTCTCATCTTGGGTCTCGTCCACATGTGATGTGCTCCCCTCTCAGAAATACATGGAACCGACCATACAATTACTGCTTATAATGCACATTCCTCGAAAGCCTGTCCTCTCTTTTTCCTCCTGGAAATGGTGATGGTCAGGGTGTATAAATATATCTGAGCATCTTATTTCAGACTGGCCTCTCTAATGATCACTTTTGGTATTACTCTAATGAGAGACTTCTCATGAAGCTCGCCCTGTATAATTAAACATTAAAATGAAGAAGTATCCCAAGAGGACAACTAAAGTCGTCCAGTGGAGCCCCTCCTTGGACCCACCAAGTTTTCATGCCTTTATAACCATCTCTTTGGTCAAATGTATGGTGCCATTGTGTGACCATGTCTCGTACTATCACTGAAATTTAATTTTGTTTTCCAAATCCATATTACTTTCTTTATTCAGTGGAAGACAAAAGGGGACGTTTAGCATATATATCCATATTTAAGGTAAAACTGTTAATGTGACCTTACAAAGTGCACTGCTTTAAAAATGTGTTTAGAAACAGTCATGCAAGTGTACACTAAGCCTTTTATTTAACTGATATACTATTATCTGTAATTACAGTTTTTATAAAAAAGAAAATAGGTTTTAGGAGCACTACAAGTGCACATTCAATACAATTAAGCACACTTATTTGTCTTAATGCAAATTAAGTTTCCTCCATGTGTGGCCAATAGACTCCATATATTCCACCCTATATTCTGTCTTTCCGAAATGTCCATGACCAACACTGCTATCTCCCTGTCTTCAGAGTTGCAAATGGCGCCACTGCGGATGCATAGATTGCCTCCTTTCCACCATATGAATGATGGGTTGTTGAGGATGCTTATAAAGCAAGATGACAAATGTGTTTTCCTGGAGGTAAGGTTCTTGTCATGATTTTGGCTGAAATGAGGTTTTCCCATCTTAACTTCACTCAAACCAGTGCACATATGTGGAAATGAGGTGGTCAGACTGAAAGTGGCTGGTCTATCAGAGGCACTGGTCTTCTGTCATTGCCAGTTTGTAATTAACACAAAGTGGCATGATCAAAGGCAAGCATTTGAAACAAAAAAGCTATTATTGGAAGTCATTATAGCAAGGGATTCATCAGGTCCATGAGATCATGCCGTCGTGGATAGGTGACTCATCATCGTAATCGAGAAACCATTCACCAGGCCTGCCAGTACTACAAATAAGACATGTGTATGTATTTTTGGTTTGCTCCATGCACATGGGGGAAAAAAAATAAGTGGGCTAAAGCTTTTAGATTCTATTACTGTGTGATTCAAGACAAAGGTTCCAAGGGGCTGTTAAAATGTTCAGTCCTGATTCATTTATTGGTAGTACCACCCACTGGCTGACTCTGTCGACCACATTAAAATTGACATTTTCGTAGAATGGAAATATAGATGGAGATTCATGACTGCCTTCATTGCCTGCAGACTTTGACATCTCTTCAAACTAATGTATTTGCCTTTCAAGGAAATTACGACAAGAAACATTTAACATTTATTTTCTTCCTCCTATTTGGGGGATCATGTACATCACCAGATATCAGCAGGAATAGAAGCCATCATTTTTGTCAGTATTATTAGTAGGGGAGAGCGTGGAAAGTAACGCGGGACTACGGTAACAAAGCAATTTTCTCAGAACCCTGACTACATTTGCTTTCCAAACTATGATAGCACATTCAGCACACAACCCTTGATGGAGCTGAGAAATATCACATGATTTCGTCATTGTTTCCCGTGGTTAGGGCCGGAAAGCAGTTTCGAGTACAATAAGTAAAACAACTATGGAAGCTGGAAATTTTTCATATTAGTTGTGTTGTGTTTCTCGTTTCATGTGCCACAGTAATGATCAATATACTGGTTATTGAGTGCTGTAACACATCTTGAAGTTTGCCTTTTCAAAGTTTTTCAGTATAAAAGTAAATCGGGTTTAAATGTCAGGAATTCCCGTCGGGACGGAAGTAACACAAGAACAAGTGCTTCGTTTGTCCCACTGCATGCTAATGTGGTGAGTTTCTGTGAATTGGATCATTTATTAAAACATATTTATGTCATATTATGCCAAAAGAACATGCCAAGAGTGAGGGTCAGAGAGACAGACAGAGGTTTGATTCAGCCAGATGTTCATGAGCGGGTGTTTCTGGACATAGGCCTATCTGTCAGGAACATCCGTCTCAGGGCTGTTGCTACATCGCATTTAACTTAGTCATATTTAGGTTTTAGTCATATCTTAGCTTTTCCACCTCCATGAATTTGCAGTGTTTCCAGATGTTTTTATGCACATTTTGAATTTATGCATACAGACAACTGGATGGAAACATGAACAGGCCTACTGTTACATCAATCAGGTTTTGAAACATTTGATGAAACTTACATTTAAAATGAAAATGTAATTTAATAATGTTTTGCAAATATAAAGGACAAAATATGTTTGCAGTTACATATTAACAAGGTCATAGTCATGTATATATAGTAAAAACAAGAGCGACACAAAAAAATCCACTTTGTATTGTTGTGTTACTTTCGTCCCAACCGATGGGGTCGAAAGTAACAATGTGTAACTTACGTTCAAAGTGAAATTATACTGAAGTCTTTTTACATTTGTACAAAATACAACCTGGTATTGATAGATCACACTTCTGAGATATAGGCCACAGCAAAAAAAAAAAATCTCTGTCTACAATATTATCTTTTTAAATAATGTTTTTCTGAAAAATTGTACTTTCGTCCCCGTTCTCCCCAATTAAAAAAAGGGTGTATCTCACAAACATGTCAAAGGTTATATTTCATCCAAAAATAACACCATGGTGCTCTGCATTCAGACTTTATATTCAATTATGCACGTATTTCTCCATATGATTATTACTGTATTGCATCCAAATATTATTATTTTTTTTTCGTTAGTATTTATAACTCATTACTAGGCCTATTACATTTTATGAAATAATATTTATATACAATTTTAAATGATATTATATTATATACAATTATATAATTATAATCTAACAATATATACATGCAGTATATATATATATATATATACAGTTTGACCCCAACTTGTTGACGTCATGGCAGCGCTGAAGGTAATCTATCATTGCCTGCATCCCAATGTGCATACTTACTATCCATTATAAATTCTATGTGATATTAGAAATGTTCAGTTCTATTTAGGGCAGATAGGGGAGTGGATTGTATGCACATTGGGATGCAGGGATTGAGTGATTATGAGGCGCCGGGCTAGACAAAAGTGAAACGAACGTGGAGAGAGAGAGCGGGTGTGTCCGAGAGAGAGAGAGAGAGAGAGAGAATATGAGTGCGAGAGATATATATGATAATGGTACAGCAAACCAGTGTTTCCAGGGTCACAGTTTTCCTGCACAATTGGGTTATTTTGATAATACAACGCGGAAAACTTGCAGAGCCGTGGGATGTGGTTTTTTGGGCTTCTTTTATAATGTACAGCGGCTGCCCAAAGTGTATATATAGCCTACATGTGATCGTAAAAGGAAGTTATTACTAATACTCGATGGTGGTTTAAAATGAGTTATGAGTAAAAGTGTACTATTAATCTCATAAATCGTCTTATGTAGCATGATGATAATGTTAGCTCTAATGCAGCTGCAGAACAGGTCCAATTCTTCTTCATAATGCGTTTTGTCATAATACTTCAGGCAAGGTTGAAAGAAAATGTTTTGTTGTATTTATTTAGACAAAAAAATGATAATACTTGGGTAAATAATTGAAGCAATGTGGCTTGGTAAACGTTTTATTGCCAGTATAAAGGCTGATAATGGCTGAATAAAACAAAAGAATAACAAGGATTATGCGGAGGTGTGAAAGGTTAAGTTTCCTTAGTTTGTCATGTATTTCTACATTTCAACATTTACAGGTAAATCCTGCAATTAATTGTGATTAATCACAGTCCATAACTGTGATTAATGCGATTGCATTTTTTAATCGATTGACAGCACTATTCTATATCTATTAGTGCTGTCCAAATTTCAGACGCCCGTGATGCGCTTCCACTTCACTTCAGCGCCAGGCGCGAGACAAATGAGCGGAAATGGCCTTGTGCTAGTAGTGCAAAGAACACGCACAAATGCGCCAGCGCCCGCTGTATCATTATAATAATTTCATATCAAAGTGCGAAATAAACTACGAGCATGTTGCAAAAAAAGGCGATTAAAGCTGCCTCAAATCTGTGCGTGGATATAATATGTTATATATGAGTTACATTAACAACATGTCTCTGAAATGGTTTTCAAAACTGTCCCGGAGCATCCCAGCACTGTCTCCCTCATACAACACACCCGATTCCACTCGTCAGCTAATTAGTAGAAACTGAAATTGGTCAGAAAATGTAGAGTTGAGAGATAGATCCGTGACACGTTCAGCAGCAACAGCTCTTAAATAAATAGCAACCAAAAACCTAATAATTAATGATAACATAATAATTAACAAAACCTACTGTGATGTCTATTAATCAAAGAAAAAAAAGAAGGAAATCAATACATTTTATAGCTTCACGTATTAATGTCTAACCTATTTAGTGTTTGATAACTTTATTCAATGTCTTTATATTTCTGTTGAGGGGCACAGGTACCTAAATAACACATTTATTATAATGTGTTTATGTGAAGATTGTTTAAAGTTCACTTAAATGAGAAGTTATACTTAAAGTCTAATAAATGTTAAAATTGATAGCTCTTAATTATAATGTAATGTTGAATGGCTATAATCTATGGTTAAATATTAGGGGACATATTTTTTGGGAAATCAGTATTAATTGGTATCCGATACTGGCCGAAATTAAATATATATATTAAAAATATACTATATTTATGTTGTTTGTACATTAATTTGAAGATTGAATGTGAAAATATTGCAATATAAGTATATGTAAAAACTTTAATGTTAGGTGGGATTAATCGTGATTAATTTGAGAAAAATATTGCGATTCATTCGTAAATTGTTTAATCGATTGTCAGCACTAATATATATATATATATATATATATATATATATATATATGTGTGTGTGTCACATTGCACATTGTTAAATGTATTTTGGGGTAAACGTAATTTTGGGGAGAAATATGAACTATGATTTACACTTTTACTAAAATAGTAAACTGAGCTTTTATTGTACAGATTTTAAAGAACAATGTCATTTTTCTGACTTTTCTGAATCATTTGCAGTATTCTGCCTTAATGAATCGACATATCAGCTTCACTTTACTTCAAACTTTATTGCAATGTAAAAACAATCTCATACTGTACACTTGACTTCTCACACAAAACACATGTGATTTACATTCTCACATCTATATTGACTCTCAGTAAACAACCAAGACCAGATGTGGCAGATAAATGCAAAGCCAGTGTGTTTCTCACTGTATGATACAGAAGTGATTTCATTGTTTATGCTAGTAACCCCCGCTTCCATCCCCCAAGCATGTCCAAACAAACCCGTCTCTCTCACAAAGCTGTGAAATGTCAAAGGCTGTATCTGCTTTATTTATCATTCCTGCCATTATTTATATCCACACTTCTGCTTTGAAACATCTCCCCATCTGCAGTGACAAAGACTGCGGCAAGACATCTTGATGGACCACAGAGAACCGTGAACCCCTGATGAACCTATACTTTGAGTATTTATACTGCTCGTTGCTGCATGCATGAGTGAAACTGAATCTTGTAAAAAGAATGAACGGGAATACACTGGCCTCGGTGACATTAATCAGTGGCTATTAAGAGTGTTGGACGTGAACCTGATTTCCTCATTATAACGCTGTGTGCAACAACACCATATGTATGAAAGCTGGAGACCACAATAAAATCCATAAATTGCATGGTCAAAACCCAACTCTGCCATATAGTTTTTGTTTGGCATGAAGGATCTTTCTTTCCAGTCTGATGTACTACAGTGTCATTGTGGTATAGAAAATAGAGCTCAATGTATATGCCTGCAGGGTAAATTATATTTTTTTTAAGTTCAGCAGTAATCAAGCGGTCAGTTGATGTATGTGGGCAGCCTCAACAAACTTGTTTTTCCAAGTTAGGAATTCTTGACTCCAGTTGTTTTAATACTGAGCTAACTATTTAATTATACGATAATTAGTATGTTTATTAAGTTATTTACACTATTTCCTTGTGGGGGCTTTTGCTTGGTTTCCAATGCAGATTTTTTTTTGTAAGTAAAAAATACAATTAAATAAAAGACAGAGAGAGAGAAGACCTTGTGTTTATGAACATTTTTGTACTTTATGTAAATTTCCAAATATGTTTTAACCCTATAACCGTAACAAAACTATGATGTACACAATCTACTGCATGCCTTTTCTATCATCCGATTAAAAGTTTACTTTTTTTTATGAAGTAAACACAAAAATACCTTTTATATGGTCAGTAATGCTTCATGATGAACACATGGGACTGAAGCAACCACTTGATTATATATTGTTATATATAAGACGCTGTTATAAAATCAAATTTATTTACATTAAAATCTAATAGAACCGAAAATAATTTTGGACATAACAAATACCAGTAACTACACCAATTTATTTTTTACATCTATTTAATTATTGAGGACTTATCTAAATATTCAATAAACTACTTCTTAAAAAATAATAACAATTATTTAATATGACAGGTTTTACCAGGTTAAAATGACTGTACCATGGTACCTCAATGGTATCAGAAGAAAATACCACAGTACTGAATGATTAATCTATTCATGTGCCATGGTACATGGCAAATACTAATATAGAACTACCATGTCAAAAACTTTTGACAAACTTAAAAAAATACCCAGCACCTGGTAAAAACATTTAAAACATAACCCAATAAAATGACCCAACGGTCTGAACCCAGTAAATAAAAACATAAATAACCCAGCATTTTTAGAGTGTATGACATTGCCATGGAACCATAACAAAATAATATATAGCCAAATCATTAGTCATAGTCATTCAATGTCAGAAATATATTTTTATGTCATGATAAGGACCCAAAAACGGAAGACCCATTGATGTATTTTTGTTCTTAAAATAAGCTAATAACAACTATTACCACGTGTATAAATGTAAAATACAATATGTAATATGAACCATTTTCACTTTAGAAGACAACTCAAAAATGTTGGCATAGTCTTAGAAATTGTGTCCACAACGTATACATATATACTGTATATATATATATATATATATATATATATATATATATATATATATATACACACACACATTTAAATAGTTATACATTGCTTAGAAACACTCATTTGTTTTCTATTTCTTTTTTTTCTATCTTCTACTTACTTCCACACTTTTTATACAGCACCAATTATATTTTCTTTCATAAATAAATGTAACCGTTTATATTTCAATTAAACGTTATAATATGTTTATTAAGCAATTTTTTCTGGCTGGCTGCTACACATTTGATGGTCCCTAACTATAGCTATATTCACTTCTGTCTTGCTGATTTTGTGTGTTACAGCAGCGCGTGAGTCTGGGTGAGAATGAGGGCGGTGCAGGGGACATTATTTGAGCTCGTGTTTGAGGACTGCAGGAGGAGGGGTGCTCAAACACAGCTGTACTTGTTCAATCACACTCACATCGAGGGCACCATCACAGTCAGCTCGTTCTATTCAACACATGTATTACTACTGAATTTCAATAGAAAGGACTTTACTTGTGTGATCTACGAGAGAGCTTTTATTGCTGACCCGGGGTTTCTAGGACTCGCCGCGCGCTGACCAGCAGAGCCACACAAGACTTTGCGAACTTGTTCGTTCACATCGTCTCTGAGGACTTCACCGAAGCGGCGATGGAGCATCCTTGGTGCTTGTACGCGTTTATTTTAACACTGATGTCCTGTGTTCATCATTCCCAGAGCATTGAGAGAAATAAGGTTGTTTCAACAGGTAAGAGTCCGTTACATTGGACCCGCACACTGTGCTGCGTCATTCACACCGAGCGCGACGCGACGCAACTAGTCTAGAACGCTTAATGCGTCATATAGCCTATTATAGTATCATTATGATCTGAACGGTTCAATATGTGATGATAACACTTATATTTAATACGCTCTTAAACCATTAACCGATCAATAAAGCTTTCAAATATTGATAACCTGAACATATATAGGAAAATCCATGACATTTCAATTTGAATGAATACTGATGAGTTGTAATATTTGAAAAGTACTGTAAATATTACCTTTCCTTCTGCTACACAATCAGTTATGGGAGACCAGAGCTATAGTCACATGGGGAAGTTGTCAATATAGGGGACATTTTAGGACATTTGTGTTTGTGTGTGAGTTCTGAAAACTACTATTCAAAAATCATATTATATAAATATAAATGAGTCAATGACATATATAAAACAAATCATATGTTGGAACAAGTTTCCACTTTAACTATAATCTTTGTTGCCTCAAAAAAAGTTTTTTTTTCTTTTGTGTTACATAATTGTTTTACTGTATAAATTTAACTGAAAAAACATATTAGCCTGTTTAATGGTACTGTATGTTACCTCATCGAGTGTGACAATATGCCCTGCTCAAGCAATAATGTCCATTATTTATTTAGTAGCCCAGACTTTAACATTTGTGTCTATACAGCAAATTACTTTCTTAAATAACCCACTCTAAGAAATATTCACTGGAGAAAAAAGTGTGACAACTAGCCCCGGTTTCCCCTACAGTACACATTGCTTCTTGTTGGGATGTGAGAAATGCAAGGTAGACCTTCTTTTTTCACACAGTCTTGCTGTTTGGGAATGTGTGCCTGTGAGATATAGCACTCTGCTGTTAAATCTACAATGTAATAAAAGTGTAATGCACACATTTATGCACACCCTAATGAGTTAAGCATTTCTTTGAAGCATAAACAAGTTTTTAATTTCTTTCTGGATTCCATTAGGTTGTACAGTAATTTGTTTGTGATGGTAAAAACATTTACGACTTAAAAACATGTTTAAATAATTAAAAACGCCTCTATGGTTTGTGAACAGTTGCTTGTGCCTTTTTAGTTACTGCAGTGCACAGGAATATAAAGATGCTCTGTTGAGTGTCAACAAGCCTAGTCAGAGGGATAAATATGACCTACACAGTTTTCATTCATATTGGTGTTCATCATTTCCATGCGACATGACTGCGGCAATCTTCAGCAATCTTTATTCTTGACGGTTCTAGAACTGCATTTATATTGTGAGGCGATAAATCTAAACCAGTGATGCATGCTTAAGCGTGCCATTTATAGCTTGAAAAAATGACAAACATTTTCTAAGCAATCCTCTGTGCTCTGGATCATAATTCACAATATAATCAAGTGGTGTTCTTTTTCATGCATCATTTCCTCGACATCGAATGTCAGTCAGATTCTATTAGTGCCATTAGTCACTGAGCATTACATTTAGGTCAAACTGTGACAGAACTTTATTACAAGCTTTACTAATGCATTCCCGTCTGATAAGTATCTTTCTAGAAAGGTCACTAGGTAAAACTTTCCAAAAGCCAAACCCCAAAGTGCAGCCATATGTCACATTTGAGTACTGTATGATTGTGGTTTCACACAAATGGAGGGCAAAGGTGTGTATTTTGTGAGAATATTGCAGGCAGCAATATCTGTGAGGCAGCAACGTTTGTAACATCTGGCAACATCTAACATCTAAAGTACTGTTTTCAAAGAGTTAATCTTCTGTTTCATATTTAAAGCATTTTAAGGTGTTTCAAGTCAATGAGCCTTGACACCTTCCAAAAGCTTGAGCTCCTTATCCCTCCTCATTGCAAAAAATTAATAAAAAAGACCTATTTTATAAATATGAAGCTAGCATTAGTCATAATCAAGCTCTATTTTGAGTGAAACTGGAAAGAATGGGACTTAATTTTATCATTGGCTCATTGGAAATACGTGCATCTTCCTACATTTCTGCAAAACCATTTTACTAAATACTAGCAATTTGTTATATATATATATATATAACAAATTGCTGCAGTTTCCAGTTGAAATGAACACTACAGGCAGTAACACTCAGACGACTTTTATTCCTTTTTGCACACACATTATAAACTACAGGGCCAGAGTTTTTATTAAGCAAAGACTAATTTTCGCACAATTCCTTGAAACATTTGATTAACTAAAAACGACTTGAAAATTGATACTTTTGATTGTTATCATCACATAAAGCTCCATATTTTCTAAAAGACAATCGCTCTAGTATGAATTCTGTGAAATTATGGTTCGACGAAACACCTCAAACCTATGTATAATAAAGTTAAATAGCACAGTTGCATCAGAAAAGTATGTTTTTATATCACTTCTGCATTGTTAAAACTGTCGGGTAGGTTTAGGGTTGGGGTTGGTGTAGGGGGTATGTTATTTTCCAACATGATAGAGCATTAACATTTAGCGACACTTCCTGAACATTTAAATTCTGAACCATCGCAAAACCTGAAGAAATGAAGCAAATGTGTTGGTAGCTCCATTAAAAAAAATGTGGTCACAGTCCTGCATTGAACATGATTTAGCGCCAGTAACGGGACATTACACTTTGAAACTATCACTAAAAAAATGCAGTAATATTGTAAAACACGTATTTCCAATGAGCCTGAAATGCGATCAGATATTGGATCGTGAGAAGTCAAATGGAGAAAGAGAGTTAGAGGCAGTGGTGTAGTCTACGTGATACGCATGTATAGGTCATATACCCACAAGGGAAGGTCAAGGATTTGTGTATACCCTCTTAAAAAATCATGCGGATACGTAACAACTTTGTTTTGTGACAGACTTTTCACAAGTTCATTTATAAATTCACTCAGTCTGTGTTGCAAAGCACCTTCTTTCTGATAATCATGCTGTTTTTCTGTTGACGAGTATTGCTAAGCTTGATATTAACTAATAAAGGAGATATGAAACAAACTACACCCTTTCAGTGTTTTCGTACGCAGTACAGAAAACAAGGCCGATGCTATCGTAACGTTACCTGGTACGTGGAAGAGTATACGTTGTCATTACCTTAAGTGTAACAGCAGGGGGTTGTTGGCATATAAGAACATTGAGTGATTTCAATAAACAAAACGTTCATATTTAGTGATTTAAATTGTCTGACTATAACAGTATTACATGATTTTGTCCTATTTCATCAAATAAAATATTTTCGTAAAATTGTTTCAAATAAACTCACAACTTAGCTTCTGCACATCTCCATTCAAACAACGTTGTTTCGTTTATGAATTAATCCGCGCTTAAATTAATAGTGATTTACGATAGTAATTACTCATTCATAAAGACTGAAATGATACTTTAAAAATGAAACTAAGACTGCCATTTGCTGGCAGCAAGATACTGATTTTATCACTGAATCAATAATTAAATTGATTTGTTCGAACGGCTGATTCATTCAGGAAAAAAAAAGCAAGTCCTTGCGTCCCAATGTGCATACTATCCATCCTAAATGTGAAATTAATAATTTACAATACTATTTGGAGCAGATAGGGTACACTTTCGAATTTGACATGAAAGGTAACACTTCAAATACATTTTGAAATAAACGCCCCGTAAATCACTTTAAGGAGTCCAATATTACTTCGTAATGGGAAGGCAATTTTTTTGTTATTGAGGAGAAGGTGCTCCAAAAATTTTTTACTGTGCCCCTAATTTTTTTTTTTAATTAGCAGCACAATTGCTCCTAAAAATAAAAGTAAGCGTGTGGAGCCCTGCTTAGTGAGTGTGGTGGTGCTTATGAGAGGCTTCTCTGGTACGGATGAGTATGAGGCTGGGAAGGAAAAAATCACAGTATACTATCTACAAAAACTAGACTACACCACTGGTTAGAGGGGTGGGGCTGAAAAATAAGAAGACTTGATGACATCAGATGAAAGGAAAGTTGTTTCAGAAGTACAGCACTTTTACAGAAATTAAAAATGTGATTTGGTATAATGTCCACAGATGATTCACAAGAAATAACACTATCTATTATGTTGATTTTAAACTCTACAACTTAGCATACGCTGTCGGTTAAACCACTGACACATAACGGTCTCAAGAAATCCGGCTGTAAATGTCCAAATTTAAGGTGCAGAGCAGATTAAAATCTAAATGGGTCTCTTAATTGCCCCTGATTTGAGGTTTTGTGTGCACAGTAATTAAGCTAGAGTCATTAACAGTTGGTATCTAGATGACGCATGGTATCCTAAATCCAGGGGAAGATATAGAAAGAAAAATGCATGCCTTTATGTAGACAGAAAGGGAGTGAACGGCACAGGAAACCTCTGGCGTTTGCGGCATGACATCACCACAGTCTTTAAACCCATCCATCAGCCTGAATAACCTAGAAACTGAAGCATTTAAATGTGAACAATCACAGTCGTGACTCTAGAGGTCATCTCTACTCAAATGCCTGTGGGAGACCTATAACCTCCTGTGAGTTTTCAATGTCCACCCACGTTTAGACTTGTGTGAACCCTTCACAATGAAACATTGGCCTGTGAGTTGAACTGCAGCATGAGATTTATGACTTCCGAGTCCCAGTAAAAGAGAACATATATGCTTGTCTATAGTGTTGACTGCTGGACCTGGCAGCACTAGCCTGTAATTGGCCTTGTGCAACATGGTGTCAGTCAACCGCACGCTTGATTAAAGAAGTCTGGTTTATATAAGCAGTTTAGATGGATGTAGGCTGTGCTTGTCAAACCGTTAAATGATTGTCCAAGCCAAGTAACAAACAAAACTACAGTTGTGTAGTCACATCCAAACTTTGTGCCACAACCCTTTTGTTCTCTAGTCTGTGGTTTTACTTATTCTGTAATCAAGTTGTGCATGTAGCTGATCAGATTAGTAAGAAATAACCATTTCTGTGCCTCTGACTTTTATTTGATTGACTATGAGCTCTGAGGGATAATTCAGAATGTCTGTTTCCATAGACAGAGGATAATTTTAGAGAACATTTTAATGTCCAAAGTAATATTTTAGGAGTCTCAATGCAATGAAGACAGGCCAAACTTTTTAATGTTTTTTTTTTTTTTTTTGAAAATACAGAATGTTCTTTGGTGGGGTTTATGATATTCTGGTCAGTAGATCAGGCTCGTTAGTTCCTTTAATGTAGGTCTGTGGGATTTTACAGCTGTCTTATACATCAAATCTGCAAATTAATAACATGTACATCTCCTTAATTAGTCATGCAATTTAAGGTGTTATTCATATCTGTACCATGTGGTCTGGGATGAGTTGCTTGTCAAAATTTGAGAAAAGCCATGGCAGTGTGGGATCACTTGAGGGAATTTTCAGTCAATTCCTGAGATCGGAGCAACACGCTCATGTGGGGGAAGTGGAATTGATAGTGGAACAGAGAAAGTGTTAACAGCATCTAAAAGTTGAGAAAAGCTCAGCGCTCTGCAAATAAGGTTCTGGACAACAGCAAATCTCTGTTAGGGCCGGAACACACCAAGATGACTTCAAATGACTAGCAGCGACGAAAGCCAACGGTGATGTTGCCTTGCATTGGCAGCGCCGGACCAAAAAGCTGCGCTCGAACACACCGCACAAATCACAGCCAACGACAAACTAACATGTGCGTCCTGCGCACACTCTTAAAAATAAAGGTGCTTCAGGATGCCATAGAAGAACCCTTTTGTCTAAATGGTTCCTTAAAGAACCTTTAACATCTGAAGAATCTTTCTGTTTCACAAAATGTTCTTTGTGGTGAAAGAAGGTTCTTCAGATTATAAAAAGGTAAGGAATAGATGGTTCTTTAAAGAACCTTTGACTGAATGGAACCAAAAATGGTTATTTTATGGCATCGCTTGAAGAACCTTTTGAAGCACCTATATGTTAAAGAGTGCATGCATGAGAGGAATTAACTGTCACATGTCCTGATTTTGCTGAGTTAGATGTGTTCCTGGGTCATATATTGTTGACCCTGGAACAACATTTTAATCCAAACATTTAATCTTGACCATTTCCCTACACCTAAACCTAAGTAATCCCTAAAATCAGAGGAAATGATAGATGAATGTCACTCATGTACAAGCACCAAACACTGATTGTAAACCTAAACTTCACAACAATTATAAACTTTTTCTTCAAATCTGATTGGTTAATAACAATGTTGTTCCAGGCTCAACAAAGATATTGACCCAGGAACATGTTGCACTTGGTAAAATCAGGTTTTGCTTTACTGTCTATATCAGCAGC
The DNA here is from genome assembly GCA_003573665.1 of Oxygymnocypris stewartii. Taxonomy (NCBI): domain Eukaryota; kingdom Metazoa; phylum Chordata; class Actinopteri; order Cypriniformes; family Cyprinidae; genus Oxygymnocypris; species Oxygymnocypris stewartii. Next base: position 1,056,954 of record QVTF01014954.1, on the reverse strand, counting down.
TATCAATTGTATATATTCTTCATTCAAAAGGAAAACCGAAACAAAGGTACACCAGATATATGCAGATATACGAAATGTAAACAAATCAGCGCTTGCTTGCCAATATTAATATCAGTAATGATGATAACTTTAATCATTGTATGCGGCTCATGTTGTCATGAAAAAACTCACATTAGCAGTGTTGGGGGTAACGCATTACAAGTAATGCGATTTACGTAATAATATTACTTTTTTCAAGTAACTAGTAAAGTAACGCATTACTTTTTAATTTACAAGAAAATATCTGAGTTACTTTTTCAAAAAAGTAACACTAGTTACTTTTTCCCATTTATTGACTGACAGTGCGCTGTGTGAACATGATCTTACTGTATTTCTAGACTAAATGTGAATGAGCATTAATTCATCCCACTCGCAAAAAACTGATTCAGTATTCATCAAAATGAATTAAAACAGTGAAATGCAAACTAAATATGACGCAAGCCTGCAATAATTAAATATGTTAAACAACACAATTATATCTAATCTCATTTTATTAACCAATGTGTTTGCTGTTGACCTTTGATGATCTAGTTCAACATAAGTAAACATGACTTTACATTAACAATTGTGCTTGATTGCTTTTTAATCGCTGTTGAATCTTCTCCTGTGTTCTACTGTACTGACGTGATTTACTCTTTCTTCAGCCTGAGGTTTATATTTTACACTTTTTGGTGTGAAAGGCTTTTACATTTGCTATAAATATAACTTATTATATTAAAAACAAACAATCAAGCCCTGCTCATATTTAAAAAGTAGCACGAAAGTATTTTGATATTATTATTAAAATTAAAAACAACATATTTTCATTTTTGATTCTTGAAAAAAGCTTGTAGAAAATATAGTTTTGTGAGAATCGTCCTCAATCTTGAATTTTGTAAAACAATTTTCTTCATATTTCATATCTTAATCCTTATATTTTGTTATACTGGGATAAATCATATTGGACTGTATGCTAAAAGTTTTGGATGTGGCGCCCCACCTAGAAAATGTGCCACCAGCCGCCACCGATTCACAATGTCATTTTAACACCAAACCTAATTATATTAAACAATAGACAAAAGTATACAGTCCAAACCTGATTATACAGCTTTTATGAACTTAACAAACATCCAAAACGTATGTGTGTTGGGTTAAACATGCTTGTTGTATATTTGTATATATGGTGTTATTTGTATTAGCTGATACCTCACAACGTGCTTATAAAATGTATAACGGAGTCAAACCAGCACCAGGAATTACTCCGTTGCACACATGGAGATCTGCTGTAAGCAGAAGGCTGTTCCTATGCCTGTATCAGACTGTAACGGGTAACAGAACATATGACGTTTTTAGGCTCGCATCTTGTGACATTACATACTGTTTTTGGTTGGTGTAGATGTCTTTGGTCCGGGTTGGGATTATATTTCAGTCGATCATGGCTAGGTGGGTCCACTTGTTTGGTTCGGATGACAGCATTCACGAATATTCAAATGAACTCCACTAACGGAAAATCACACCAGAGTTTGTTTTAATCAAACCAATCCTGCCAAATATAAACAATTCTAAGAACAAGCAGTGATAGCTTGCCATTGTATTTCATATACTTATTCAACCCCTATAACTGTGTGCGGTCTCCAAAACACAAGGTTTCAAGGGTTTCCAGAATCAAACAGAAGCCGTTCTTCAGTTCGGCTTGTTCAATTGCTCTGGCCAATATAGCATTCCAACTCCAAGTCAACGCTCAACTCAGCTCAGCACAGGAAGTGACCACAGTAATTGCAAGCATTAGACGATGGCAGGCGCAATTTTGTTGATGTCAACCAAATGCCCCCCTTCTTTTTCTCTGTTCTCCATTCTTGTGATTGTTTTTCCAGCCAAGGGAAAATAAATAAGAGTTACTGGTAAGTTAAACCCTCAACTGAAATATCGTGGCCAAGCCCATGTTAAACCAGATGCTGGTGACGCCATGTAATGTTCCATTCTAGAGGCATTTACAGCTGTACTGAAGGGGTGCAATTGACACACAACCCCCCTTGCCAGTGTACTAGGTTCTCGGGTTATAGACAAAGGGGCATGTTTAAACAATCAAGGAAATTTCCAAGCCCCACGAGAGAGAGCTTTTCTATTTTAGTTGTGGACAGCTGAAATAACGTCTGTCTACAATAACCCCACCACCCTTTTCCCCTCAGTTTGTTTTGCACCCAGCCTTCAAATTTGGTTTCTGGTCCCTAAGTGATAACACATTTTCCAGTCACCTGGCTACAGCCACAAAGATTTACAATGTGTTATGGAATATCTGCATGTCTGTGTTTACATACAAGTATCTCATCAATTCGTATCAAGTCACAACTATCCGTGGTTACATTAAAATTATTCTGACATTGGCCTTTGTTTTCTCAGTGTAATGAGGCATAAGTCTGATCTCTATACATTTGTGTGCAGTTGATTCTGGTGATTTTGATTGGGATTGTGTTAACATGCGCATGTTAAGGGGGCATACAAGGCTACTCCCTACACCAATTCAGAAGTGCTGGTCAGCTGGAGAAAGTGAATGGCTACTGTGGTAGAGTCTGGCTGTTGAGGGATCAGACGGCCTAATGAGGTCAGTTATGTGACTCAGTAGTGTTTTCATGTTTCCCAGGACTGCCTTAAGTGATATCACCTCTTTAAGTATTTGTCTTATGTGTTGCTGTTACTCAGTGTACTTGTTCAAATTGGCTTGGTTTGAAATTGATTTAGTTGATGTTATAGCTGATTTTTTTTTTTTTTTTTTTTTTTTCAGTGGTCATTTACTTTTTACAAAAGCCCATTTATAATGCAACAGTTGCAAAGACAATGTCCCTGCAGAAATCTGGTGAGGGGGTTAAGCATTTCCTTTAAGGACATACAAATGCAAGGTAGTGAACCGAACTCAGTAATTCTCCAGTCCTACTTCGACTTAAAAATAAATAACCTTTTGTTTTGGACTGACAAATAAATAATGGTAATATTTATACAATATTAACTTTTAACTTAGACGAAAAACAAATAAAGAAAGAAACAGGTAATTTCATAAAAAATTGCAGTCCTGAGACCTTTTTGAATGTGACATTTTTCCTGCAATGAAGTACCTTGAAGCACAAAGTCAAAATAAGATTTGTTTAATTAACTTTTATTTAGTTATATACAGTATAATAGCAGTTTTCCGTAATCATTTACATGACTGTACTCATCTTAGAATAAAGCCTTAACAGGCACAAGGACTATGACAAACATAAATACAAATCTTCTGCATATTATAAATGGCAATTGTAAACACAAAAAAGCTCTATTTTGCCACCTATTAACTACCTAGCCCCAGCCTCAGACGTCACGCCCACAGAACGTTGGCTAAACGTTTCATGTTATGGCACACTTATCTGGAAACAATTCAGGATTTTTGAAGTCGTCGTCAAATTGGTTAGATTATACAGGATTTTCAGGAGACGTGTGTCGCGTTCTTTAACATTCTGCCTGGAAACAATAATGCTGTGGTACCAAACCCCCTCGCGAAAGAAGAAACCCGTTGTGTTTACAAATGATGACAAGCACTTGTCAGGATCAACTAAACGATGAATTTTCAAAAGTATGTGAAAAATTTTATGTTTGCGGCATATAATCTGTAAAATATGTCCGAGAGTCTGTTGTTATCCAAGAGTCTGTTCTCGAAATGTGACACGGCCAAAACTAAACGTGATTGGTTGCTTTACCTGTCAGTCATATGGCCTCTTGGGCGGGCCTTGGCCATTCAAAGCGGCCAAAGTTCCCAGAATTTCAGCCATCAGTCTGAAGGTCTGCTACGCGAGACTAATTACTACCTGGAAAAGCAATATTTTGTGACATTTTATATTATTTATAGTATCAGCAATTCATTAAATAACGATTAAACAATAGAGAAAAAACATCAAAAATGTGTAGAAGCCCTGGGTAGTCAAAAACTTTCTGCATTTTAAAGAGCCACTTTAATTGCCTGAATTTTAATTGTGGAGTGATGCTGCACAGTCCCTGATAAATAAGTAGCTTGCATTATTCTCCACAATCAAGCATTCAAAACTAGGCTTACCAGATGGGAAATTACACAATGCAGAAAGAATGTTTTATAGGATGCTATTACCAAGTACAATTCATTATTAGTTCATTCCCCAGTACGATTTACCCACCTGATGTATGTTGACCATACAGAGCCAACCAAAAACGTGTGAAAGGCCATGTTATTGTAAGTTGAGAGCTTTCTTAAAGGGGTGGTTGATTGCGATTTCACTTTTTTAACATTAGTTAGTGTGTAATGTTGCTGTTTGAGCATAAACAATATCTGCAGAGTTGCGGCGCTGAACGTTCAATGCAAACGGAGATATTGTCTTTTAAAATTCTGGAAGTTTAATGCCTACAAAAACGACTGGTAAGGGACTACAACGAGTTACTTCCCGGGTCTGATACGTCACAAACCCAGATAAACCCTGCCCCAGGAACATGTAAAGAAGAGGGCGAGGCCATGCTGCGCTGCTTTAGAGAAGAGAAAGAGAAAACTAGGGATGCACGTAAAAATCTATTCATTTGAATCGCGATTCTGTCTTCTAACGATTCTAATGGATTCACAAGTTTCAAAATCATTAAAGCAGCGGTTCTTAATACCGTTACTCGTGTCGCCCTGCTCTGAATCTCTCTCTCTCTCTCTCTCTCTCTCTCTCTCTCTCTCTCTCTCTCTCTCTCTCTCTCTCTCTCTCTCTCTCTCTAATTGAGATCGTCAGATCAGCGCAAACAAACTGTTCCAATTATACATTTATTTTCACACAGCAATGAGAAGCATTATAAATGGACACAAGTGTGGTTGCTGTGCTGTATTAAAGCTTTAATCAGGATAAAACCATATATTAAAAGCTAACAGAAGCAGTAGCACTTACAAATAGCAGCGTATTTAAAAATATGAGACAACAACAACCAAACATATCATTAAGAGCCGTGCTTGCACAGGTTCTGCACGATCCTCTTCACTAATATCCTCTGGGTCTCAATCGGGCTCAAATTGATAAGCATTATAGACAACACCACTGTTTACAATTCAACCGGAGCACATGCCACTGAGGTGAGGGGCGGGACGTTCAGACGTGCAGTAGAGGCGGTTTAGCCAATCACAACACACTGAGCCAGCTAACCAATCTCAGCCCATCACGTATTTCTGAAGGAGGAGCTTCATAACACCAGGAAATAAATCGAGGCGTTTGTCAGAAAAGGGACAGAGAGGTGTGGAATAAAGGTAAATTATGTGAAAAATAATGCGTTTAAAAAAAAACTAAGCATGAACACATGCTAGACTGCACCCCATAAACACAATCAAGCCTAGAAAAAAAACAGTCAACCACCCCTTTAAACACACTCCGTCTCCAGAGCCCCAAGCGTTATTTGGAAGATAAGCTGAGAGGGCCACAGATAAAACAAAATGTGTTTTCTAGTTTCCCAGTCATATAGCTGAGAAGAAAATAGTTTATTTAAGGGGGAGTCTTTAACTTTTTATTTGACTCTCCTACTGAAACTTGAATGTTCTGTGTGGTAGAAATTCAGAGTGTATTATAGTATTATAGTAGAGAGTTTACATAGACGGCCCTGACTGTGTGTGCAGGAACATGTTTAAAGCACCACTGAAAAAAGAAACAGTAACAGTCTGAAGTGGCATTCTTCTGGACCTCAGCAGTTCACACCGATCTGTCAAACACTGTCTCCTCAGGTCGGCCCAGACTATGTGGTACATTCAAAATAGCCATCTTTTAAAAGTCCAAACTACTTTTTCCACAATTTCTAGCATCAGCTCTAAAAACAGTGTTCCTGCATCAAGGGGCGGAAAATGAAATTCTTCAGAGTGTTGGACACTGACCTCTCTGTCTACACTGAATATCTGCTTGCACTACTTTAAGCACTATCTGTAGTGCTTATAGACTCCATTAACAAACATTATTGACCTATAGGGTGCACACTCCTATAATATGATTCCCATGGTTTTGTAATTATTTCTGTTTTACATGTTGTCTACATGAATCAAAGAAAATACATCTTGATTGAGTGATTTTTTTTCACAGCTGCTTAAAGTGATTTGATGCTGTGCGGTGGCTTGGTTTCTGTATTTTAGAAGATACATTACAACCACTAATTATGTCTTTCTCTCAGTTCTTGTGAAGCTGACTTTCACTATATGGCAGATATTAAAGACACACCAAGAGCAATTAATCATTGTTTACTATTTCAAAAGTAGCTTTTGAGAAATAAATAAGAGAAGCAGCACATCTTATTATCTCATTAGTTAGAAATCATATTTAGGGTTGTTTATTTTACTAAGCATCACTACTACTGTTGCTTAAAAAAGGGTCTTAAAAAAACATTGTCCTTGGCCAGTAGTTTAGTAATGTATGATGCACAGTTCAAACAGAGGTTACTTTCATACCAAGCAGCTTTCTACCGATTACAGTGGGATGACCAATGGGAAAATCCCCATTATTTTTCTTAACTAGTAAGTAGGCTAACCATCTGGAACCACTGAGAAATGCCCTATATACCAGAACCATGTATCCACCTTGAACACCCTATTAGCAACCAGAAGACCCCAGCAATCACCTATCAACACCCCAAAAAATCAACCATAACACATTTGCAACCGCATATAAATGCAACAAATACTCTGCAACAGCAGGAGAAATGGGCACGAGACATAAGACAAATGCAAATCCTGTATTTGAGCTGAGCGGAATGTCTAAGTCACCTGCTTATCTTCTCATCATTGCAGACGGTGCCGTTTGACCATCACAGCAGGAGTTGTGTGTCATCACATACGTGCGTGTATATTTGTAGCCATAGCAACTGATACTCTCTTTGTTTGGTAGCCTGGCTCCAGCCCTCAATCGCTCCAGCACGGCACCAAGAAAGACAGCGGCTAGGATACGCTTTGTTGGCTACTGCATTCATTGTTTTTTACTGTTGTCTGAAGGGCTCAAGCAAAGGTTAGGTCAATTGTGGGTCAAAGTAATTGGTGTTTATTTATTGGCCTTAGGGGAAGTCTACAGAGAGAGAATGTAAAATCCACCCCCGATTGCCCAGACTAATCTGTTATGCAAATGTTTCAAGACATGCTGGGAAATTCTGCTAAAGAACACAATAAATCAGCTTATTGTCTAGTGTGGCTTTTAAGATCTGTATAGCCACAATGGAATAAGTTCAGATGGATATTGTGTTGTGATTGATTATACACTGAAATGGATTAGTGTGAAACTTTATTATAAGTACAAGGAGTACATTTCATTTCACTTCTAATTATACCCTGTATAACTATTATGTGACAAATAAAGAAACCTTGAACCTTGAGGAGAAAATATTGAAAGATGCATACCGGCTGCAGAAACACCAGTCCCGAAGGTGTAATAAATTCTAGATTGGCAAAGAAAGGTGTATATGTGAACAGGGAAAAAATCAAATAAATTGGCATACTCTTGAAATAATGACATTTGGATGTTGATTCTGACCAAGAAACATCTCGTTTAAACATGCAACCATTGATTTATCTGTGATTTGTAGATCCCAGAGGACATTTTTTTAAAGTTGCTCTTTCGAAGCCTTAACAATTTTATGAAGATCTTAGTTATGTTTCATTCAAGTATCAATATTGTCTAAGACAATTCCCATAAAACACCATAAGATAAATAAAACGTTTTGGGATACAGTAAGAATATGGAGCTAAACAAATATATAATGTGACTATCATAGATTAGTTGGTCTTCCAAAACTTTGATAAGAAATGTTTGAGTTCATATTGAGATCTTTTGACCGAAGACTTGGAATTTGGCAAATCTGAGCAACTCCTAGGGGAGATGCATTTGAGTTTACTGGGGTCTTGAGCAAGTCACCATTGAACCGGTATTTAATCTTGCGTAAGAGAAACAACTTAGATAAAGCGAATTGTTCCTGCCCATGGGATTTTACAATGATTAAAGACCCTTCAGATTTTCTTTAACGTGACCCATGTTAAAGGGTGACGTAACCGCTGAACAAGAACTAGAGGAAGCCTGGCAGATATCACATTTCAGAGTAGAGATCCAGACACGTAATTGTATGGATTTCCCCAGCTGTTATTTTAAACCCAACCTGCTCACAGAAAGGGGCTTTCTCAGACAACAAGGCTCAATGAAACCTGGGCGTTTATAGGGTGCCGTGTGCACATGGCGTGACCGGAATGACTCTCTAGCAGCCTTCCGTTGGATATAACATTACCGTCCAATCATCCAGATGTGCAGATTAAACATTTACAGCATGTTATAGAACAACATATAGCTTACGTGAGAGGAACCAGGACATTCTGTCTGGAATCAGATGGATCAAAATAAAACACAATAAAATCTCCAAGGTTTTCAGGCTTTTTATAAGAAGTCCTCAGACATTGTAATGCGTTCATGAGAATTATGATTCATATTCTGGCCCTTTTCTTATACTTTGACTCATACTGTATATATGCTTCCATGGAAGCTGTGGAGTTTTTCTAAATTCCGAGTGCTGACTGTGGAGTTCATTCATTTGTCGGAAGGTGCAGGACCCCTTAAAATTATATGGCCTAGTTGTGGGCAACGCGCCAATATATAGGGCCATTGTGCTTTAGGCATCCCAAGTTCGATCCCGGGGTGCAGACCTTTCCCGATGCTGTCCCCCTATCTCTTTCCCACTTTGTTTACTGGCTAGCTACTTTCCTTTCAAAATACAGGCATAAAACACCACAAACAAATCTTTAAAAAGTATATGACATGGAGCAGGGCTGGCCCTGGACAATTTGCTGCCCTAGGCAAGATTTTACCTGGCCTCACATTAGTAAATATTAACTAACTTGAACCAACAATGACCAATACATTTGTAACAGCACCTATTTATTATTTTTGTTAGTGTTAGTTATTGACAATTAACCTTACTTTAAATTGTTTCCAGTGAAACTATAAAAAAATATAGGTGCTGCCTAAGTCACTTTATAAATTAAATACAATTAAAAATCAAGAATAATTACAACTGGTATTCCTGCACAAAACTGTATTACCATACAGTAGGCTACTGTTTAATCTTCAAAATAAATGTAATCTTTATTCCTCGAGCTGGCACTGTTTGATACACAATGACAACGTGATGTTTTACTCAAAATTATGAGATGGTCCTAAAAAAACAAAAGAATATCATTATCATTAGAATATAATTTTAAGTTAGCGTAAACAGGAAGTTGTGGCTGTTTACTTCAGTATTCTGACTATTTCCAAGTGAAACAGAATATTGAATGAGAAGAATTAGAAGGCAGGGTTTGATTTTTGCGCACCTCTTCGCCATCTCTAGCTCACATCGGCGGTTGGACAGAAGGGTAAGGATGTTCTGTCCAAGAAATCAAATTGTAATTATAGGCTTTTTTCAATCGTTTGGGTTAACATGAAATATCCATGCTTGGCTCAGCACATACAGATTACTTGCATATTATTCTGAAATTGTTTAGTTATACATTCATGAGGTGAGAAATCCTGTTGCCCCTGCCATAACCCCCCCCCCCCCCCCATTTTATTGCTGAATGTGTAATAATGTGTTCCACTCCAAAATGAATGAGGCAAAGATCCTGACCTTCCCATTCAACCCCATTTCCACTGGAGACATTGTTCCTACTGTAGAGAAAACTTTTTCAAGGTGCAGTGTTTATTTTTTGAGTGGTGAAATAGTTTCTTTTAACCCAGTTTAGTGGGCAAAGATCACCTGGACCGTAAATACCGTGTGACTAATCACTCTGATGCCTTTCTGAAATGACTTTTAAATGTAGATCAAAGCATTTTTCTGAAGGCCACACCATCACATGCAAAAAAAAAGAAAAGAACATATGATTTATTCTTCATACCTGCCATGTGTTTGCAATCAATAATACAGTTGTAAAACCTACACTGTCTTACAGTGTTACAGATGACGAACACGCATCCTGTTATTTTAAGTTTTTTTCCCCTCAAGTTTGCTTAAGATTTCTCTGGGGCTGTTTTGCGAACCCTAGAGATGACGGACGATTGAAGTTACCCAGCCCTTCACACCTCAGTCTGGAATGTATTTTCCCACACTGCTCTACTAGAGGGTCTGTACCTGCTCACTGGCACATCCAGCGGAAATGTAGCGGGCACTTGTGAAACTAAGACCCTCTTCTGCTCACTAACCATCAGCGCCACTGTTACCGCCATCATATGCAACACTACCACTTATTATAGAACATGTCCTGCCAAAACCATCTCAAATCATGAGTTACTGTGCATTTGTTCTCACAAAAGGAAGGGATGAACTTTGGGAATCAGTTTTGTGAGTGTTGACATAGGTTTGAGGTTTGGTTTGGCGTAACAAGATGCCATCTACTTCATACTGTAGGCCAAAATTAACATATATATTTAGGTAAAAAGGCTCTTTAGGGAATGGCAGGGTTTTGGGCTACTTTAACTTAAATAATCCTAGATATCTTAAGGTTTTTGAGGCATGTAGTTTAGGAATAGTAGTGTTTCTACACTTCCACCCTCCACACTTAGACAAATGTCATATTATTGCAATCTGTTTTTTTTTATACACTTTTTATTTCTCACATTCTCTTTTTATTTTTCTTGTCACCAGATAAACTACTCATACTTACTGTTGCAACACAGGAGACTGATGGCTTCCACCGCTTCATGCAGTCAGCAAACTACTTCAAATTAAATGTGAAGGTAAGGTTTATTTCTCAATTTAACCAGTCACACAATGCAACACAATTTACCCCATTATGCAAGACCACTGCTTCTCACCTAGTGAATGCTTCATTTCTTCAAGCTGATGGTAGTATGTTGATTGCGATGCTGTTTGAACTGATATACACTGAACACAGGTGCTGGGGATGGGAGAGGAGTGGAAGGGAGGTGATGTGGGTCGGTCCATCGGTGGAGGCCAGAAGGTTCGACTACTAAAGGAAGCCATGGAGTCTCTGGCTGACAAAGATGACTTGGTGATCTTATTTGTGGACAGGTAATGTGGTTGGCAAGGGCCTTTTGGGAAAAAAAAGGTTAGATTATATTAACTGGCCACAACGCTGGTTTATTTTAATAGTTTAATGGGTTTTGAGAGGTTTTAGAAAATTTGCAGATGGTTGGGCTGTCAGAGACCAGACACGTGTATCAATTTCTAACAGCTAAGAACAAATGTTACCTTTTCTTCCTGATCTAACTATACATTTACAACATGAAACACATTTTTTTTCAGATTGCTTAACCAAGATTTCAGGTTCCACTTTATATTAAATGGCCTTCACTGTGTGATACAATGCACATATTGTGTAAATGAAATACATGTTTTTTGTTGTTACATTGCACTTATATAAAAAAAAAAACACCTGCATGGAATTACATCTGTAATTCCTATAAAAAATATCCACTATAAAAATAGTGGTCCACATACAAGAGAGAAAACAATTATCCAATATGAATTTCTCTATGTGGTGACTAGCTGTGAATGAACTCTAATTTTCTACAAAATACATTTTGGTAATTACCTGTAATTGAAAGTAAAGTATACCCAGGGAAATATATAGTCTATATATAATTAAAATGCTTTGACTAAATGCATAGCTTTGTGCAATGCAAATCAACTATAACAAATGTGCCATAATTTTAAATAATAATATAATATGCATTGTTAACAGCCTCAGTGGGATAAATCTTACAGTGTCACTGCCAGCTCAATGGGAAACCGCACGACTCTGTGTGAAGGCAAAGCGGCTGGGCACTTGCTCAACAATATTGTAGACCTACTTTTATAACAATGCTCTTGCAGAAATGGTGGCTTTTCACTCAATTTATGCTAATCATCCTTAATGAATGGCCTGTTATTTAACTTCATCATTCAAGGGAAATTATGGCATGTCAATTTATAATGAAAGTGTTTGCGAGAGTTTATTTATTTATTTTTTTGCTGTGCAGGTCTGGGTGTGTTCTACAGAAATTAGTGATTATTATGATCACAAAGTAGAAAAAAAAGTGTTTAAAGTTAACTTCACCTGTCACGTACAGTGCTGTTTTACCAAGGGGTCATTTATAGAACACCTAAAATCAAATCAAAACCTCATTGCAGAACTCTCCGAACTATGAAGCAACGATTTATACACACCCATATCTGGAATTAAACATATGTCTAGATCTCCTAAACAGCTTAGAGTTCAGAGAGTTCAGAATAACAACATTCAGGGATGTACGTCAGAAATAGTTATCCTTATGTATAACCTAAACATTTCAGTAGTTCATTGTAGCTCAGCCCATTTTGCCACATTGTAGCTGTGTCACATAACCCAGAGATGGATTTTAAGTCGGGAAATGACTTGTGTGCACAGATGCTCCCCAGACGAGAGGAAACCATGGTGTCTCCCTCATGGTTTACTTCCTTCGATGACATTTATAGTTACTAATGTTACCAGACATATTAATAGTGTCTGAAATAGAAACTGTAAATGCCTATGAAATGCCCTGCCCTCTATTCCAAGAGTTCAGATAAAATAGACATAGCTGATTAAATAAACTGGATGTGGATAAGCAAAAATAGTTTGTATAATGTCTTAAATTGCTGATCAGGTGATTAGTGAATAACACAATTTCCCTCTCATTTTCCTTCTTCAGTTATGACCTCATCTTTGCTGGTGGACCTGAGGAGATTCTTAGAAAGTTCCAGCAGACTAATCATAAGCTGGTGTTTGCTGCTGAGGGAATCATCTGGCCAGATACTAGACTGGCAGAGAAGTATCCTTCTGTCCGTAGTGGGAAACGCTTTCTTAACTCTGGAGGTGCGTAAAAATAGGAAATAGCAACTGTATAAAACTTTGATGTAAAATTTGCTTCATAGTGATACATCAAAGCTTTGCAGTTCAAAAGTTATTGTGTTATTGAGATTTCAATTCATTCAGTTCAGTTCAATTGGACTCCCACAGCTCTCATATTGTATCAAAACATTTACATGCACAATCATACACTGATTATGCATAAAACCCCCCAAAAGGTCATGCAAAGTCATGTGAATGCCTTAAAGGGTTATTCCACCCCACAATAAAAATGTGGTCATTAATCACACCCCCATGTCGTTCCAAACCCGTAAAAGCTCTGTTCGTCTTCATAACTTGTGGTGCGGTTGACACAGAACAGCATATGCAGTTTGCGTCCAGCAGATATTCTCCAAAATGGCACTACTGTGATGAAGATACAAATTGTTAAATAAAGTCGTTATTTTTATTTTCTTATAAAATATCATAAATTGTGTTCCGAAGACAAACAAAGCTTTTACGGGTTTGGAACGACATGGGGGTAAGAGATTGATGACAACATTTTCATTTTGGGGTGGAGTAACCCTTTAATTGATATTATTCTTAATGTCATTGACACATCCATGGCAAAACTGAGATTGTAGTTTTTGAACCACCCTATGTTGCTTGTCCCCCTGGCTTAAACCTTGGCCATTTGTCTTCCTGTGTGAAACCAAATTTGACAAACAGATTAGAACAGTAGTCAAAACCATTTTTTCCCATCTCAGAGTATTAGCTAAAGTAAAACCATTTCTTTGAAAGTCTTTGAAAGGGTTATTCATGCTTGTATCTCATAGAGGCTCGATTATTGTAATTCCCTTTATATGGGTATTAACCAAGCATCGCTTTATCGACTCCAAATGTTACAAAATGCTGCTGCTAGGCTCCTTACTGGTGTGCGTAAACAAGAGCATATTACCCCAGTTTCAATATCTTGGCTCACAATTCAATATATAATTTATTTTAAAGTCCTAATGCTGTTTTTTAAGGCTCTGAATGGGTTAACTCCTGTATATCTGTCTGAATTATTATCTGCTCACAATCCTAGAAGGTCTCTTAGGTCTTTCAACCAGAGACTTTTCCTCGGGCTAAATTGAAATCAAGAGGTCCGAGCATTTGCTGTTGCTGCTCCGAAACTCTGGAACAGCTTACCGGTTTCTATTAGAACTGCCTCTACATTGAATGATTTTACAGCCAAACTCAAAACCCATCTTTTCTCTTTGGCCTTTAATTGTAGTTAATTGTGCTGTGTCAGCTCTGTTCTGTGCTATAATATACTGTATGTTATTCTGAGTGTTAATGTTGTTGATTTTTTATTGATTGTACAGCACCTTGGTCAACTTTCGTTATTTTTTATTGGTGCTATTTAAATAAAGTTGAGTTGAGTTGAGTTAAGTTTAAAACTATACCTGGTTATTAGTTTTTTATCATTAGCTTGTTTTTCAATGCATTTTGCATTTATGAAACAAAACATTGTGTATGAACAAAACTTTTCTAACTTTTATGAATCATTACCTTACCAACAGTTAAAGACAATTTAGAATTTAATTTAACGGTTAGCATATATATAACAACAGGCTATCTGAATTTTAAGGTTTAAGGGCAGTGGTATGTCAGAATGTGTACAATTAATTTGTAAATTTGTTTAGTCTGTAAACGTGCTATTTGTTCTTCACAGTCCCTGCATTTGGGAGGTCATTCTTTACGAATTCGACCCAGGCAGCATATCACTGGGATAGGTCATGGCCAGCTGCCATGTGAGCTGTATCATCATAGCACATTTTGCTCCAGACGATTCTGTGTAGGGTTTGTTTTGTCTGGTAGGATTTAGAACAATGCAAGCAGGGTGATTTTAGAGAGCAAAGGAGAAACAGTGGAATTTCATTATCACTACAATATGATAGAGAAAATGTTTTCTGTGTAAACTGGCAAGCGGCGGTCACTCACCCTGTGGAATGTCCTGAGGGCCACCAGGCATAGTGCACTATTCATTCAGGGGTCTTCATGAATGGCGCTTTCATTTGAGTGTGTACGTGTGCATCCATCCATCTTACCCAGTCTCTCTGTTGATGAACAGTAATGTCAGCCCCTCTTTTACTCAAAAACCCTGTGGTCATCTCTTGTCTAAACTCTGAAGTCCTGGTCCCGTCTATTTTAATCTGGCCAATTACTGCTTTGACTGCAGTGGTCACTTTGTCTTGTGTAGTGTCCTGTCAGGGCGTCGAGTCTGTCATTAACAGGACAAGTTTGTTTGTTTTGGACTTCCTGTTCGATTGCCTGTAAATCCAAAATTGAGGGTTGGTTTTATCCCTTCGGCTGCTCCGTAGATTGCGCTGGCTACTGTTTTGTTTCAGTTGGACCAGAATTGTCATGTGGACCATTGTGTTTGTGGAAATAATGTCTGCACGGCACGGCCCGTCTCTTTCCAATCATCCCTTGCTTTGCCCAAGTTCAAGTTTGTTGAAGGTAGGGTTGCTTCGATTGGTGGGGAAAAAACATTTTGGATTCTACTAGATTAAATCCACATGTAATAATGCCTTACATCTGGCTATAGCTATTGATTTAGAACCTGGGCATTATGTCAAGCGATTTACTTGATTGCACTGTATTAAAACAAGATTCATGTCACCACATATGAGGTGATTGCCTTCAGACTAAGGCGAACCACTAATTTAGCGAATGAACGAACATTTAAATGATACTTGCCTGAAAAGTTGCCTTGTTTATCTTCTCCTGGGTTTTGATGGACTGATACTTCTAGATTTCCAGTAAAATCATTTGAGATGTGATAGTGTTTCTGAACAGAGTGGCACGGTCCAGAATTTCTACTTCAGCCTTTGGAAACAGTGTTGAAGATGTTTTTTTAGATCAGCCTATGAATGTAGGCTATAGAAAAAGGTTATTAGGAATTAAAAATGTAATAGTCTATGGCGGTAACCTAACATAGCTTCTGCTATGATTCCCACCAAACACAGATTCCTGCAAAATGATGGTATCTAGGGTGCCAAGCCCTACAATTTTCATCTGTGGTCAGAGCTTCAGGAAAATGATGTGAAATCCGTACGCAGGTTGCTAGAGAAACACAGAGAGTCAGCACATAGCTGAGGTCCTATACTGATCACAGTCCTCTATCTTGACTAGATGTAGAAAGTCTATGCCATCTGAGGTTAGATGTGGCCACACAACACTTTTTGCTTGTCGGACAGATACTTCTGCCAGACTTCTCCCACTGTTTTGAGGTTTTGAGGAACCACATCAGAAACGGAAGTGAGATTTAACCTTCTTAGAGGAGACATAATTTAAATTGGAACTATTGTATCCAGGCACACCATAATGTCAATGTTTCACACATTCTTTTACATCATATACTTTCTTTTACAACACACAGCCTATAAAAAAACAACAACAAAAAAAACAAACATATTGCGATGTCTTTCACAGGCCTTATCGGGTATGCTCCATACATTCAGAAGATTGTGAACCAGTGGGACCTTCATGATAATGATGATGATCAGCTATTCTACACAAAGATCTACGTGGATCCACTTCAGAGGGTCGGTGAAAAAAACCCAAGCCCAAAAATTACAATTCTGTCATCGTTTGCTCACTCTAAAGTTGTTCCATAACTGTATGAGATTATTTCTTCTGTTGAGCACAACATAAGATATTCTAAAGAATAAAGAATAATTTATTCTGTGATCAACAGAAGTTGTACAAGTTTGGAACAAGTGAAGATGAGTAAATGATGACAGCATTTACATTTTTGGGTGAATTATCCCTTTAAGGCACTCTCTGAGAACATAAAACGTGCTTGTAACTTGACCATATACACTAATACAACGCCTACAAATGTATCATACACTCAAACAAACTGGTTAAAAATACCCAACTATAAACAGTTTACACAAGGACAAAGATCACACGTTTACACAAACTCCACTGTGTTCTGTTCTTTATTTTAGGAAAGACTTAATATGACCTTGGACCACAAGTGTGAGATTTTCCAGAATTTGAATGGAGCCATGGGTGAGTCAATCCAAGATGGTGTATAAAACTTGCTAAAAAAATACAAATAATTGTTAATATGTTGCATCATGAATGCTGATGAATAAAGGGACATCAAGGTTTGATATATATTTTGCATCGTAACAATTTACGTTTTGGCATCACTATTACAACTACTCATAGGGATTTAAATAAATCCATGTAACATATCATTTTGTGCCACATACTTGAATAACTCCTCTAATCATGTGGCCTAGTCGAGAAGAGGTCTAGTCTTATGGCCCAGGCATAACATTTTTGCCTGCTGAACAATTAAACACTCAAAATAATTAGACAGATGTACTGAATCTAAGAATACACAAATCTATTTTTGAATTTAGATGAAGTTCTCCTAAAGTTTGGAACGGAGCGAGTGCGAGTGAGAAACACAGTGCACAACAGTTTGCCAGCCATTATCCATGGCAATGTGAACACCAAGGTAAATGTCTTCTTTCTCTTCATGTCAATAATAAATGGGGACAGTGTAAAAAAAAATACAAAAAAGACCTGATTCATAATAACTGCCATAATTTGCACAACATGAGGGAAGGTAGAATAAATAATTTTTTGTTTAAACCGAATACACGGCAGAATGTATGACTTGAATGCACAGACAATTTAGACAAACACATGTAAATTCTACTACTGAAAAATATTTGTTTAACCTACAATTTCTGTTACAATGTGTCACGGTCGGTCTCTTGGCTCACCACCAGGCCGCCAAACATATACACACCACATGGACTTTATCTTGGACTCCATTTCCCATCATGCTCATTGATTACACCCTCACCTGTTTTCAATAACATGGACACTATTTAAGCCATTCTGACCCAGCATTCTGTGCTCAGTGTTGTTAGATCTATAAATCTCCATTCTGTCGTGTTCCTGCTCGCCTCATCTGAAACATCTCTCTATTATCTGCCGCCCATTCTATCTGCCCCGCAAGATTTCATAGATCATTGTTACTGCTGTTTCAATTCGACCACAGGCAGACTCTAGCTTGGCTTTGTCCAAACTCCACAATGTGCTCAGCGGATACATTAACAAACACCCTGACGCTGCCTCTTTAATCCCGGGGGACTTTAACAAAGCCAGCCTCAGGCAGGTCATGCCAAACTTTCATCAACATATATCCTGTCCAACTAGAGGACCGAATACACTGGATCATTGCTACACTCAGTTTAAAAAGGCCTACAATGCCCGCTCACTACCGGCTTTTGGCAAATCGGACCATGCCGCCATTTTCCTCACACCGGAATATAAACAAAGGCTCGTTAAGAAACCCCCGGTGGAGAGAGAAGTGACACACTGGTTCTCCCACTCAGAAGCTACAGTATGCTACAGGCGGCTATTGATGACGTTGACTGGGACATGTTCCGGGCGAGTTCATCTGACTTCAGTGAGTTCACGGATGTAACATTAAGCTTTGTCAACACGGTAACTGAGCAATCCACTGAAACTGTAACTATAAGAACATTCTCCAATCAGAAACCGTGGGTGGACAGAACAATCCGTGATGCGGTTAACCATCGCACTGCCACATACAATGCCGGTCTTCTGTCGGGTAACATGAGCGAGTACAAAGCATTGTGCTATGCTCTCCGACGTGCAGTTAGAGCTGCTAAACTCCGATACAGAGAGAGAATTGAGTCTCGTTTTCAGCTCAATGACTCTCAACGCATGTGGCAGGGACTGAAGACCATCTGTTCCTCTGGAAATAAATCCTCTGCAGAGGTGAGAGCAGATTCGTTGCTGGCCGAAGAGTTGCACACCTTCTACGGCCACTTTGAATCCAATGGTGGCAGCACGACTCTGTCGACTAACACGTCAGGAAACAGCAGACAGAGCAGTGATGATCATGTTATCACCGTGTCGGAGGACAAGGTTCAGAGGGAACTAAAGAGATTGAACGTCAGGAAAGCAGCCAGACCTAATGGGATTACTGGCCGTGTTCTGAAGTCCTGCGCTGATCAGCTTGCTGGTTTGTTTACTTCCATCTTTAATGAGTCCTTTGCTACCTCTCTGGTTCCCACAGTAAAGAACAGTAAATCCTCTTGCCTGAATGACTTTCGCCCTGTTGCCCTCACATCACTAGTCATGAAGGTTTTTGAGAGACTTTTAAAGAATCACATTTGCTCCTCCATCCCTGCTACTTTGGACCCTCTACAGTTTGCCACACACTGAACAGAAGTAGTGTTCACATAACTGTAATTTGACACAAAACATGGCTTCAGTAATGAGAGAGAACATCCAGTGTACAAAAGAACCTGCAAATAATGTCCATTAACCATTATCGTACGCACCGTTTGACTCTCCCCTACAGAGTCTTTTGCAATGTCTTCCTCTCTGGAAACATAACACAATCCAGTCAGTTTTGCTTTGCGTGCAGGACACACTGATGCTTCGTGCCCTGGCTGTTGGTAATAAAAGCTCATTATTCCTTTTTCCACTGTTGACCTTAGCCCCTGTCCACTGCTTGCATGTTCTACCCGACCCCTCTCAGTCACAACATCAGAGTTATCTGAAACAGAGCATATGGTACCTCTAGATGGTTGCATGGGTAGACCTCCAGGGTGGGCGTTTGAGTACTGTTGAGCCAGCTTTGCTGCCGCCAATCCTGTTGTCGGTTCATGCTCTCGCACCCAGGTGGAGGTATCATATGAGAGCACACGAAGAAGCTGCTCACGAATGACATGCCTTAGCATGTTCCTCAGGTTGTACCCAGCGGCGAAACCTATTCCTTAAGCGGTGGTAGGTCTCTGTCGGTGATTCCCCAGCTGGAACAGTGGTTTCTCGAAAGCGCTGGCAGTAAGTTTCCAGTGAGATTTTAAACTTCTCTAGCAGTGCTTCCTTTAGATCAGCATACACCTCAGCCTGTTTCTCGTCCATTGCTAAGTATGCGTCAGCAACGGAACAAGCTGGTAGCTCCAATCCTCATCAGGCCACCTCCAGGTCCTGGCTAGACGCTCAAACCGTTGGAGATAGTTTTCAATGTCTTCCCCCTGCCGGAAGACCGGCATCTTTAGTTTAGAGCGTTGCCTCAGCTGATTGGAGCAGTAACCGTTGGGGAGTCTAGATCACGTGCTGGCATGGCTTGTGTGGATAGTCTCGGTGCTGCTGGTGTTGGTAGCTCCATCCGTAAGCTGTCCATGTCGATTGAGGTCTGCAGGCTGGATGGACTGCACGATGCTCTCCCGTAGACCTCAGAGTTCCCACAGATATCTGTCCTCCCTCTGCTCTTGTACATCTAGAAACTTACGCATCAGGGCCACCATTCCTTCACCAGATATAGCGCCTGGATTAATGGGCTTGGACTGTGCTTTGATGAGGCTTCAGAAAGACTTGCAGCTACCTCCTCATCCTCTGTAGTCTCCACTGAACCCCAAGCCTCATCCTGCTTAGACTCCGCCTTCATCTGGGACCCTAAACCCATCCTGGGTTTCCTGCCTTTTGGTGCCATCTTGCGGGTAGCCATCCCACCGCTGCCACCGACTGTGATAAATCGAGCACCACCAGCTCGCTTGGGGGATGTAACAAGTGTCCGTAAATATGTTAAAAAATGATGGCTCACCCGTAACTGCACTTTCATGCATGGTGTAATTTATTTACAGTGCCAAAAATGAACAGTCCACAGTGAAGTATTTACAAGTGCATAATATAGTAAAATGTTCAACATGTCTATGTGCCGTCGGATCACGTGTGCACCCGCCTCTCCGACAGCAGAAACAGCGGGAAGGGATGGATGTAGAGAGTGAATGAGGTGTGTGTGTGTGTGTATGCGTGTGTGAGAGTGCAGCTTCCCCAGCGGTGACAATCATGTTGCATTTGTCACAAACAGGTTCAACTGAAAACCCCAATAAACCTACGTTCAGAAGACGCCCATGACCTCAATATCTTTTAAAAGGTGTCCTAATAGAAAAATTCCTGAAAAAAGTTAACATATTGTAACCTTAAATGCACAGAAAACTGATAGTATTTTCCATTAGAACACAACATGAGTTACTAACGAAATTATGTCCCAGACAGTAATATACTAGACCGTCCTTCAGCCAAAAATATTGCAGTCATGTCCCAGCTGTCTTTGTTAAGCTGTAGAGTTTGAGATTTTAGCAGGATGTCTAAATAATAATGTAATCTCAGCCCAGAGCTTTTCCTTCTACACCTCAGTGACAGATTTAACAAACAAAGCACTGTGTGGAGTCATCTTCTCATACGCAACCATCTGTGCTGTTTCTAATGAATAACCATCCACCCAGAGCTCACCCTTATGCTCTATGCTTTCATTCAAGCTGTCTTGTGTCCATCCCAAAGGATATCGGTGATCTCCAGGCTCTTTAACATGCCCTGGGGATTAACAGATGTTCTCGTAAATACTAAAACAAGGTCCAGTAAAAGTGACAAGGCTTGAAGATACACAGTAGTAGCTTATGACCAGAATGTGAAGCCAGCGGATTGGTTTATAGCTTTTATTCATTTGGAATCTGTAAAAACTCCTGTTTTCTGTCAGTAATGTTTAATCTATTGACAACACAGCACTTGAGGTCATGATTTGCATGCGTCTCTAAGTGGTTGTCAGTCTTAGCAACCAGAAATGTTAAATTATCTAAAACTATCTAACATGTCTGTACATTTATCAAATTAGAAAGACAGCATCTGGATACCATCTGTAATGTGGTTGAGGCTGGATTGAATTGAAGATCCCCTCCTTTCTATTACAGTCTAACTTCCTGTAATCAAAAGCAGCATGACAAAAGAGTACACAGCTGTCCAGCCAAAATCTGTGTCCAACAGCCAGTGAACAAATTAACAAGGAATACAGACTTGTCTTCCAGGAATCAAAAACTCAAAGCTGGTTTCCTTCGGCCAAGTACAGGCAAATCAAGGTGCAATATCCCTTCAAAATCAGAATCCATAAACATATATAGATGACATATAGATTATATATGATATAGACTTTAAATGGTGTTATCTGATGTATTATATTGCCAGAATCCATTGGTTCTAATGTTCAGGACAGTAGCCTTCTCTCTGTGTATGACAAATATACTGTAAAGTTAAATATATAAAATGTTTGTTGGAGTAAATAATATTTGATGTGGTGTCACATGGGCTTCACAGAGGGTGGGTTGCTGTAAAATACACAACTTTATCGCATCAATCAAAATACATATGCAAGGTTTACTTTTTCAGCTAAATTTGAGGCAACCTGTTTATGGTAACAAGTCAATTTGTTTAGATTTCCTGATCTAAGATAAAACATATTTGTTTCCCATAAGCCAACATGCTTTTGCAAGAACATCATTCCCTTCAGAATGGTTAATCTGCTTGATCTGTCACACAATTTAAATACAAAATGAACATCAATGCATAATTTTCCTCCCTGCGACGCTATCCTGTAAATTCCCTAATGAGATACAAAACTTATTTGTTGATGCATGTTGTGTTATACATCTAATGTAATAGATCAGCAATAATATAGTTCTAGATACTGTAAGTCATGAAACATTTGACAGCAGGAATCATTTTTGGCTTGTTGTCCTGACCAAAATGGATTTAATTATTACAAAACTGAGATGGGTTATGGGTGTATATTTCCTATCTTGGATCATAAATCATCTCAAACTTATAGAATCAATATTTTAAAGATAATTTTGTTATTATTATTATAACAATGTAATTGTATTATACAAATAAATAAATATATAAATCATACTTTTTTTTCTCCCACAGCTATACTTCAATTACCTGGCCAACTACATCCCCAATGTGTGGAACTATGAGCAAGGCTGTACCATCTGTGACCAAGACATGGTGGATTTGTCTCAGCTTAAAGTGAGTCATCCAATAAAAGCCACAGTAGCTATTTTTGTTCCTTTTCCTCTCAGCACCAAAAAGTTATATCTTGAAATTGTCATTTAAAATAATGAAACATTTCCAGCTCTATTAATTCATGCCTGTATATGTTGAGTGAATAACTAGCTGTTCCTAGTTGTACACATTCCTTAAATTGTAAATGCCCACGAGGAGTCACTTGAGGAAGAGGAAGTTGTGCCCTGCTGTGGTGCAGGAAATGGCTTTTGGTTTTAGGACGGTTTCACTTACTGGGGTGTTGCTGTCAACCAGACCTCTCTTTAGCGGGCGGCTCAATGTGGGGTTTTATCCACAGGGTAACTTCAAGTGGTTGTCCTGAAAATTTGTCATAGGGTTCAGCTAAGGTTGGCAAAATGGCTTTGAGTTCTTTCCAATAAGCTTGAGTTACAGATGTGGAAATAACAAATGTCTTGCTTGTAGTATTTGCCAGAGCAAAATTCAGGTCACAAGCTGACCTGATAATACTGACACATTTATCAGCATTTGATAACACACTGCTAATGATTCTAGAATGTTATGAAGATACGATGAAATGGAAGTAGCAACATAACTTTTTGTTAGGTTGGTTGCTTGGTGGCATTGCTAGGTGGTTTTTAGGTTGATCTGGTTAGGTGCTCAATGGCCCAAGTTAAAAAATCCCAATGCTCTATGGTAATCTAGTCTATGGTTATGTCTAGGACCATCTGTCACAAATCTGTATAATTTTTAGACAGTTGTATGGTCCTCCGGGCATAAATCATAAGTCTAGTCAATTAGAAAACTACTATAGCATCAGGCCTCATCAATCGGCATGATATTATGAGATGATATATCCATAGAACAAGCAGTGCAGGGCTGCATTTCTCAAAAGCATTGTGAGATAAGCTGATCGTAGAGACCACTGGAGACAATGGCTGTACCATCTACTTCGGCTTATCATGCTTTTGGGAAATTCCTATTACTAGCATTTTGGCTGTTTATTACTACTTACAAAGCACATATTAATGCATGACCATATTCTAGATCCCTTAACCCTACCCTATATCTAAATTTAACTACTACAACAACTACCCTGCTATCAATAAACAGCAATTAGGAGGTTATTGAGGGAAAACTCTTATTTAATAGTGAATATGTGTTCCTATTCAAAAGTGTTACCAAACAATGCAATTGAGACAGTAGAGTAGAACTTTATTTATGTATTTAGTTTTTTCTTTGTCTGGCCTGGAAAAAGTATACTATAGCTTACATAATAGAACAAATGCCTGGATAACTTTTTCATTTCAGTCATTGGTAGAACCTCAGATGACTTGTCATGTGAAACAAAAATATTTTTTTAACACATTTGGTTTATTTCTTGGAAGCACTGGAAATGGTGATGAGACGAAGCCCACAGTTTTTTGTTTATCAGAACGAGGGAGTGGCTGGGTCATACTACTCTCATCTGCTCAGTGGTTTTGGGTTGGTTCTTGAAGAAGGGTCAAGGGTTTAAAAATTTGCAAATACTGAGGTTGAAAGGGCCCTGTTAAAGGAAACTGTACCGGTCTAGACTCTGCAGAATCCCCTGAGTCTCCTGTTTAGTCCCTGCTCTTCTTTTGGTCACAATTTAAAGACTTCTGGCTCGATTCTAGGAAACTCCCTTCAGAAAACCCAAAGCCAAGGTCGGAACTGGGAAATTGCATGGTGCCACTCGTTTCATCTAGTGAGCTGTGTAGACTGGTCAAGAACCACAAAAGCAGTGGTGACAGATGTATATAACCTTAAGCTCAATGTCATGGGAAAGAAGCTTTAACTTTCCAGACCTCCAGCAGCGCATCTTGCTATGTAAAAAAATAAGTCTGACTGGTATATGTTATTTTGCTATACCATTTTAACAATGGTAGATATATTCGCTATCCTATATTCCATTACAATACTAGCATATAAGTGATGTGAAAATACAGAGAGAAAATACAAACAACTCAAGAAAAGGAAAGGAAAAGCTTGATTATAAATGATTTTACAGCATTTGACTGATATATAGTCACATTTGTAGTATATTAACTGTTTTACTAGTTCAGTTTTGTGGTTCAAATGTAGTTTACCTGATTTAAGAATTAAGAGCTTTGTTTTACTTTTTTATGCTGGACAAATAATTCAATTAGATTAAGTATATCTTTAATTTATTAAGTATTTAATTATCTGCATTATTAAATACTAATAATACTAATCAAATCACTACAACAGGGTTATTAAGCATGCCTCTGTGCTTTAGTCCTGTGATGGACTAGCCATCCATCCAGGGTGTTTCCTTGCCTTGGGCCCGAGACACTGGGATAGGCTCCAGCATCCCCATGACCCTTCAGAGGACAAGCTGTTTGGAGAATGGATGGATGAACATGGTTAATGCAATCTATATATATATATATATATATATATATATACATATATACAAAAAAAATGAGTTCCCAAGTAAAATATTTATATTGCGATATAATTTCTGTGCACTGAAAACACTCCTACTGTGATATTTTTTGAGGGTTATATCACCCACCCTAAGTGAAAACATTGTGAACTCAAACCCAGGGAAAAATCTTAATGTTTGACCAGACGTTTCTCTCTATCTAAACAGGAATTTCCACAAGTGACTGTTGGTATATACATCGAGCAGCCGACTCCATTCTTGCCAGAGTTCCTCGAGAGGTTCCTGAGTCTAGATTATCCCAAATATAAACTGAATGTCTTTGTTCATAACAGTGTGAGTGTTTGGCTGACAAAGCAATGATAAATATTTAACATTTTGGATTTTAGCATCTGTCTTTGACCGTGCTTGTTCCACGTCTTGTTCTTCAGGAGGTTTACCATGAGAAGCACATACAGAAGTTTTGGGAAAAGAACAAGGATGTATTCAGCAGTTTTAAAGTTGTTGGCCCTGAGGAGAACTTAACTCAAGGAGAAGCAAGGAACATGGGAATGTAAGTGTATCTTTAATTTCAGTCACTCTCGAAAATATGCAAATAATGAAGTAAATTACAATGCAAATTGGAGAAATTTAAAGGCTCCTCCGAACCCTTCTGTTAGCTTAGCACTCTCCAAAACACTTCTGTCTCCAAGATTCAGATCCTAGCTCCAAAACGTATCTGCTTGTACATGACTGCTTTAATACAGTTATTTTAAAAGCTATTGCAACATCATACCAAGTGACATCTGCAAAGAAATGCTGCAAGATACACTCATTTGACTTTTCTGAGCTAGTTTTACAACTACCTTTAACTAGCTGGTTCGAATAGTACTTATTGATGCTTGTTTAAGTGTTATGTTCATAATTAGAGTTAGCAACTTAGTAACCCCACATATTAAACTTCAGTATGTGACTTGTTGGATTGGTGATGCATTTTCCACAGACAAGCATAAATAACTGACATCTATAAGCTATTAGTGTATGCATTGTGTCATATACTTTCACATATTTGTAGGGCTTCTCTACAGGATGTTCAGTAGGCACATTTATTCTCATCCTGGTCGCTGTTTTCTTACTGCATGTCTTTGTTTGGCATCAGTTGCTGTTGACATGGTGATATCACTCAAGTTGTTTTTCTTAATTACTAGGGCCCAGAAATGCTGGTTTGCTTAAGATGTTAGAGCAGACATTAGAAGATGTGTGTTTCCTGCAATTGTGCTTCAGAGTAGAGCGTTCTAAGAAAAAATAAATATATATACAAATATTATACTCAGAGGAACATCATATTGCTCAGATATTGGTCTTTAATAGCTAAGGACACAGTTAAGTCTAAATATGAACTTTCCTCAGATGTTCTTCTGAAAGACTTTATAGGACAGAAGGGCTCATATAATTTTGTCTTGGACAAAATGTGATAAGAAATGTTAGTGTTATTATTCAGATCTCTGACATTTGAATGCAGTTTGTCACATTTCAGGAAATAAAAAAGGTTCGCTAGAATTCTCAGTTCAGTCTTACTGGATCTCAAGAGAAACAACATTGCCCTGAATTTTTCTATAATTAATAATGACCCCTTACCATTTTCTAACAGGGATTTGTGCCGGAAGGATCTTTCTTGTGATTATTACTTCAGCATTGATGCAGATGTGATGCTCACCAACCGTCAGACCCTAAAACTCCTCATCGAGCAAAACAGGTAGTTTCCCTTGAATCAATAGCGAGCATTTCAATGCTTTGGAATCTTCCACAGTAACCACTTGTTTTGAGGGAACAGACTTGAATTCTTCATTTGCTAAAGCCACATGAACATTACAGCCAATTTTAATCCCTCAAAGTAAAAAAATAAGCACGGGTGGCTTCCTGTTTTCCCATGGTGCATAGAAACAGTCTGCACTATATCGCATGTGCTCTTATAATGCCACTTGACTTTAAATAAGAAACAAGGCCGAACTCAGTCACATTTAACGTGACAACCTTAAGCGTTCTTTTGCATGACTGTGGAGGAAGCCCTTTTCAGATATTTTAAGAAGGCTTGGGAACTCTTTCTGCTGGCCTCTGGCTTGTGGGAAGAAATTGTCTGCGGGATCCATAGAAATGTGGAATTGTACTTTCTTGCTTTCACATTGTTGACCAACACTATAATTTCCACTAATGTGTTTTGAATGACATGTTTACCTCAGTAAAGTTATATGCTGTACGCTTGTTGAGTTTAGGGTCACAATAGAGGTGAATGGCTTGACTGTTACTTCAGGGTCACTCTCACAATTATAGGAACAATACCATATAAAACTGCACTCATGTGCCTGAATAAAAGGATGCCTACTTCACAACCTGACAATAATATGTTCTCATGTGGATCATGGTAACCATTTGTGTACTATAAACTTAATAAACCAATCCATCCATCCCACCTATTTTCCAAACCACATATCCTATGTAGGGTCACAGCTCACAGGGATGCTGGAGCCTTTCCCAGCATCTCAAGCCACAGTCAGTGGACATCCTGAATGGATGGCCAGTCCATCATAGGGCTAACACACAGACACACCTACGGGACATTTATTTTTTCCAAATCACCTTTACTGCATTTTTTTGGGGGGTTGTGAGAGAAATCAAAGCAGCCGTTGTGTGGCCTGGTCAAATTCCCTCCACTGGCCCTTGTCAATCATGGCCTCCTAATAATCCCCATTCACTTAAATGGCTCTATGACTTTATCTCCTCTCCACCTGTAGCTGGTGTGTGGTGAGCGTACTGGTGCTGTTGTACTGAAGCTAGAGGTCTACATTTTCTAAATAGGTTACAGATATCGAATAAATTTTAAACTAACATATTAAAGGTATTCAACAAAACAGGCTATTTAGTCAAGAGCAGTGAGGGATTGTCTCTGTCTTTTGTTGTTTGATTAACATTATTGACAGACGGCACAGTTTTATTATAGGCTGCTGTCACAAGGCCTATTTCACAAATCCAATACTGATACACATGCGCCTTTTCTTTCATAACTGTTTACATTAACTTAAGACAAAGCTGACAGTGCTTACGAGGATACTCACCAGGATAACAATTTCGACGTCATTTTGTGTGTATTTGCCTTCTTAAGCGCAACAAGCTTTGCTTGTTTGATTTGGTACTAGCAGAGCGTGCCTTGGATGTGACTGTGAATGCACAGAAAAGGAGAGCACGAGTACCGAATGGCTTAAAAAGACATGACAAATAAAAAAAATGGTGACGATGCAACAATGACGATTAGGATTAGGATATAAATTTAAATGACAATTGTCTTTTTTCCCCCTCTGTGACACTTTTCCCACTGTGTTGACAGCAAAAAGTTTAAACTAATTTTGCATTTTGACAAGATAAATACAAATAACAAATTTGCTACTTTAAAATTTTTGCACAAACTATAGGCCTACATTATTTTAATTTTTTTCTCTCTCCACGACACTTTTTCCTATTGTGTTGAAAGCAAAGTGTAAAACTAAATTGATTCTGGACAAGATTAATAAAATAAATAGCCTACAATAAAATACATTTTGTGCAAAATACATTGGATTAGTTATCTCTCTCTATTTCAGTAGTGGAAATTCAAATGTGAGATTCTGTAAATGAGATCTATATTTAGCGGGAACGGTTGGGTCAGGAAGAAAAATATTCTAAGCAGACAGCGGGTGAACAAAGAGTGAATTTATAGCGGGAGCTACATTGTTGTGTTACATATTTTTCACTGTCTTACATTTCACTACTGATTATATTCTTGATTATAATTGAGTATGTGACGAATAAAAAAAACCTTGAACCTTGAGCGGGGTGCAGATGCGGAATATAAGCTCTAAGCTTGAAATTGTTATTATTTTAATAATTTATTGTACAAAGAATTGGTTACAAACAATGACAAAGACTGTTCCATAATTCCTATTAAACTCAGAAGATATAAAAAAGCACAAAGTTATAGAAATTACTATTATTTTGTTATTATTGTTAATATAATTAGCTGTTTTAAGAATAAAGAAGACTACTTTATTATTATTAATTTCCATGGTCATTTACAAGCTGCATGCGTTCTTGATCAAAAGACATTCAGGGCTCTAGACTCATTCTTCCCACTGGTCGGACGAGCACATCGTTTGGTCACACTTTTTTTTCTTTGTTTTTTGATACAACATTAGATTAATCAATGCATGCTGATTAAATTGCATCATAGTTTATATTTATATGGTAACGAATGTGTTCAACATTCAACCCGTTCTTTTTCATCTGTATTATTTGAGTCACCTTCTCTGGTTTAAGAAGCGGTCTTTTAGCCTGGTAATACCAAACTCTGCTACTTCGCTTTGCTTCGTAGACAGAGTCTGGAAGGGCATAATTGATAAGTGTTTACATTCTTGTGGGGGGGGGGGGGGGGGGTGGGGGGATGGGTTGTCTTGGTATAGGGTTGATGCCAACATAGCTCGCTATTTTGGATTGAGAATCATTGTGCATGCCAAGCTGTGCAGCACACAGACCGAGTTTTGCTGCCTCCTTAACCTGATCGTCCAAACCAAGGGGGACACAATCACAATTATCGCCTTGCCGGACTTTGGCCTCCCCAGTTTCTCGCTGACGATCAGTAACAGTTGATAAATTAAACTTTTCCCAAAGCCTGTCGGGTGTAGGGCCACAACATCACCTCCATTCAAAATGTGAACCAAACACTCTTCTTGCTTGGGCTTCAGTTGGCCAATGCCGGGAATATTCTCCACAAAAGAGCGAATAGCATCCTGTTTTTACACGTTTGCTGTCGTTTTAGATTTCCCTAACCTAAACTACAATCTTAAATTTGGCGCTTAGCGTCTACGTCACGGCTCTCAGCCCGCCCTCTCTTCACTGGTTGGACGGCTGGTGCGGAGCCGGAGATAATCCGGGAGCTGGTTTGCTATATCAGACTGAGTACAGAAGCTAACTGAAATTGAGCGGAAGTGCGAAGTCTGACGTAGTCTTTTACTTTAGTTTGAAAATAAAATCCTCTGTTGTGCTCAGTCCACTGCGTGCACTTTCGCGCTCGTGCTGATGCAGTGAGTATTGGCTCAACTCACGAAGTGCTAGTGCTGAAAGCGTGTCTCTTCACGGGATCAGTGAAATCTGTGTCATCCTAGAAACTTAATTCAATACAAACTACAGCAAATCTAAACTAAATCTAAATGTTGTGGTCATCAAACATAATTAGGCTATCATAGATATTATCATAGATTATATCAATCTTTAATTTTAGAGTCTTCTTTTGGTGTCAAAAAGCAGCATTATTTATTGCATAGTAGGCCTATCATAGTACATTTATGGAGTGTTTTTTATTTATGTGCTGATTTTTCCTTTTTCCACCTTAGAAAAATAATAGGCCCTCTTGTCACCCGTCACGGAAAATTGTGGTCCAACTTTTGGGGAGCCTTGAGCCTAGATGGTTATTATGCGAGATCTGAGGACTACATTGACATCGTGCAAGGAAAGCGTGTGTGAGTGTCTTGGAGGGTGTGATCCAGAAATGACTGATATTACACTGTATATACCTTGAACGGTACAACATTGCATGCATCCTTCTCTGAATCAAAAAGAGTACTCTATCCAAACTTGTTAGCATGTCCAATGCCCATTTCTTTACCAAAGTCTATTTTAAAACAGTATTAAACATATGATTATGTGATATATGACTATATTTTGTGTCTTTCCTTGTATATATAGTGGTGTGTGGAACATCCCCTTCATGGCCCACGTCTACCTTATAAAAGGTCAGACTCTGCGGAATGAGCTCAAAGACAGGAATGTCTTTGTCTTGGAGAGATTGGACCCCGACACGGCCATGTGCAGGAATGCCAGAGATTTGGTATGCCCGCTGGAACACAAAATTGTACAATTATAGTAATTACAGTATTTAAACTAGATCAGCAACATTCATAGCATTTATGTTATCATAGTAAATAGTTGTAATTATTTAGGTGTGCAATGTAATTTAATATAATTCATGTATTTTGTATTTAATATTACATTTAGTATTCATCTCAAGCTCCATCAACAGCATTTGTGGCTTGCAGTATTTGTTTTTTTAATCACCGTGAAAAAAAAAGAAAAATACTGTAAATCATTACAGTGGAAGACACCAGGTTCTTCCACTGTATAATATATACTTCATTTATCAAAAGTATAATCACAAAATGTCATGTATTCTGTTGACAGAGCTGAAATTGGAATAAGGGAGGAATGTAGGAGTAGATATGGAAGCCCTTTTCTGCCACTGTATAAAAAATAGATAAATAAATAAAAAAATAATATTATTTTCAACTTTTTGTCTCACTATTCTAACTTTGCGTTATGTAAACTTGCAACTCTGACTTTTTTTCTCAAAATTGTGAGGTATAAAAATGTGCAATGGTAAGTTATAAAATCATAGTTGCAAGATATTAACTCACAATTACGATAATTAAATTCAGAATTTTAAGATATAAACTCGCAATTCTGACTTTTCCTTCGCAGTTGCAAGATTATATCTCACAGTTCTGTCTTATTTATTGCAATTCTGATTTCTTTTCTCAGAATTGAGAAATAAATATTTGCAATTGCAATTACAATTCTGAGGGGAAAAATTATAATTATGTTCATACAATTGCGAGTTTATATCACACAACTTTTAGAAAAATTCAGAATTGCGAGAAAAAAAAAGGAATTATAAGATTGCAAATAAAAAAAGTAGCAATTCCTTTGTTTTTTTTGTTTTTTTTTACTCAGTGGCAGAAACGAGCTTCCACAATACAGATTCAGTAGATTATAAAACAATTCACCTCGAAAAACCTCAATTATTCTGTATTAGTTTCCATATGTCAATTTAGCCTGATGTCTTAATGCTTTGAAACATCAGCTGCACTTCTGTGACCAAGATGTAACTGGCAAGTATTCTAAGTATATCAGTGCGCTATTGTGAAGGCATGGCATGTCTGTCTGTTTATGGCAGCCTCTATGATGCATTCAATGTGTTCTATCATCCTTTCCTTCTCTCCATTTATCACTTTCATATTGTGAGCTTGAACCAATGGGAATGTTTGGCTGTGCTTTTTGCTCCTCCTTAAAACACATGCACCACTAATAACTAATTGTAATGTTTCTATAACGGTCTACAGCGAACTGCTTAGGACACCTAAAGGCAGCGCATAGTCATTTTCTGAGCAGAAAATCAACAAAAAAAAACTCAACCCAAGAGTGCGCAGGCATCTCTACTGTTCTGGTGGAGTTTAATATTGTACATGTGCTGTGTCCGTATCTTCCCTAATATTCTAAATTCTTAATCTCTCTCTCTCTCTCTGTATCTTACTCTGTTTATGTCTCATTATATAATTTACATGGTGCTTTTCCTTTATTTTAGACAGTACAGAGAGAAAGAGAATCTCCTTCTCCGGAATCATTCCATATGCTCAGACCCCCACAGGTTCCTCTTATTTTGATTATTATATCATGCATAGTTTCAGATTTAAATGTTTTAAAGCAAGGCATCGCTTTTCCAAATGGTTAGGAAGTGATATTCCAACCAAACTAAATTAAGTCACTAATGCAGATTTTGAAGGAAAATGTCTGCTAACGTTTAATAGTTGCTTGCTTGGGGTTCATATGTGTACTCTCAAGATCACAATCATTGTTGTCAGATCACAGATCATATAGTCCCAGAGGACTGGGTGAAATACATTTGAAATTAATTACTATGCATTTGGAAAAACCATAAATTCCCATTTCATGCTCAATGCAGTTGTTTCATGTTTTTTCTATTCCATAAATGTATGTGCATGTGCTGGTAGTCATTCAAACATTTGATTTAAAACTACGGCCATTTTTGAATACATCTTGCACTGACAGCTGTGTTCTCCTAAGCGGAACCCTTTGGAAAAGTGATGCTGTTGAGTTTGATAAGCTACATCTGCTTTTTCTGATGGGGTTAACCTGGACAAAGCACCAGATATTATATACACTGAACCATGAAATTCTACATACTGGTGGAAAAGGCCAATGAAGGATCTAATAGATTTCCTTCATTATAGTTTTCCCTGTATTAACATCTGTAACCAAGAGCAACCCCCTTCCAAGCACACTAGTAATAGTAACAAGAAACTTATCCTCAGTACATTGACTTATCTCAGTCTAAGTATTTATGTAGCACTTGTTATATTTGTATGTTTGCATTGGAATGAACAAGTAGACTAATATGTTTGAGATTGGTTCTAGACATGTTTTGGTAAAGCCTAGACTGAGAGTAAGTCTTGATCTTCTCACACTTATGTGCAAGAACACTTGTCCCTGCTTCTGGTATAGTAAACAGGAATGTTGATTCCTGAAGTTGCACTGTTCCCAGCACTTCCATATGTTGCCGTTCCATGCCCTCTCACAGCCCTTCCCAACATCTGTCCTCGATTGTTATTGATTACACATTATCACAGATTATGCTGATAATTTGTGATTTGTTTTCATCATTGACTTTAAATTATTAGCATTATCTGTTTTGTTTATTGCTCATTTTACAATGTTTAATTTTTGTTACCATTCGATTTTTGCATTAAAGACATAATTTGTAGTTTCTAACTACCTTTTTTTTGTCTGCCACAGGGAGTTTTCATGTATGTTACAAATCGTCATGAGTTTGGAAGGCTTATTTCGACTGCCAACTACAACACATCTCATTATAACAATGACCTTTGGCAAATATTTGAAAACCCACTGGTGAGTGACTAGATGATTTGTGATGAAATGTGTTCTGTGTAGTAGTGTCTAGTACAATACATAAACAACAGGATCCAGAAGTGTTCATTTAGTGCAACATTTGTCATTGATAATGATGTGGAGTGCTGACAGGGTAAACATACAGTAAATCTGTGTTGACCTCCATCTAGGTTTTAGTCCACCTACCGAATGAATGCAGGGAGCTAATCACTGTTTGCAATGCAGGTCAGTCAATAGGCTAAAGTACTAATCCTCTTTCTTTTTCACAGGACTGGAGAGAGAAATACATCCATCCCAACTACACCCGCATTTTCACTGAAAATCTCTTGGAGCAGGTGAACAAACATTTACATATATTAATTTAGCAAATGCCGTTCGGATAGAGTAGGAACGATCATTCCACCATAGAGGTTTATTAAAAATGTATATTCAAGAAAGGTTCATTCACTTACCTACCATACTTATGGGACAAGGATAGATTTGCAAAAGTGGATGCAGGTAGGAGGGTGCAAATGCAGAACCGGTGGTTGTTCTATACTGTTGGTCTGATTGAAGAACATTTTTGAAAAACTGGCAGAAGTTTGATGAGTGTTGCATTATTCCATAGTCTAGCTATGACTGGACAAGGACCTGTACTAGTATTGTCAGAAGTACCAACTTCGGTACCAGTCGGTACTGCAATTTTAAAAACATCCATTTCCTGCTAACATTTGAGCGATGTTGAGCAGATTCTTTAACACCACTGATTGACCATTGCTTCACACTCTTCACCCGAGCACTCACACAGAAGCACATGGGAGCGTTTGAAAGCCTCGTCTATTAGCGCGGATCCGTCTATTTCCTAATATATTACGAATCCAAACCCCAAAGATTCTGTGCTCCCTTTTGATTCTGTGTGAGCGCTCGGTGAAGATCATAAAGCGATGATTATTGTACCAAACACAGTTATATCTATTGAGCATGTGAACACTATGGACAATCAGCGGTGTTTAAGAATATGCTCAAATGTTAGCGGGAAATGTTACTGAAGTCGGTACTTTTGACAACACAAAGCTTTACAGAGTGCTTAGATAGGAACCAGATAGGAACTAGACAGAACCTGATCTTCTGGATAAAGTACAGTGCAAATCTACGGAACTGGGCACCCTTTGCAATGGTATGTGAAGCCGAAATTGTCTTCAAACATTACCTCCAGCTTCTTGCTTTATCTGGATGCTATGTTCATTGACGTGCCTTGCTAAACGATGTCGCTGAATTGTGGGCTTGCTAGAAGAAAAGGATATCTGTCTCTGTCTCAGAAAGAAAGAGAAGTAGAACTATGTGTTGTTGGTAGAGATGCACAGATTGACCGGCCAGTGATCCGAGCCAATCCTTTTATTAGACTTCACAGCCACGCACACATTCACAGTTGCGTCTAAACAAGTATTTTTGCATGAGAATGATTATAATTGTAATTAAAAGAAAATAAACTTACAAAATATGATTTAGGTAAGCAAAATTAGATGGTTATGATGTTTCCCCGAATAGCAATATCAGGACAATTGCAATGTGCCATGATTTTAAACAATAGTATTTGATAAACAAGAGGTTAAAATTAAGTGACTTAGATTTTAGACAAAATAGTGACTGTTTTTGCTCAATTTCACCAACGAGAATAGTTGCGATCAAAGCCACAGAAAAAAAATGCTGTGTGTCTCCGAGCAACACACAGCGTTGTTTTATTACTGAATGAATCCACATTTTTGAACGAATCGAGTGAGTCAATGATTCAATGGCCCATTCATGTAGACAGTTAATTGCCTCGTTTCTGATTGAATCAGCCGTTTGAATGAATCGGTTGAATAAATTGCATTTTTGCAACATTTATTTGTATGTTTAAAAAAAATATGTAAAACATTAATCTTAAAAAAGTATTTATGGATTACAAATTTTGCTGTGTAAATTTCACCTCAGCTTCATCAAACTGACCTCAATGTATGGCATCTATGTATTTATGCATTTATGATACCTAAACTTCATCAGATGCAGCTTCTGTTTCCTCAGCAGTGGAAAGATGAAGTTTGTTAATAGTAATTTAATTTGAATGGTAACAACTCTACAGTTTCTTATTATGCTTATTGAACTAATTGAAACAAAGTAATAATTTTAATTGAAATATGACACATTTAATAAGTTTAGCGGAAATAAATGACCATTTATAAACAGTGTGAAATGATATATGTTTTGTTACATAAAGCAACTAATTTTAAGTTAACTATTTCTTCCTTTTTCCAGTCAGTCTTTATTTTGAGAGTTGTTTAAGTGAGAGAAAATTGGTAAATTAGTATAGGTTGGGGGAATTGTAATGTTTAATATTTTTTTATTACATACTACGTATATTTTTATTTTATTTTTATTTAATTTCAAGTGTTCGGGATACTTGATAATTACAGTTTGGTTTTTGGATCAGGGCTGGAACTGAAGTATGCAGGACGGTAGCTTTCCAGGAGAAAATATGAAGATCCCATTCTCTTGTGGTTCTTTTCCACTGCGTGCTACAACTTAGCTCGGCACGGTTCAGAACGGCACGGCACGGCTCAGTTCAGCTCGGTTTGCGTTTCCACTGCAGTTTAGAACCGATTTAGAGTGGACGGGATTATTCACGTGTCGTTATAGTTGCGCCAACTCTACCGTGACTCCTGAAAAACGTTTTAATTCCGCGTCGCTCCATCACGCTCTCGCTGTGTCCGCTCCTCGGCTATCAATGAGAGGAACTTCTGTACTTCCCCAACAGGCTACGAAACCATTTTTTGGTTGTTAAAGGAAATGTGCGCTCATTCAAAACAGTTGCGTTCGATGCATCGCTGGTTGTGCTGTTTTATACCTAGCTGTCTTGTGCCGGCAAGTTCAATGATGCAGGCAGTGGCGATTTCCTCCACCCATTCAGTGATCAGCAAAGTTTACAAGTGACGTTTTGGTAATGGTACGGTTCGCTTGGAACCTTAGCCGAGGTGGTACTAGAAAAAATACCAGGTTCCAGGTACTAAACCCAGTGGAAAACCCCTCAAAAGTGAGCCATACTGAACTGTACCATGCAGTGGAAAAGCACCATTGGTCTAGTTAGCTTCTTTTGAGCCTGTAAATCCACTGATCCTCCAATAAACCAGGAAGATAGCTTTCCAAGAGCAGAGTTTAAGATCCCATTCTCTTGGTCTAGTTTGCCTCTTTTGAGGCTGTAAATCCACTGGTCCTACAATCAACCAGGACTGCATTTCCAAAATCATCACAAGTCTAAGTTGATCGTAGCTCGATTGGTGCCAGTGGGTCTGAGATGTACTTATGTTTATGATGATTTTGGGAAATGCAGCCCAGGACAGTAGCTCTTCAGGAGCAGGGTTGGATATACCTGCCCTAAATAATCTACATGGGAGGCAGGATTCAAACCAGCAGTTTCCAAGATACTCAGTATTGGGAAGGTTGATTGGAGGATCGGTTGATTCACAGTCTCAAAAGACAAACTAGTCTAAAATAATTAGGACAGCTTATCTGGGGGCCTTAAAACAGCATCTTAATTAATCATCATTAAATCCACTTATATTTTTAATCAAGTTACCTGCATCAAAAGAACTGTAACTTAGTTTAAATTGCAATTTGGACAATTCTTCATCTCCTCTATGATCCTTACATTTGCTGTTTTTCCTACTGTAGCTTTTAGAGTTATATATGTAAATTCATTATTTTATGATTGTCAGATAAATATATACAATTAATTGAAAATAAAGTTTTATTTGATGTAACCTTTGAAAAGAAAAGCATCTGTTGTTTGCATGACACTCTCATCAATGTTTGTATGAGTTATAATTATTTAGAGTGAATTGATATTGTAAATTTGCCCACTAACAAAGAAATTATAAATCAATAATCGTATATATATATATATAATTGTATGCAATGGTTTACATTTTAACGATTTAAATAATTATTTGATCCCATAACAATTAGCAAGATTTCTGGCTCCCAGGTGTCTTTTATACAGGTATCAAGCTGAGATTAGGAGCACTCTCTTAAAGGGGTGCTCCAAATCTCACATTGTTAACTGTTTAAAAGACACCTCTCCACAGAAGCAATCAATCAGATTCCAAACACTCCACCGATGGCCAAGACCAACAGCTCTCAAAGAATGTCAGGGCTAAGATTGTAGACCTACTCAAGGCTGGAATGGGATACAAGACCATCGCCAAGCAGCTTGGTCAGAAGGTGACAACAGTTGGTGTGATTATACGCATATGGAAGAAACACAAAATAACTGTAAATCTCCCTCGGTCTGAGGGCTCCATGCAAGATCTCACCTCGTGGAATTTCAATGATCATGAGAACGGTGAGGAATCTGCCCAGAACTACAAGGGAGGATCTTGTCAATTATCTCAAGGCAGCTGGTGACCACAGTCACCAA
The DNA here is from genome assembly GCA_003573665.1 of Oxygymnocypris stewartii. Lineage (NCBI taxonomy): Eukaryota > Metazoa > Chordata > Actinopteri > Cypriniformes > Cyprinidae > Oxygymnocypris > Oxygymnocypris stewartii. The sequence goes on along the minus strand of QVTF01014954.1, from coordinate 1,018,584 downwards.
GAAAACAATTGGTACAACACTATGCCATGAAGGACTGAAATCCTGCAGTGCCCACAATATCCCCCTGCTCAAGAAAGTACATGTACAGGCCCGTCTGAAGTTTGCCAATGGACATCTGAATGATTCAGTGGAGAACTGGGTGAAAGTGCTGTGGTCCGATGTGACCAAAATCGAGCTCTTTGGCATCAACTCAACTCGCCTTGTTTGGAGGAGGAGAATATTGCCTATGACCCCAAGAACACCATCCCAACCGTCAAACATGGAGGTGGAAACATTATGTTTTTGGGGATGTTTTTTTTTTCTGCTAAGGGGACAGGACAACTGCACCGCATCAAAGGGATGATGGACGGGGCCATGTACCATCAGGGCCAGGACATTGAAGCCAGCCAGGGCACTGGAAATGGGTCGTGAATGGTACACACGGCCGAGGCAACAAAGGAGTGACTCAAGAAGAAGAATATTAAGGTCCTGGAGTGACCTAGCCAGTCTCCAGACCTTAATCCCATATACAATCTGTGGAGGGAGCTGAAGGTTTGATTTGCCAAACGTCAGCCTCAAAACCTTAATGACTTGGAGAGGATCTGCAAAGAGGAGTGGGACAAAATCCCTCCTGAGATGTGTGCAAACCTGGTGGGCAACTACAATAAACATCAGACCTCTGTGATTTCCAATAAGGGTTTTTTTCACCAAGTATTAAGTCATGTTTTGCGAAGGGTTCAAATACTTATTTCACTCATTAAAAAACAAATCAATATAGAACTTGGATTTTGTTGTTATTCTATCTCACTGTTCAAAGAAACCTACCATTAAAATGACAGACTGATCATTTCTTTGTCAGTGGTCAAACGTACAAAATCAGCAGGGGATCAACTATTTTCCCCCCACGGTATGTTATGGTGGAACAGCCAAACTCATGCTGTGTTAAGAGTGAAAGTTAACCTGATGATACTAAGCACCAGTTTATGTTTCTGCAGCCATGCCCAGATGTTTTTTGGTTCCCTGTGCTCTCAGAGAAAGCCTGTGATGAGCTGGTGAATGAGATGGAAAATCTTGGTTCATGGTCTGGTGGAGCACACGAGGTCAGATAAACCGGCCGGCCTTAAAACAGTCTGCACACTTTGTACAGAGATCGGCAATGAATTAAAAATACTTAAAACATGTGTAAATACAAACAGAAAAATATTTTAGGCAACACTTTATTTTAAGGTGTCCTTGTTACACGTTACATGTAATTACTTTTATAATAACAATTAATTATGCATAATTATCTAAGCCAAACCCTAATCCTAAACATAACCATAGTAAGTACATGTAGTTAATTTATATTGCTCAGTAGTTAAGTATATAATTACACTGTAACAAGGACACCTTAAAATAAAGTGTAACTGAATTTTATTCTCAATAGACAAAATTGTTTAAATATTTAGTCAACTACATATACTATTTTTTATATTTTCCAGTGGAAATGACCTTTTAGTAGACTTTACACAGTGGCACAATTGCTGATGACATTTAAGGTTTTTATCATTGACTGATTGCCCAGTCATTGTGTTTTCTCTTTGCAGGACAAGCGTATCACTGGAGGCTATGAGAGTGTCCCGACAGATGACATTCATATGAAACAGATCGATTTTGATAAGGAATGGCTGCACTTTATCAGAGAATTCATCTCCCCTGTCACTCTCAAGGTCTTCTCTGGCTATTACACCAAGGTCAGCCAATCTCTATGGGTCTGGACAGAGTCATAATGAGCTGTTATATCAGAACGTCTGAGCATGTGTTGAAGAATTTCTCTCTTCTACCTCAACCTCATCTTTTTGTGAAGCATTTTATCCTTTAATGTTTGCTAGAATGAAACCCAATGAAGACTGTACAGAACATGGTTATATTTCACCCCAAATGTATAACATTTTAAAATTTAGTGTCATTATAATCATTAAGAACAAAAGAAGCCCTTTGAAACATTTGAGTGTGGTTACATATATTTTATTATTTTATTATAGCAGCGTTGCATTTCAGTGTTTTCATTATCAACCCAGTTTGAGAATCATTAATCATAGAATCAGAAAATTATATATTTTTTTCTCTTTGTGGGGTTAAATACGACATGGTCTTGATTGGCTTCTTAAAGTTCATCCATTACGTCTGGTTGATTTGACTCATAGCTTCACACACTCAAATGCAATCACTGAATCACTGAGCTGCTAAGGCAGGCATTTTTTTATAATATGCCCAATTTAAACAAATTTTGTATTTTGTCAGCCAGCAGGGTTTGTTTTAGTAGATTACACATCTGCATGATTTCTGAAACTTATTGCAGTAGCCAACCAAAACACAGCTTGCTAGATGAGCTTTGTTTAGTTTTTGGTTGATGTGACTCATGGAATGAGTCAAGTAATCTTTTTCTCTGTAATTTTCGACTTTCTCTCTTACGCTGTTCTTTTAGGAGAGCTCTGTCCACTGTTAACTGGATAAGCTCTGTTAGTTCTCTGGTTGATTTGACTCATGGAATGCGAACTCTGGTTGGCACCGTGAGTTTGAGTTCTTTGTGGGTCATCCATTAAAGGGATAGTAGACCTACAAATGTAATATACAGCATTATTCACTCACCCTTTCCAAATCCATAAACTGTTGTTTTTAGTAGAAATAAGAAGTAATGTTCGCTAAGCTCTCTTCCATACAACAGCAGTACAAAGTGAAGCAGTCTGTTCAAAGTACCATATACTCCATATAGTCAGTACTGTGCCATTTCAAGTCTTACAAAGCCACAAAATAACTTTATGTGAGGAAAAAAACAGTAATTTTAACTTTAATCTGTCGCTGTTTGGAAAATAACTACTTGAAGATCCTTCTCCTACTGTTTGTTCCACAGAAGAACAAGTTTAAATGAAAAAAAATCTGTCAGATACTTTTGAGAGTTGGGTTTTGATTGTGTCTCCTATGTTTTTCTTGCAGGGTTATGCGATTATGAACTTTGTGGTGAAGTACACTCCAAACAGACAAGCCTATCTAAGACCACATCACGATTCCTCAACATTCACCATTAATATTGCTCTCAACAACAAGGGCTTGGATTTCCAGGCAAGTTGGTACACTGGCCTTACTTTTCCTAACATAGGTTTTAAATACATTGTTGAATCACAACTTATGACACATTTCCTTCTATTTCAGGGTGGAGGTTGTCGATTTCACAGATATAACTGTTCCATAGAATCTCCTAGAAAAGGATGGAGCTTCATGCATCCAGGTAGACTCACCCACCTTCATGAAGGACTACCTACCACCAACGGAACACGCTACATAGCAGTGTCCTTCATAGATCCTTAGACTCACGTAAAGTTATAGTAGATCTCCACTAGGAATTTACTAGCCTTGATATGTTTGTGTAGTGTCAGCTGTTTTTTACTGATTCATTCTTGGATTATGGGTTCTGTGTCTGTTTGTATTTGCTGTCTTTTTAAACATGTACTACTGTCGAGAGAAAATGCTGTTCAACAGAAGTTTAGTAAAGTCTATGGATGCATTTACACAAAACACACACCAATCAGAATTTCATACATATAAACCTTGTTTCATTACTCAAAATTATGAGAGATTTGACCATAATGTTTCTATTTGGGCAAAAAAAAGCAGGTGAGGTCAGTAACTCTTAATTTAAACAACTCTGGTTCAGGGCGTTTAGCATTAGCACTCATTCATAATAGCTGCTTTCAAGTCCTGCTGGAAAAAAACACATAATGTTTACTAGTTTGGAAATTGTAATTTTGATATGATGTGCATTTTAGTGATTCTTATTGGAATAAAATGGACACCACATTGTTTGTATATTTTAACATTCCAACAAATACAGAAACATTTTAGTACCATTGCAACAAAATTAAGAGCAAAGGATGCACATTATTTGTGTAATTGTACTTTATTGTTGCATTTGAATCATTCTTGTGTTACTGCAGAGAATGATGCAAACATTGTGGCTATTCTTCCTCAACAGCACATTAAGTGTCTTAACTCAGTTGCTCCATTAACATTTAGTTACACCATATGTTCAATATCAATTCGTTTCTGTTGGGATTCTATAACTGACAAACCCCCAGCCCCCCAAATCGGATGCTCTAATATCATAAACACAAAAGGAAGATGAGCTCAAAGTACTGTAAAATATCTATATTTCTACCAATTGGAGAGTTGTTAGTGTCAATGATATAACATATGACTTCAGTGGCTCCTCCATGTAGCAGCTGACCATGTTTTTAAAAGACATGACACATAATTACTTGGGATACATGATTTGAAACTATGAATATGCTGTCAACAAAGTATACTTTTGTATGTTTGCACAACAAGAAACGGCAGGGTTTAAAAGTAATCCTAGTAGAATATTTTTTTTTTGTGGACAAAGTTTTGCTGAAGGTGTTTTTACTGTAAAATACAAGGTAATAATGCCTTATTTATCTGAACTGAAAAATGTCTCTGAGAAATGTCAAATGTTTTACATTATCTTGTTCCTTACAAATGTTTCATCCAGGTTAGTCTCTTAACTTATTTAGAATTTGTTGAAATAATAAAAATGTGTTTAAAGAGAAATGGCTGTATATATTCAGTTAAAAATAAATGTATTTTTCTGTTTTTATAACACAAGAAAATATGATCAAGCCAGATCAAGATTGGGACCAATCCAATACGTTAACTGGCTAAACATGTAAAAATGCAGTGCAGCTTTAGAAAAATCGAAACATTTTCTTTTTACAAAAGCAAATATGACATGCCTTGAAACATTCACATTCCGATTGTCATACTAATGTAATATAATACATGTGCGAACACTAACATGTCCAGCACATGACACCTGTTCTTTCAAACCATGCAAGTCTTCTTAGAATCAATCAGCACAACTTAGAACTTAAAGTGTTGGCAGAGAGAACATGTAAACAAGTAGCAGATTGCAGATTTACACAATCTATGATTCCATGGCAGTGACACATATTTGAACCCTTCTTGAGGTGAGATTGATGAGATGTTTGAATCTTACAATTAAAGGAATGTACAGGGGAGTTGATACTGTAGTTCTTCCTATGCAGCTGAATCCTTTTGACTGGAATCAGGAACTTTAAAAATCAGTTGTAACAGGACAAGTGAGCGAAGCGACTAAAAACTCTTTATAATCAACAAATAAAAGTCACGCTTCTATCTAACACTTCTATCTCAGATCCACTCCAACTGTCAAATGAAAATAAATGACTTGGGATTCTTTGTAACTGCAAATCATTGTCAATGTGAACGCACCTTCAGTGTAGACCGCACTAACTACATAAAGTTTGAAAGTTGCCATAGCAAAGGAAGGTAGCGGATATGCCATCTGATGCTAAAGTGTGATATATTTTTCCTTTCCTTCATCTTTCGTCTCTTGGTTGGGGTTTGATGGGAATAACGCCCTGACTTGTTCAATGTTTCCGTCTGGGTCTGCGGGTTTGAGAAGCTGCTGAGAAATGCAGCAAAAGAGGGAGGCATGTAGGTCAAAGACACAAACGCAACAGCAGGCTACAGAAAGATCCCTTTGTGGCTGCTCTCCCCCTGCACAGGGGTCTGAATGATGACATTGATGCAGGGCAGCGGTACAGGAAAAGCACAAGGCTAATAAACTTACAGGTTAGCTGAGGATAACTTTTCAAACAGAGCTGAGAGGGAAACCTGTAGTCAAGATGATCAGTATGAAAGGTGAAAGCGGACAGGAAGTATGAAGTCAGATCAGGTCACTTGGCTAGATTTATAATTTTTTGACATTCTGTACATTCTAAGAGAGGGTCTAACCAGGGGTGTTTACTCCATATAAGCTATGAATGTTCGCACCCAAACCATTTGAAATAATTAGTATGAGGATTGGCTAATAAAATATATACTATAAATACCTTTGTGATGTTGTGCTTAAAATAAAGTGTACATTAAAAAAAGAATAATAAATATTGAGAATACACGTGTAACTTATGTAAAACAACTACAACCCGAATTCTGAAATTGTTGGGACATTTTTTTTAATAAAATTAAAACTAAAATACTTTCAAATCACATGAGCCAATATTTAGTTCACAATAGAACATAGAGAACATAAAAACAAATTACACTTTTATCCACTAAATTAGCTCATTTCAAATTTGATGCCTGCTACAAGTTTTAAAAAAGTTGGCAATGGGGCAACAAAGGGCTGAAAAAGCAATACATTTTGAAAAAAATCAGCTGGGACAACATCTAGCAACTAATTAAGTTAACTGACATCAGGTTTAGCTATAAAATGTGTCTTAGAGAGGCAGAGTCTCTAGAAGTAAAGATGGGCAGAGGCTCTCCAATCTGTGATAGAGTGAGTAAAAAGATTATGGAATAATACTTTAAAAACAATGTTCCTCAACGTCAAAGTGCAAAGGCTTTGCAAATCTCATCATCTAAAGTGCATAACATTATCAAAAGATTCAGAGAAACTGGATAAATTTTCTGCATGCTTCAAAAAATCCACCATTGTGCCCATACCGAAGAAAAATAAAATCACATGCTTGAATGACTGGAGGCCCGTTGCTCTGACACCCATCTTCAGCAAGTGTTTTGAGAAGCTCGTCAGAGAACACATCTACTCTGTGCTGCCTGCTTCACTGGACCCACTACAATTTGCATATCGCAGTAACCGTTCCACAGACGAAGCTATTACCTTAACCCTGCACACTGCTCTCTCCCACCTGGAAAATAAGACCACCTATGTGAGGATGCTGTTCGTGGATTATAGTTCAGCATTTAACACCATAGTGCCTGCCACACTGGTTGCGAAGCTCCAGACTCTGGGACTGAACAGATCTCTCTGCGGCTGGATCCTGGACTTCCTGACATGCAGAAGTCAGGTGGTCAGAATTGGCAACAACACACATTTGAAGATGACACAACGGTGATAGGCCTGATCACCGACAATGATGAGAGGGCCTACAGAGAGGAGGTGAGTACCCTGACTAAATGGTGTCAGGAGAACCACCTCTCAATCAACATCGACAAGACCAAGGAGCTGGTGGTGGATTTCAGGAGACAGAGCAGAGTACACACACCCATCACCATCGACAAGACACCTGTGGAGCAGGTAAACAGCTTTAAGTTCCTCGTCGTTCACATCACCGAGGAACTCACATGGTCTGCTCACACAGACGCAGTGCTGAAGAAGGCACATCAACCCCTCTTCTTCCTGAAAAGGCTGAGGAAGTTTGGAACGAGCCCTCAGATCCTTCTACACCTGCACTCTGGAGAGCATCCTGCCGGCTGCATCACCGCCTGGTTTGGAAACAGCACCGCTGGCAACCGCAGGGCTCTGCAAAGGGTCGTGCGAACTGCCCGCCACATTGTTGGAGGTGAGCTTCCCTCCCTAGGCTAATGAACAGAAAAAAACTATTACACCCTACAGCACACTCCCACTTTATAATATGCACTGCAATTTAACACAGTTCAATTGGACTACACGCACACACTGCACAAACACAACAATCTATCTGCTACCACTGGATACCATGCAACGCACATCCATGACATTGAGTATCCGGCCTATGTAAATCAGCTGCAACTTTTATTTTTATTTTTTCGCATTCCATTGTATGTATAGATGTACATAATGTAAATGTCTACATTTTGTGTATAATGTGTATTGATAACTGCAAGTATGTCTAATAGTACACTGTGTGTACTGACTATATGTATGTGCATTCTCCACATTGTCTTCGGTGTAAGAATGTACTGTCTATATGTAAATTTTGATTTGATTTGATTGATTTTGATTTGATTTGTACGTAAGGGACAAGACCTTTGTTGGATGCCCGTGGTCTTTTGGCCCTCAGATGACACTGCATCACTCATCGGCATGATTCTGTCATTGACATTACTAAATGGGCCCAGGAATACTTCCAGGAACCACTGTTGGTAAATACAATCCGCTGTGCCATTTGCAGATGCCAACTAAAGCTCTATCGTGCAAAAAGGAAGCCATATGTGAACATGGTCCAGAAGCGCCGTTGTGTCCTGTGGGCAAGGCTCATTTAAAATGGACTGTTTCAAAGTGGAAACATGTTCTATGGTCAGACGAGTCCAAATTTGACATTCTCGTTGGAAATCACGGACGCCGTGTCCTCTGGGCTACAGAAGAGGGAGACCTTCCAGCGTTCATTTCAAAAGCCAGCATCTCTGATGGTATGTGGGTGCATAAGTGCAAACGGTATGGGCAGCTTGCATGTTTTGGAAGGCGCTATGGATGCTGAAAGGTATATAAAGGTTTTAGAGCAACATATGCTCCCCTCCAGACGACATCTATTTGAGCAGGACAATGCAAAACCACATTCTGCAGCTATTACAACAGCATGACTTCGTAGTAGAAGAGTCCGGCTGCTAATTGGCCTGCTTGTAGTCCAGATATTCTAGAGAACATTTGGCGAACTCTTCAGCAGCTGGAAACTTATATCAGGCAAGAATGGGACCACATTCCAACACTAATAGTCCAGAAACTCATAACCTCAATGCCCAGACGTCTTCAAACTGTTTTGAAAAGAAGAGGAGATGCAACACCATGGTAAACATGCCCCTGTCACAACTATTTTGAGACCTGTAGCAGGCATCAACTTTGAAATGAGTGCATACAATGTATTTTGTGCATAACATTTTAAAATGTCTCAGTTTAAACATGTATGTTATCTATGTTCTATTGTGAATAAAATATTGGCTCAGGTGATTTGAAAGTCTTTAAAATTAAATTTTATTCAAATTTAAAAAACATCTCAACATTTCCGGAATTCTGGTTGTAACTTGACTTAGGGGATATTTACAAAACACTGTTTTCAAATAATATTTAAAACTTTGTATACATTTTGGCCATCATTTACACAACTATAGTGTTTTGGGAGCCTGAAAAAGCAAGCTTTAGAAAACAAGTTTTTGAAAATGATACCATTAGCATCAAAATGTACATCTAATATGTGTTTTAGGCACAGGCATGTAGTGTTTCTTTACAAAGTGACATTGCCAACTACTGGACTGGCATGCATAATACAGTATTTTCTTGTCATTTCATCACATTTCATGTGAACAAGGATTGTTTTGACAATGTTATCATCTGTATGCAAAACTTTTCAAAAACAAAAAGAAAAAACGTTTTTATTTTTAGTACAATAGTTTGTATATTGTATATTTTATGTATTCTCAAGCAAATCTAATTTTAAAAGTCCACTGAGAATCTTCTTACATTTTATTGGCACAGACAAATCATTTGTTTAAGTACACATTATCTGGCAACATGCTTTAGCAATTTCTGAGGAATAGTATTTATTTATTTGTTCCCTATGTTTGACAAATCTTGCGTGGTGTGCAACTATGTGGAAAGGCCCTGCCAACCATTGACACTGCCAATTAATGGCAATTTCTGTCGAAAGTCCTACTTTTAAAATGACACCTGCTATTGTGTTACTTATTTGTCATCTCTGATCAATTATGTAGCATACCTGTGGCCTCATTTATAACGTGTGCTTACCCTCATATTTGATCTTAGAGTGTGCGTACGCTTAAATCCATGCCAACACTCATATTTATAAAGATGGTCTTTGACGTGGAAAAGTGCTTAGTGTCATGTCAGGGTCTGAGCAGACGTACGCATTTTTTATTGTCGGAGTATTGCAGGTTTTTTAAAATGTAAGCTATTCTTATATGTTACTGATATTAATTAGGAGTCGTTTACAAGGCAGAGAGCTGAAACCATTAAATTGCTTGGAAGTTCAAGATCATTTTTGATTCATAGATTTTACATCTGAAAAAGAGACGTACGCGCATTTTCTGTTCTTATGTTTATTCTATAAATCAAACGTACGCATATTCGAGATATGATCGTAAGATCAAATTTAGGATGATTTCTGTGCAACATTTTATAAATGAGGCCCCTGGTTTAAAAAGTCACCATTTGCCACTGGGTCTTACATGTCATGCTATTAGTAAAGCTTTAAAAATGTTGAATGTATTTTTTATGACCGCAACGGAACCAAATTAAATTCCAAAAATACTTAAAGCTTCAAAACGCGTTTCCTTAACACCTACCCAATCTTCAATTTTTCTGAAATCAGACTATGAAAAGCTTACCTAAAGATGTTGAATTGCTTGCTAAAACAGCAATTAAAAAAATTGCACTCATGGTGTCCATTTAAGGTCAAATCCGGGAAATTATGGTTTGGTGAAGGAAATACCAGAGGGTCGTTGCTGAACGTGTAAGTCAATTGACGTGTCCCTCTAACTGCAGTGGCTACTGACAGGTAATGGTTACACAGTGCAGGCCACCCATCTGTTTATGTCTAAAAAGAAATCCAGACACACAAATACCCTTTCCATTTCTGTAATTACACTCTCACACATGTATTATGGGGTGGAGCAGAGGTAAATCTGGGTCTTAAGAGTTATCACAGGGTGGAACCACCCTGTTTTCTGAGGCATCAGGGTGGAGTCTTTTGTTTAGCAGTGGGCATAATGAAGGATGGTGTCCACAAACCAGTGCCAAACATCCAGCACAGCAGACTAACCAAACAGTGTTTGCTTACAGGCTGGAGTTTAGGTATTGAAAATATTCTGAAAATGACAGCACAGCTATTAATACTTTATTCTCTACTAAAAAGGCTAGCATGTTTTGGATAATTGTCTACTGTGTCCTGGTCTTCCTATTACGCACACACACACACACACACACACACACACACACACACACACACACACACACACATCTGCTTTGCCATTTTCATTACCAGGCTGATGTACTGGTCTAAACTGACTGGTCTTGTTAAGAGTTGTCCTTGAAAACAATATCCAACATGGAAAAAAAATAAACCTTATTTTCATTTCATGAATATTTTCTGTATTCAGAATCAAATTAATTATGTGACCATGAAGTGAATGAGAACATCCAGATCTTCCTGGTTTGGAGAGAAGGATCAGAGGTCTGAAGCTCACCAGGCATGTGAGAGGAGCAATGTAGACATTGCAGACGTTAGAAGAACAGCTCACCATCTAAATGAGACCTGAATTCACTTAACTCCTCTTATAATTTAATTTGGGATGGTAAGTGTGATTGGAAGGCCTTCATTGTATCTTCAGTGAGACACACGTTTCACCACAGCTGGACCGGCACGGAAAGCTCAGAGGGAAAATATGAATCAGTGAGTCAGTCCTTATTTTGACACATGGAAAAGTACTAATGGAGAAAATGATGAGTAACAGAAAGTCATTTTGAGGAGGTGCTGTCCTATTAAAATAACAGTAAGTGTTAATGTACCTGTATACGTGATTGTGTGTGTGCAGTTGTGAATGTGGTATGGATGGTGCTTTTTGGTTGTTCAATAAGTATTTTGTATAAGGTAAGCTTCAAGACAAATACAGACTTTCTAGCCATGGTGGGCAATTGCTTTTATGTGGTCTTATATCTTATGAGTTTGTAAGTAGTGACCATCTGATGTGTGCTCAAGTGATTTTATTTGAAATACAACAGTAATTTTAGGAAAAATTGTATTTTAGGTGAATAATTGAGGGTTTATATAATAATTTTAGCTTTCTCATGCTACCTCAGAACTGGATGGGGAAATTATTTGGGTCACTGTATAATGAGTAGCATTAGCTGGCAGGTGTTGCCGCAATTCTTTAACAGTACACAGAATGTGTACAAACTAATTGCATTGTCAACATTCACAATTAAAACTTACAAGTTAATACAAAAAATGCAGTTCCCTATCTGTCGGTCACTACGAGTTATGTCGTGACGACATAGGGGATTTACCTGGAAGCCCCAAACATCTCTGACTAAAGAGAACACGCCAATGAAATTGGCTAGTGGATTTTACATACCTGAGCCACTCCCCGTGCATACGGGAATATAAGGGCGACAGGTACATCCACTCGTGAGTGCATCAGCTTATTTACTTTCCAGTCATGAGCTCCTCAACCGGATTGTTTTAAATGCAGGGCAAAGCCCATTTAGCCAAATTATACAGCAACACTCTGGAAAAACAATCTAAAAACTTGAACACTCTCAGACATTTATCCTTCAACTTATGGAAAGACAAAAAAAGAGATATTTACCCACAAACAGTTTCATGAGCAGGGGTGCGAGGCAATGTCTCCAAGGCTCTCTTAGCCGTTTTTTTTTTTAATAATACCCTCTCTCTCTAGTGGATTTATGAGTCTAGTTGAGGGTAAAAGGGTCGTTGGCAAGAGTTCCTGTTTGAGAGCTTAGGGTTTATAATGTTGACACTGAGGTGTTTTTGGAAATTGGAAGAGATCACATGTGTGTTTGTGTGAGCAATCATAAAAGTACGATGCCTACAGGTCCAATCTGTCGTCATGCTGTGCCAACCGCGACCAGACACTGAGTACATAGAAAATCAGTCAAGTTTGTGTGTCAAACAGTCTGTTCTGACATAGACAAATACTTTATGTGGTTTTACAGGATGAATGCATCCAATGAAGTCTGTTTTTTTTCACAATAGTGTTTCTCTTTCTGCGTTGCCAGACGATGAGGAAGAGGAAGACTTCGGGGTGGATTTAATGTGTTTTTCAAGCTTGAGCAGCGAACCGAAACACTCCTCCATCAAATCTGATGGTCTGAGTCAATAGGGCTGTAACTCCACAAAGTGAACCTCAGCGTTCTTTCTGCCCTATTTGGCCTTTGTCTATCAACCGGACCACATGTCCGAAAGCAACTGCAAATTTTTGACCAGACAAAAATCTAGTCTTCTGTAATTCAACAAACAGGCTGTGGGAAAACCTTTACGAGAAGCAAAACAGAATTTTAAATCAGGGCAGCTGTGTTCAAACAGGTGTATGAAGGTTATTTGAGGTATGTTAAAGACATACCTTAAGAATGTAATCAAAGGCCGTAAATCTGTTCACCTGTCTCTGATATATCATTATAGATTGTGCTTAACAGTGGAAAAAATCTGCATGTATGGGGGCGCATCTCTGTCATGTTTGTTTGCAGTGCTGTCATCTTGTGTTTGTGTTGATACGGCTTGTGTCACGGCTGTCTGCTCAGTGTTTATTACTGATTATTGCTGCCCACACGGGAGCTGTTTCTCTCGAGACGTCCAAAATGAGTACTTTACACACATACACATCGATCATATGATACACATACTCACAAACTACACATCCCATACAATTAAACTTCTTGTACCTTTATCTTCCCAAAATACCGAATTCCCAAACCTTGCACAAACTGACCCTCTTTTTTGGTATAAAGCCAAGGCACACCATATAAAACAGAAATACATTGCACTGTGCACATTTAAAGACAGCTTTTGTTTAGTGTTGTGTTAATGTGCACTTCACACAACTAATTATGAATTGGGGGCATCAAGTACAACATTTCTTCCCAACCATTTTACTGGAGGCACACAGACTGTATAAATACAGGTGCATCTCAATAAATTAGAATGTCGTGGAAAAGTTAATTTATTTCAGTAATTCAACTCAAATTGTGAAACTCATGTATTAAATCAATTCAATGCACGTACTGACAAAACATGTATAGCCTGAATGCACAGTAAGTCGCTTTGGATAAAAGCGTCTGCTAAATGCATAAATGTAAATGTAAATAAATGAACTTTTCCACGACATTGTAATTTATTGAGATGCACCTGTATTCAAACTCTTCCTAATCAAAACACATATGCTTAAATTCACTAACTTGTTAGTAAATATTCCAAGACTTATAATTGGTTAGTTTAGATAAGGAAGGTGTCCAAAATATGTATCACTGGTGTACCTCCAGGAGCAGGGTTGTGAACAATTAATAGGACCTGCATTTTCACCATCATTTAAATTAAATTAGTGTTCCTGTGGCTCAGTGGTTAGAGCATTGCGTTAGCAGCGCAAAGGTTGTGGGTTCGATTCCCAGGGAACACATGTACTGACAAAAAATGTATAACCTGAATGCAATTGTAAGTCGCTTTGGATAAAAGCGTCTGCTAAATGCATAAATGTAAATGTAAATGTAAATTCAGGCTTTCCGCAAAGCAATGTATAAAGGAATAAAGGAATGCTCAACAACAACAACTTGAAATATGAACGTTAAAGTTTAGAATGTTTACAATTTAACATTCTGTAACTTCCTTATAGTTGGGAAAGTACAGCTAGCAGCAACTTAATAGTCTTGAGTTAATGACAATGTGATGTAATGTTTATCAAAATAAAACTCATACAAATATAAACCTCACTTGGTATTAGTATTTTAATTGAAGGCTTATGTTATACTTCATCTTGTTTGAACTTATGTTGAACTTTACACATATAGGTGCTGTATTCAACTGTATTAAAGTACTGAATAAGTATTGAATGTATACGAGTAGGTGGCTGCAGTCATTCTCTAGCTGAATTTGTGGCAGATACCCAAGAGACTGGATGAACTCCATGCTAGTGGTTCTAACATTCCACAGAGCTGGATAAAATAAACATACACTGCTTGAGTCAAAACGGAATTTACTTCACGTCATGTTAAATTGACCCTTTTGGGACCACACATAAACATTAATCCGATTGAGTTTGCACTTATTTGAAGAGATTAAAAAGTGGGGAAAGGAATACAATATTTTGGACAACTGTGTGATGACCTTTTTTTTGGCTCCATCTCCTGCCTCCCCTTCCTCTCACATTTGTCGTGCATTTTCACTGCTCTTTGCTGGTCTTTGGTATTTGTGATAGTGCTCGCGCCTGACTACGGCCAAATTTCAAAACAGTCTGAAATCTGTAATAGCATCTGTGACTAGTCACAGCAAGTCTCAAGTGCTTATACTAGACTAGAATACTGTCTGGAATGGGCACATGCTGAGAGTTGGGTACAACCCGGGGCAGACTTTGTTGCAGACTAAAAACATGAATAGGCGACAAGCTTCAGTCTTGTAATGTTTGCTTGGCTTAAGATAAATGTCTTACATGAATCAGCTCCCTCCAAATTTAGTAAATGAGATGGCTGTTGAATTCTCTGGCAAGACAAAATAGAAAATACTTCAAACGGAAAGTTAAGGAACTGTTGGAATAATTGTTGGAATTAATCAAACATTCAGCATCAGTAATTAAAAAGCAACATACAGACTTAATTGATAGAGTATATCATCAAATGGTTAGATCTAGCCAAGAAAACATCATGGAAGTGAAATTACATTACAACCTCCAGGCTAAGGCTATCAAATTTTGTACAAACCTAACATTGTGTCAACCCTACATTTGGGATGCTAATCATGGGTTTCCATGATTAGAAAGGAAGACGAATTTTCTCACTATGGTAGAGAGAGAGAGAGAGAGAGAGAGAGAGAGAGAGAGAGAGAATATCCCATACAGGCAGGCTGAGTTTTTTTGCTGCTGTGGTTTAAATCAAAGCTGACTAACCATGACAGCGAATAACCCATTCAATTAGAGCCAACCAATGCGCCAATGCTCCAGATTTAGCCCTGTTCTGCAAATGCTGTGCATCTTTGGTTGCATATGGTAATTGCATGATTTTGGCCCAGTGCTTATTTCATTTGCTTTTAGCACTTCTTCAAGTTTTCAGCTGTATGCGGAAGCAGAGATTAGGAAAGAAGAGTATATATGGGGCTGTCTACTTGAACCCATCACCCTTCCTTTTCCAGCTTTGGAAACTGAGTAGTCCAGCTCAACTCTGTGACCTCAAAGATCAAATGTAGCTAAGCTGTGTCCCAGTGACTTTGATACCAGAATCTACAAAGATCCTCACTAAACATTAAAATACACTGGTCTTAGATAACACTCCAACCACCCTAACCCCTTCTTAATGACACTCCAACTCCACCCCACCCCGTGTTTCTTTCGAGACTTGCTTGTAGGGCTGCACGATATATTGCATGCGATAGTCATGCGTATCTCTTCAGTGAAGACGGTTCTGTGATTAGCCGTAAATTTGCTTCAGCTGTTTTCAAATGGAGCGGCATTTAATACACAGAGCCGTTGTTCACTGACAAGCTACGCAATATCACGTTCACCATCGCATGCGATGCATCTGCGATTCTGAGCGTGAATTGCGTAGCTTGTCCGTGAACTACGGCTCTGTGTATTAAATGCCGCTCCATTTGAAAACAGCTGAAGCAAATTTACGGCTAATCACAGAACCGTCTTCACTGAAGAGATACGCATGACTATCGCATGCAATATATCGTGCAGCCCTACTTGCTTGCATGCCTCCAGAAACCGTTGCAATTCTGGATCCTGAACAGAAGACTGATGTTCTGTCTTGTGGCAAGTCTAATTTACTTTTGGGTTATGTGCCTTTCCCTTTCCATTCTCTCTTTTTTTGTATAAATGTACAATCTTGATGATGAATGCATAGCGTGAACCGTATTGCGTTATGCCCGATTTAACAACATAGGCTTTTACCACAATAACCATGCCATCCTGTATTCCTACTCGTTGTCCCCTCCAACTCTCTGTCAGTCTAGTTGGAAGCATCTTATTTTAGCCCCATGATTACAGCAAGAACAGATGTACTGAGCTGGTCCTCTGCACTTTTTGGATTTTGAAGAGCACGATAGCTAATGGCAGCCAGCAAGGTCTTCCAGTAAAGCAGCCACTTGGGGAGGAAAATGAGCTGGAGAAAAGCAGTCAGACTTAACAACAATTGGTTGCCATTTCAGAACAGACGAAGAGAATGGAGACAAAGCAGTTGAATCCGTTTGGCTTTTCTGAAGCACCATCTCTTTCTCCTTTAAATTCTAATTTTCCTTGAAAACCAATAAAGAAAACTATAACTTCGAACTTCACAGAGAAATTCTTAACCACAAGATTTGCTGTTTCATACCCATGTTTTTAAACAGCTTGCTCTCCTTCATTTATTATTTTCCCAATTATATTGCTCCTGCCAAACACTGTGCTATTGGGACTAATGGCTGCTTCTGATGGTGGGCTGTTTTTCCTAGTGAACATGTAAGCAGCAGACTCTGACTCTTCCGGTGCAAATTCTTGGCAGCTCTCTGATTTCTTCTAATCTATCGGACCATCCCTGCTCACATTCCATGATGTCATTACCTTGTGCAAGTGGAATTTCCTCCACCAAACTCAAGCACTAACCACACTAAATTATGTTTAATGGATCAAGCTGTTCTCTGGAATTATTATTAAAAGCATTTATTTCCATATTTACCACATTGAGTTGGAAGGTAGGTTCCTGGAAATTGCTGGACATTTTATGAGAAATTAGTGTCATTACTACAGGGTAATGAAGCTTACCTTTCAAATGGCTGACAGGTAGCATTCAGTAGAGGTACAGTTTGATGTTGAAGAAGCACATATTTAAAATGTATTTAGTGTTTTTAATTAGCCAAAGAGGCCTTGAATAGATCAGGCTAAAATGTTCTTTTATCAGGTAACTGAGCAGTAAAGCCACAAAATGCATGAAAGGATGAACCAACCAAGGATGCGGAGATGATTAAATCAATCTAACTTAAACATTCCTTTCCTAGATATAATGTCATGATATGAATCTAATTCCAAATACCTCATCAAAAATTCAGATTAATATAATTATTTGAGAAAATTAATTACCTGTAATTCCCATTGATAAAATTATTGGGCACAATTCAATTTAGCTTTACAAATAAGCTAATATCAGTAGGAGAATAACACAGTCATAGAGCTGAATTAAGATACACGGTTTTATTTTGGCATAATTGAGAACATAACAATTTTAACCATAATGAGGAAATAATGTTCCCAGCATTTGCAAAGGTGTTCAGTCTGGTTTCTAAGTCATTGCTTTAAGGAGTTATGGGTGGTTGATAAGGGACTACAAATACATTGCTAGGACATTGCTTACTGCTCCAAGTCAATGTAAAGTCTACAATGTTCTGGTATAATTTGTGACCCTCTCTGTAAAATCCAGGTTAAAGTCTCAAAATCGAATTATGAGATAACAAGTATCAAAGTTGGATTTCTACCATTGATTTCACTATAATTTCAATCTTTAACCTGACTTTACTCAGTCAATATTAAAGATATAAAGGTTACATTTTCACAGAATGTTCTTAACCATGGGATTTTTTTGTAGAAAACAGTGAATCACAAAAATATGACTTTAGCTGGGTTTTTCACCGAGAGGGTCGCATATAGCTGCTCTGTCAGTAGGATTTATTAATTTACTTATCATCCATTTATCACAATTCTTAAACAATTAATATAACAACTCTCATCCATAATCCACACAATTTCATGCATCATCCTTGTCCACGACATAAATTGTGCAGTCAAACTTTAATGCTTAGTATTAGCAACAAACCCTTTATACTAAGTACAAGCAATAGTAATAATGATGTTTGCCTTAGCACCACCAATGATTATGAACCCTTGTTGAGGAGCTGGTTTGCAGAAGTTTTAATTTTCTTTGCTGAAACTTTTCATGTATCTGAACTGCATATTCTAAAAACACAATGGATGGTGAAAGGTAAGAAGGCATTGCTTATTACAATTGTAATAACATCTTTGGTTTTCTCAGGGTAAACTGTGAACAGAGTAAACTTCTCAGGGTTAACTGTGAACTTTTTATCTATCCAAAACAACACTACTGAGTAGGTCTAAATTCATGAAATAGACCTGGGAATGATAAATAGACAACATATTACCACTCCAGTCAGCCAGCAGGCCTAAATCCACCCACTGTCAGCCTGTGGGAGTCAAGTGTGTCTTCTTTGAGAATAGTGAACTGTGAGCTATTCTGAAAGACTGAATTACATTATTATATGAGTAATGTATTTCATGACTGGTGTTCAGTTTCACACGACAGTGCTGACCAAGTGGAACGGATTCGGTTAATGTAAAGAAGGAATGGCTACAAAACCCATTATAATGAATGAGCTTACATCATAGTCCAATCTCAGACCGAGTGTAATATTTTTTTGACATTGCTGAACATTTTGAGCACATTAGTTGAAAAGTCTTGGTGCAATAGGAACTTTGGCTATTGTGTATTAGCAACAAAATATATTTATTAGTACTATATCAAGTTTCTTCCCATTTTCTATCCTCGTATTAGTATGTCAGTGTGGGGCGGGGCCGAGAGCCGTGGGAACGGAGCGAGGCCGATGGAGTAAATGGTAATGAATGACACCTGCGCCACTCACCGGTCTCGAGTCCCACGGAGAAGCTTCGGAAGGGTTAAATGAGGAGTGACGACAGTGGAAGACGAGAGAGGTCCCGGGTTTCGGCACCAATGTAATGACAGTTCGTAGATACGGGAAGGAGGAGGCGGGAACCGGCGAACATTCAGACACTTTAATAATCAAATAAACAAACATAACAGAAAAGCGGCAGCCCCTCACGGATGACTGCCGCACACAAAACACAAACTAAAGTCCAGGCCTGGTCCTCTCTCCTCTTCCACTGTCGTCACTCCTCATTTAACCCTTCCGAAGCTCCTCTGTGGGACTCGAGACCGGTGAGTGGCGCAGGTGTCGTTCATTACCATTTACTCCACCGGCCTCGTTCCGTTCCCACGGCTCTCGGCCCCGCCCCACTCGTCACAGTCATTAAAGGATCTTGTTAGCTCCCTCTAGCAATATCTCCAGACACTTTTAACATGTGCAAAAATGATTTAACACACACAGCAGAACTCTAGGTTAGAATAACTTGTCTGATATAATGTGGTTGTTTAGATGTTTTGCTTGATGTTCTTCTTTACCTTATGTGACATCTTCAGTTGAATTTTTACTTCTTAGCTCCCTATATATATATATATATATATATATATATATCTCAGTACTCTTCCATATGCCCAAATGGGTTCAGCAAGGTTGAATATTGTCACCTATTCTGTTTAATGGAAGATATGTCAAAAAAGTTTAAATAATGTAAGACCGGATATATGGGCAGTTTTACAACAACTGATTTGAGTTTGTTGCCAGCAGCCATATCACCCTGCAGCCCAAGATTGGTTGCCCTCTGAAGCTAAGCAGGCTGGTCAGTATCTGGATGGGAGACCTCCTGGGAAAACTAGGTTGCTGTTGGAAGAGGTGTAAGTGAGACCAGTAGGGGATGCTCACCCTGTGGTCTGTGTGGGTCCTAACGCCCCAGTGTAGTGACAGGGACACTATACTTTAAAAAGCACGGTCCTTTGGATGATATGTTAAACCGAGGTCCTGACTCTCTGTGGTCATTAAAAATCCCAGGATGTACTTCGAAAAAGAGTAGGGGTGTTACCCCGGCTTCCTGGCCAAATTTCCCCACTGGCCTCTGGCCATCATAGCATCCTGATCATCCCCCTACACTGATTGGCTTCATCACTATGTCTCCTCTCCACCAATAAGCTGATGTGTGGTGGGCGTTCTGGCGCAATGTGGCTGCCGTCACATCATCCAGGTGGATGCTGCACATTGCTGGTGGTTGAGGAGATTACCCCTTTCTATGTAAAGCGCTTTGAGTACCCACAAAAGCGCTATATAAATGTAACTAATTATTTGTTCAAGCTGCATCATGGTTTGCAATAGGATGTTAAATTTAACCATAAAAAAGCACCACTGTCTTTTAAATGATCTTACACTAAAATTACAAGGTATTCCAAGTTATTTTAGAATTTCAACAATGTTCTGCACATCACTGTAATTCTCAACATTTAGATTTGTGTTCTGGAGTGTGTGATATGGAGATACACATTAGGAAGTCCTGGTCAAGGCTTGTGAAAATCTGTGCATTGTCTTGACTGGACATTTAAGCACAAAAATGTTGCCAGGACTAGAGATGACTGAGACAGGTGAAAAATTCTACTGTATTAAGGAAAAAAAAACATTAAATTATTGACTCATTTTATAAGCATTTTACAAGATCAGAGATTATAAACAATATATTTTATGATGGAAATCTCAACTGCTCATTTCACAGCCTAGTAAAAACTTTCAAGCAAGTAATATAACCATTTACAATGAATACCAAATTAGATGCATCCTATCTGCAAAAAAAATGTACTACCAATGTCCTTGAGAAAAAAGTACAGCAAAAGTTCAAAGCACAAGTATTTTTTTTAAATCCAACTGAAGAAAAGAAGAAAAAAAGAATGAAAGAAAATGCTGGTGGTTTTTAGTTGGTATAAGCTGGTCTCCCAGCCTGACCAGATGACATGCACACAAACCTCCTCTAAAACCAGCAGACCCGCCTGACCAACAAATGAGCATGGGTAAAATCTGTGGAGAAGTTGTCACCATAGGGCAATGCACAAATACATTTGGATAGGCTGCAATACAACTCTGACCCACCCTGCCTTAATCCCTCAGATTTAAGCAGGCCTCCACAAGGTGGCACTGAGTATACAGTGTAAAACACAAACAACTAAACACATACACACATATACCACATTAATCTAAAATCATACTTGCGTTACCAAATAAAATAATATAAAATAAACAAACTTTGGCTTATGTCAAACAATGGTGAAGGATTTCTGTTATGAACAATGGACTTTTTTTTCCACAACGTTACACCACAAGGAGGAAGCAAAGAGCTTTGAATCAAAACTTTGCAAACTTGTCCCTTACTTCATATCAATATTATTAGTCATGTTTGCTAAAGAAACCTTAGCAATTACCGTGACTCATACTTGGGGTTACAAGTTTTAACAAACAATATGGGCTCCTGACATGAGTATTAACCATCTAACAATGCCCTGGCAACCACCCCTATGCCCAGTAACCACCTATTATTTTTCTTGAAATATATATATTTTTTTTTTCTTGAAAGAAAAATAAATAACTTTCTTGTTAATACACAGGAAAATGCCTGTTTGTTTTTACAACCTATCTGTCTATCTGAGGCGTTGCTATGGGTTGCGTGCGTTTTGCTCATGGTTTTGCTTGACTGACTGATATTCCACAGTCTGCTCGTGAATATATCGATGGAAGGAAAAATATACCAAACAATATTTGCAACTTTTTTCATCAATAATCAAAGCTATTGTGTTGATTTAATAAAAAATCCATATATTATATATTTTAGAATATGGCTTAATTCATTAATGCTGTTTGTCATCTATAATACGCCAACCAATCATGATCTGGTACAAGTTCAATTTTCAATGGACAATAATGTGGAGCGGTCATTTTCCGTTCTAATTCATAAATCGGGAGAAAATGACATGGGACAGATGGGCTTATTTGTGGAGTGATCTGGATCTGCGGTTTGTCTCATGTTATAAATCAAATTACATCGCTGAGAAAATGGATGCTAAATGACTACAAAATCACCACACAAAACCTGGCAGTGCCACCAAAAGTCGCAATAATGGTAATCAGTATTCAATTCACTTATGTTTATGATATACCTATAAAAATATCATAGTTAATGAAGCCCAAGTGTCACATACAGGCCCGTTATGGGAAGTGTTGGCTGGCAAAATGGTGACGTAAAAGGACTATTACCATTTTTGATAATTATGCAGCATTATGTCTTATGCTCATAAAGCCTGCATTTATCTGATCATAAATACAGAAAAACTTTAATATTGTGAAATATTATTACAATTTAAAATAATGTTTTTTTTATATTCTTTAAAATATCATTTATTCCCGTGATCAAAGCTGAATTTTCAGCATCATTACTCCAGTCTTCAGAGCATGATCCTTCAGAGATCATTCTAATATGCTGATTTATTATCAATGTTGGAAACAGTTGTGCTGCTTATTTTTATTTCATTTCATTTTATTTCATTTTTTTATTTTTTGGAACCTTTGATATGTACTTTTTGGGGGTTCATTGATAAATAAAAAGTTAAAAAGTACAGAATCTATTCAACAATTGTCTTACTATATCAATCTTTATATCAGTTTATATCAACTTAACAAAGCCTTGTTGAATAAAAACATTTGTTTAAAAAAATAAAAAATAAATACTGACTCAAGCTTTTGAACTTTTGTATTGTTACAAAATGTATGTAGCAATAAATGCTGTTATTTTTAGCTTTGTATTCATCAAATAATCCTGAAAAAGTATCACAGGTTTCCAACATTGATTATAAATCAGCATTGTATAAAATGCATTTTAAAGTATAATATAATTTTGATCAAATAAATGCAGGCTTGATGACCATAAGTGACTTCTTGCAAAAATATAAAATAGTAATGTATCCAATCTTTTGACCTATATATATATATACATTGCCTCTATTTTATATTTGAGCCCCTGCCCCTGACGAACTCTCTGCAAGTCCCTGCAGTATTAAACCAGTGCCAAACTCAATGGGGAAAAGGTCAAGCTAAGCAGCATGGAAATGGATAGATAACAGAATCATCTTCAGAAAGTGTGACTCAACTGAACTAAACACATTTTTATAAATATTTAGTTTTAAAGTGATAGATCACCAAAAAAAATGCGAATTCTATCATAATATAGGTGTAAATTGTGATAATTTTTACCACTGAGATGACTTAAAGAATGTATCTGAATTCTTCCTACTCACCATCATGGTGTTCCAAACCTGAATTACTTCTTCTGCAGAACACAAAAGAAGATAAAACACGGCCAGTTACACATCGCTCGTTCCCTCAGGGAACCAAGATTATATGAGCAACCGTAGGTTTCCCTATCGAAAGGTAACTCCCCTTGCATCGTCATTGACAACTGCTTTGGGGAATACATCCAGTAGCGCTGTGCTATAAGCAGAAGCAGGACTAAGCCTGCTCCGCAAGCTCAGCTCATGCACACTCAGTGTGGGCCCCATGAGTACGAGCGATAAGTGACCCAAGTGGGATCTGGGGTATGCTTGTCATAAGCCTTTCCCGCCCAATGAAGGGGAAAAAGTAGCATTAAGCAGATAGTACCCGCACCTCCAGGGCATGGATGTCCAAACTGTAGAATCTACTAAAGGTAGACGGCAACGATCAGGCCCAGGAGGAGGCCATTCCTCTTGTGGAGTGGGCCCTCACACATATAGGGCACTGTACGCCCTATGAGGCATAGACTAGGACAATAGCATCTACTATCCAATGATAAAGCCTTTGTTTTGCGACCGGCAGCCCTTTAGAGTGGCCTCCAAAGCACACAAAGACTCTGTTCTGACTGTCTAAATGACTTAGAATGCTCAAAGTATACTTGCATTGCCCGAACTGTGCATAGCAAGTTAGGCCCTTGATCACCGTCCGTTGCAGTGAGGGATATAAGGGAGATAACCTTGAGCACCTTCGGTACATTGCTGCTGCAGCGTGGCTGAAGAACCCCTTAAATTCGTTGGGTCCAAACTCAACAGACAGGGCTTGCAAGTTACCCACTTGCTTGACGGATGATATTGCCAAAAGCAAAGTGAATTTCAAGGTTTCTTTATTTGTCACATAATAAATTATACAGGGTATACTCAGAAGTGAAATATAGAATTTGAGCGCCATGACCCTTACGCCAGCTGTTTGAAGCAGCTCAAAGGGAGGACCCTTGAGGGCCCCGAGGACTATAGATAAGTCCCAGGTCGGTAAAGTCTTAGAGTGAGGAGGATTTAACCGCAGAGCGGTAAAGCCATACGCCGGATTGCCCTCGTGCAGAGCATCCCAGCCTGAGCTAGAAGCATCTGTCGTGACCACCCTCCTCCTGGAGGTCGTCCCCAGCTGAACGCCTGACTGAAACAGGCGAGAAGTTGTCCAAGGGGCCACAGCTATGATGCCGCTGCTCAATGGATAGTCAGGGAGCATTCCGGCGTAACCCAAGCCCGCATTTGCGCAGAGTCTATGACTGTTCCCAGAAAGAACACTCGTTGTCTGGGAAACAGATGTTCACATCACCGAGGATCTCACATGGTCTGCTCACACAGATGCAGTGCTGAAGAAGGCACATCAGCGTCTCTTCTTCCTGAGATGGCTGAGGAAGTTTGGAACGAGCCTCAGTATCCTCAGATCCTTCTACGCCTGCACTGTGGAGAGCATCCTGACCGGCTGCATCTTTCAGATCCACAGACAGGAACCAGTCCTCGAGCCGAATTTGCGTGATGATTTGCATCAATTTTAACATTCTAAATTGCCATCGCACGGGGGCTTGATTCAGAAGTAAGAGATCGAGAATCGGTCTGAGCCCACTGTCTTTTTTGGGAAGGAGGACGTAGCGGCTGTAAAAGCCTGACTCGATCTCCGCTAAGCGGATCATTTCCAAGGCAACCTTTGCAAGCATTGTGTGCACTTCGGCTCGGAGAACGTGAGCTTTGTTGTCCTGCACGAAGGTCTGCACCACGCCTCTGAATGGAGGCGGCCTGCGAGCGAACTGGAGCCATCCTTGTTATATGGTTTTTAGAATCCAACTCGACACTGGTATGGCTTTCCAAGCCAGCAATAATGACTGCTCGCTGCCCGAAGTTTGAAACAGGCACTGGGTTAGAGCGCTTAGGCAGGAAAGGAAACAGCGCTTGCGACATCTTCTGTGCCTCGGTGTAGCACTCCGTAAAGCCGTCCAAAACTGGACCGAAGAGTCCTTTGGGCAAAACCGGGGAATCAAGGATTCCGATGAAAATATTCTGATGAAATGGCGCTCTGGTCTGACTTTTGTAGCAAGTCGGCTCCCCCACCTTTGGTGGGCTCAAGCGTCATTGGTTTGTGCAGTTACACAAACGTTAGGGGTGTGTCCAAAGCATGCATCCGTATTCAGAAAGGCACTGAAACAAATAATGATTGCTAACGGTTGCGTTACATTACAGTTATAAAAATGTCACTTACCACATACACAGAGTAAGGAGAGATGACTGATGATGGTGGCAAATGACTTGCAGATACTGAGCACCACTGCCAATCTAATCTTGTAAAATATGTGGTAAGTACTGCTTCTCCATAGTATAAAAAGAGTATATGAAAGTGAAAGTGAAACTAAAAAGGGATCATGCATTCAAAAGCAGTTTCAATACCAGACATAGCGGCTCCCTGATGCCCGCAATTTATATTCTGTATAATATACATTTATATAGAGGAGGAATCACAACTTGTAAATCTCCGCATACACACATAGGTCTACTTACACAACCATGGCAATGACAATTTCTGAAACAAGCAAAGATGACACACAAGCAAAAGCCAACATGGGAAAGTTGTGTGAAACAAAGCAAAATCAACATTACTCACTCACCTATCATGAAGAAATAACATAACCTTGATGTGGAGCCCTTCCAGCTCCTTGAGTTCTCTCCATCGCTGGAAAGCTGTTCTGATATTTACGTGGGTCTTACCTCTTGCCTGATCGTAACCCTTCTTTTTAATGTTTTGTTTCTCTGATATGTTCCTATTTTCAAAATTGACACCATTGTTTATAATTTATTATGGTAAGGGGCGTGTCAAGCAGCATGAAAACTTATTCTAGTACACCCCGAAAACCATATCAAGACTTCATAAAAGGGGATAATAGAACCCCTTTACAACTGGTCACAAAAAGTGTAGTCTCTGATGTTTGAATATTCCTCTCTGCAAGCTCATTAAAACCTACTCTAGCAATTAAATCCTACCTGGTCTCATGGCATTTACATACCTGGGTGCACTTTTTAGCGAGTCACGAAATACATACCAATAACCACATATTACAGAAGTTTCCAAAAGAAACAAACACTAGAGGCAGTAAAACTCCAACATATTTTACTCCTTTTTACACAAATTTACAGAGTTTTGATTAATAAAGCGTAATTTTCGCACAATTACTTGAATAATATCATCTTACGACTTCAAAACAATATTAAAAAGCTGGGAGATTTGAAATCTGATGCTTTTGAACATTAGCATCACATATATCCAGCTTCATATCTATGGGTTTTAATAGACGGTAAGTTTGTTCGGTAGCTCACAGAGTACGGAGACGTACTTAAGAGGGGAGGAGCTCCAGTTCGAATCCTGTGTAATCATGGTTTGTCAAAGCAGTTCAAATCTACATATAAGGAAGTTGAAATGGCACGGTTGCATCAACAAATATGTTTTATATCAGTTTTGCATTTGTTAACACTATCAGTTAGGTTTAGGGTTGGCTTTGGTGTAGGGCATATTTCCAACTTGATAGAGCATTAACTTTTAGGGACAGACCCTGGATATTTGAATTCTGTACCGTCGCAATACGTACCTGTAGCAACGTAATAAAAACACAGCAATACGTACCTATATCTACGTTTTAAAATACGTTCACGTATTTAACCTGTGTTTTAGCACCACTCAGTGGTCATTTCTCTTTGAAACTGCAGCAAAACATGCAGTAAGGTACGTAAATCTGTGTCGCACAGAAATTGCACAGAGGTACATATTTTATGAGACCAGGTTGACTAAATCTAATACACTACTTGAAGAATTGAACTGAGTGAAAAAGGCAGGAAACCAATCCATGTCAACATGCAAAATGAAACAAACAAACTTTAACATTGTCAAATTACAAAAAATCACAAGTTAGGGCATTCAATTAATGGGACGTGTGTATCCAAGTGTGTGAAAAATATTCTGACTTGTTTTTGACCAGGGACACAATATTGATGACCATGGATGAGGTCTGCCATGAGGCTCGGCCTGGTGTGATGGATCGTCAAGGATTCTTTTAAGGTTAACTCTGTGGAGGCAAGGTTTCCAGGGCCTGAGGTGTCTGACTAGACAGCCGAAAATGTAGAAGATGATCAGGAAATCACCAGATAACTCACTAATCTCTTCACATTACAGCCCAGAGAGACAGCACAACGATGCACACAGCACCCAATGCCTCTGGTCCCGTTTTTGTGTCAGATAAATGTGACAGCTATGGGATTTCACCATAATAACCTCTCTAAGAACCCTGATATCTGTGTTATTTTCCAAAGCGTCCACAAACCTGCCCACAGAACAAACGATTGCTATATGAGTAGGAAGTTATACTGTTATAAAATAAATGAACGCAATAAGCAAGGCCATGCATTTGAGAAATGTTACCATTGTCAAGGAATGTGTGTTAAGAAAAAACTCCCTTAAACAGTGCCAATCCTTCTGGGGGCCCTATGCAGAATGGGCGGGGGGGATGTTGGCGTGTGTGGTTCAGATGAAAGAATGGATGCAACGCATTTGTCTATGTATCACTCCATCTCGAATCGTGCTCGCAGAAAGCGTTCATTTCTTCCGAGGCTCCGTATGCTTTCACGTACGAAGAGACTGTATGATATTCACGTTACATAGTTTGACTGATTTTTATGTAGAGAAGGTGACAGCGCACCACATTAAAATATATGATCGTTCATGTTTTCCTAACATCTGGCCAAGCTCCAAAATGAAACTAAAATTAAAAACATATTTGGGAGCAAGGGGTCCCTACACAGCTTGCGTATTCTGCGTATAGGGAGGATCGGCTGTGCCCTTAACCCTGGTAAAATCACTGTAGCACAACCCCAAATGGATTAATTGTTTTATAAAATTACAAACCCCCATAATATGTTGAAGACACAAGCTATCAATTTTAATACGGTAACAATAAAAATAATAAGAATTTTTCCAAGTAATATAGTTCATTATACTAGAACCTTTCATGTGTCGAGTCAGGTTTTCGACACACCTATCAACAGAGAAGTCAAGCAGCGCTTTGACCTCCACATGAAAAGCACTGCAGATAGTGTTGTCATGGAAGGGTGATTTTACAAGGTTGCTAGGTAGCAAGAAAGAGGGAATTGCACACAGTAAACAGTGTCAACTGTGAAAGAAAATGAAAAAGGTAGCATGCATTTGAGCTTAGAAACAAGTCCTGAAAAAAAAGAAAGAAAAAACTTAAATGTTCACAAACCTTGTGACTGTTTGGGATGCTTATTTAAACATAGTTTAAGATATGCTCACTCTTTCTTCTATTAATACTAGGCCACAGGCCCCAGCAAGTATAAAAGTGTACCAATGAAACCATACGGATCATCCTAAGCCTTTAATCTGATTTATTGTTTACATCTTTTTTTATTTTGAAATTTGTTTGATGCACCATTCTATAAATATGTAGGTATGTCTGGGGTATTGTATGAAATATTTAAAATTACACAAACAAATAAAATGTCAGTACAATTAACTATAACTGTAACAGTTAAGAGTTTTGACACTGCCACAACATCATATGAGCCAGACCTTATGATGCCAAATCATAAGGCCTTTTTTTGGTTTTGTTTTTTTGTTCCCTCAAACTTAATTAAAAAAAATTAGTCTGCTGTAGTTGTGCCATAACATTATGATATCAGATGTAAATTTATGGTGAGCCTACTTCGGAGCATGCCATGGTTATAAATGGTATCCAAAAAGCATATAGTATACATATAAAAAAGCATAGTAATGTCATAAGCCTACCTTTTGTGCAGTGGTACTTGTAGAAAATGTCTTTACCTGGATGCATTGTTTTAATCAGTGGCAAAAACAATACAGGCCCGATGATCTGTATTCCACTTCATACAGTTATTCTCTGTAGTATCCGCTACCCTTGAGGTGAGAACCAATCCAAACGATTAAAATCGAAATACTTATATGAAAAACAGAAGACTGTGCTCATATGTTGAAAGGATAGTTCAGGCAAAAAAAAAAAGAAAAGTAAAATTCTGTTATCTACTATGATAATTTGTAATCATAATACAGATGGTAATTAAAAATAACATAAAAAATCATACAATAATAATCAATGGTCACCAAAACATTAGCTACCAACAGTTCTTCTTTATCAGGCAATGACTTTGCAGGCAGCATCTGCACAAGGAGACCTCATGAAACTGATTTCTGACAGGCTTCTAAGGCAGTGTAATGGTTTAATGATCTAAAACAAATAGAGAGAGCTTTAACTGAAATAAATAATCGGAGACTATTTTATCACTAGAAATCACATCAAGTGTGGAAAAAGTGGAAAAAGTCAAAAATAATCATTTATGCATACTGAGGACCGCTAAGCGCAACTTTCAGATGCCATGTGTATTTTTTGGCTCAGTTGTCACAGAATAGATCGCACAGGATTTTGGGATATCAAAGGCAGCGAAAGATACATCTATGCAACCTTCACAAATCGATATGATGAAGGCATCTCAGGAGACAGAAGCTAACATTGGATTTGTATATGCCTTGACACCTTCCTAACTTGAAATGCATCCTCCAAAGGCAGCATTTTTCAGCTTTTGTACACAGCCCACGACTGCACACTACTGTGAAGTCTCTGGCTGCAAATGTTGTCATCAGTGTGTAAGATGACATGTTTGGGACATTTTGACTTCATTTTTATACAGTGGGAATAAATAGAGATGTGTTGTCCATCTTTTACAGTCTGGTTCAGCAGAATAAATTACGCATATACATTAGGATGAGAAAAATGACATAATAACATTTTTGTATGCTCTATCTCTTTAAATTATGGAGAGATTTAAGAAAGTTTTGCCTCTAAATCAATGTAATGTCTTATTGAAAAAAAAAAAAGATCTGTACTTTTTATAGTGTTGTTTGGTCACTTGTTATTCCCATTCTGTAGATCTATGATACATGTACAGTATGTATTTTCTGCACAGCAGACTGCGATGACTTATGCAATTTGAACTAAAGTACATCTTCTGTGTTATTGCACCAAATGGGCTAGCCTTCCTTAAACCACGTTTGGCACTGTAGGTACTAACCACTGCATATCAGGAACACTCAACAAGACTTGGAGTTTTGGAGATGCTCTGACCCAGTTGTCCAGCCATCAATATTTGGCTCTAGTCAATGTCACTCAGATCTTACCGCTTGGCCATTATTCTTGCTTCCAACACTTTGATAACTGACTGTTCACTTAAAGCCTACTGTATGCTACCCTGCCCATTGTGACAATATAATCAATGTTTTTCAGTGCTTTCAATATCGCGGCTGATCATTGAGTCAATAATCTCAAGAGCCTTTGGTGTCATTTGAAGAAGGACCTGAAATTAAAAGAGAAAAAAGGGCCATGAGGAAGAAAGGAAAGAAGGGAAGAGAAAGGTATTGTTGTGAACTGTAGTTCTTCTAAAGTGTAGAAAACTCAGAAGAGAAGACCAGGAGACTTCGGATTGGATCGTCAGCAGAATTTCTTTATTCTATGACATGTCTTGTTATCTGTAGTCATCGAAAATCTCATGTTAAGTAATTTTTACAGGGTATCTTATAGACAGAATTGGAGGAGGGACTTTTGGAGGTTGAGACAAAACATCAAAGAAAGCAAACATCTGAGGGAGGCGTTAGTTGGTTACGGGAAACTTCCCGTGGTCCAATAAACCTAACGAATCCACGTCTGGCCAGGACAAAGCCTATTTGCAGAACAGAGGTTGAATCTCTCAGTAGTCTGACTCATTGATCTTACCATTATCATAGAGACAAAAAGGCCCAGCTGTCTCAAGCTCAAATGGTCAGGAAGCGATCTAAAGCACCTGAATTTGCCTGACACTTCTTAATCAGGAAGTGAATTTAAATTAAACATTAAAATAAAATTTGTAATCCTTCAATTCCCCCTTTGAGAGTTCTAATAACTCTCACAAAATACAAATTTAGACACTTAAAAGTTAATTATTGTAACTTGTAATCATTACAGGCACATAGTACATGTTCTGTGTTGCTTATATGTAATTGCATGCTGACACAGAAACAAAACATGCAATTCGGGTCCGTGAAGTTCTTACGGGTAATAATCTTTTCTGGTTGGAACTGTCATTTCCTCGTGAGAGGCGGGAGTCATTTGCTAACAAGTTTCCGAAACATGAAGAATTATCTTCAGTCATCTGGTGTAATTTTGCTGAAAGATCAAGAGGACGGAAATCTTGATCATGTTGATGGATGACTGAAGTGCCCGTATGTGAGTCTCTGCGTTGTGTATTTCTATTTTTTTTTTTTTCTTCTTCTTCTTTCTTTTCTCTTTCTTGTGTGATAGTTGGCTCAGCAATGGGTCTAGTTGTTTTCTAGAGGTTGTGGCTTCATCCGCAGGTGAGAAGGGCGGTGCATATGGATCTCAGGACAGCCATCAAATGGTATCTGCACAGAGGAAGAAAGAAACACAAACAAGAGAGAACAACGGCACAGAGCAGTATTTGTAGAGTCTGCAAACATTAGGGTTGTATCCTCTGTTCAAAATATAGTCTGCTATGGTTGTTCCTTCTTTCCCTATTTCTTAATTCCTTCGACACCTAAAGAACAGTGAGGAAAGGATGGACTAATGGAGGGGAAAGGCATATGAGGAAATCTTCACCGCAGGGTTGGCCCCCGAAGCCTGTTGCTTTCGGTTCTTCCCTGGGCTCCTCACTGGTTCTTGTGTCTGCCCTATCCTATCCCTGCAGGGGGAGGAACAATTCTAGACACTTCCTTGACTGCCTGTCCTGTGAAGTGGGTACCTTGATCTGAGTCAATGCAATCTGTGTAGATATTTGCAACCGATCCTGAAGCTAGCGTGCATGCACTAGTTAAGGCTACTAGTTCTGCAGCTTGAGCTGAAAAATGATCTGGAAGACGACCTGAAGCAACTACTTCAGTGGTGGAAGTTACTGCATATCCTGTTCGTCTGTTACCTTCAATAACTTGAGCTGAACCATCAACAAACAACTCCAATTCTGCGTTCTCTATGGGAGTTTCTGCTATTTCACTTGTCGCTGCATATGTAAGCGTAACACAATCATGAGTCATTTCGCCTTCATCCTCTAACACAAATTCAGTCATTGCAGACATCATACATGAGGATGGGTTCGTGACTGGTGCACGCTGTATAACAATATTCGGGGCTGTGAGAGTTGCTAACCAATTTCCCCAACGGGAGGAGGTGACAGAAGTGACTTTTGCTTGATTCATTAATGCGGACACTGCGTGAGGGCATTTTACGTTTACAGTCTGACCTAACACCATTCCTGATGAAGCCTGAAGCGCTAGATGAACTGCCTGTACTGCTCTGAGGCATGGGCCCATACCTTGAGCGACTATGTCAAGTTTACCGGAATAGTAATGAATTGGGCGTAAGCTGCCCCCATGATCTTGCATTAGACATGCAGTCATAAAGCCTAAGTGTTCATGGACATAAAGCACAAAGGGTCTATCAGATTGGGCAACTCCTAATGCTGGTGCTTGACATAGTGCTCTCTTCAAATCATTAAAAGCTTTGAGATGAAGTTCTTCCATACAAACAGTATCTGAATCTTTACCATGGCCTTTCAACAAATCATAGAGAGGCTGAGCAATCGAGGCATAGTCTTCAATCCAATGTCTACAATAACCTGTTGTTCCTAAGAATGAGCGGAGTGTTTTAATGGTATTAGGCGGAGGTATGGCTTTGACTGAAGCCGCTCGATCCTGTGTAATGGATCTATTTCCTGCACCAATTGTTTGACCCAGAAATGTGACTTGCTTTTTAGCGATTTGAGCTTTGTGAAAGCTGCATTTGTGTCCTTTTTTATGCAAATAGTCCAACAATGATGCCAATTCAGTTTGATGTACCTCATGATCTGTTGAGGCAATCAAAATATCATCGACATATTGGATCATAGTGGACTGTTTTACCGGACATTCTGGGTCACACAAATCACGTCTGACAGCCTGATGATATATGGTTGGGGAGTTTTGAAATCCCTGTGGCAATCGTGTCCACTGGTATTGTTCATAGTCAACTGTGAAAGCTAACCATGGCTGGCTGTCAGAGTGCAACGGTACAGAAAAGAATCCATTAGACATATCAATTACTGAAAAAATCTTACAATCTAATGGTAAGCCATTACAAATTGTAGATGGATCTGCCACTAGGGGGGTGATTTTTTCAATATGTTTATTGGCTACTCTGTAGTCTATTGTAAGTCTCCATGTCCCATTAGATTTCTTGATGGGCCATATGGGTGAATTACATGGACTGTTGGTTTTAACTAGCACTCCTTGCGTCAGCAAATTTTCTACAATAAGTTTGATTCCCTGTATAGCTTCCTTATTAATCGGATATTGTTTGGTGACCGGAGGTGGAGTTCCTGTCAATTTAACTGGTTCTACACCTGTCAACAACCCACAATCATCCTTGTCTTTAGCCCAAATTGGATGATTCTGTAAGAAAGCATACTCGGGAGGGGTTGCATTATTGGTAGAAATCTGTGCTGAGGAAATTTTTATGCTAGTAGATTCTGAGGACATGTCTAAAGTTAGATTTATTTGTCTCAGAAGATCCATGCCTAAAATTGCACCTGTATTTAATGGAGCGCATAGCAATTTTGTAGTCAGAGTTTTTGGGCCAAATTGTACCTCTATGGGCGGAGTTTCATACAAAACAGAATCTTCACCTATTACACCAGTTAAACAAAGTTTGGTTTTCTTGTATGGGATGTTTAAACCTTGTGCCAATTTTGTAGGAATTACTGTAATTTCTGCACCTGTATCAAGCAAAAAATCTATCTCTTTCTCTTTTATGCTACCTTTCACAAAAATTATTTGGTCATTGTGTTGGATTACAGGGGAAAGGTAGCTACTCACAGCCCCAATAATTAGTTTTTTTCCTGGTCTTGTTGTGCTCTTAGAAGAGCCTGAACTATCTGTACCACAATTTCAGTGGTCACTGGCGGAACTACTTCAGGGTTGTGTGCAGGCTTTTACTATCTTGTAACTTCTTCCTACACTCTTTCTCCCAATGTCCTAATTTTTCACAGTATTTGCATTTGCTTTCTCTTTTAGACCATCTATTGTCTTGTTTCGTTGTGTTAAACGTAGCTGCTGCTACTCTTACTTTTGCCTTGACATCAGCATCTCTTTCCCATGTAGCTAACCTGTCTAGGTTACTTCTGAGAGTTCTGTTAGACCAAGTTAGATCTAAGAATGGTAAAGCTTTTCTGTATTCGGCTACAAGGCCATCTGACCAGATACGAACCAAGGGTCCCTTGTCATCTAGCACACTTTCAGGGTCATCAACAATTCCACTGTAGATTACAGCTGACTGACAAAATCTCTCAGTATATTCACTCACAGTTTCTTCTTTCCTTTGCACACAGGTAGTAATTCTAGACCAATCTATTTTGGGCCCTAAGATATTCTTTAGGATTTTCAAAATACCTTCTCTTAAATCACCCTTACTGGCATTTCGCAGTTCAGAAGTGACAGCAGATTCAAAACTGTTGAATTCAGATTCAGTTAGTATTTGTGACATCAGCTGCGTGACTTCTGCCAACGACATGTCATAAAGACGCATTTTACTGATCAGTGTTCTTCTAAATTCAGAAAAATGTGTGCGTGCTGACGTTAAACTCTGAGATAGTCTCTCTATATCTTTAGGACATAAAGCTTTGGCAGCAGTTTGTATTTGCACAACAGAAGAATTGAGAGGAACACCATCAGTGTCCTCAATCCCCTGAGATCTTCTTCTAGCCCCACACACATGGACCGAATTTACAGGCACATCAGTTACTGATTGGAGAGCTACATCTGTTTCAAAGAACGCTTGTAAATCAGGGTAAATGTTATCAGGCTGACTTACTTCCACATCAGTTTTTGCTGCAACTTTCTTGAGGTTCAATTTCTTAGTCAAAGTGGATACTCTCGCACGGAGTTCATTGTTCTGTTTCTCTAGCTCTGCATTACGCTGAGACTGTTGTGTCGCTAGCGTTACACTGAATTCCCTGTGACAACAGATAATGCCTCTCACATTGTTCTTACGAATACTTGCTCCTAGTACCTTTTTACACTCATCTACTGACCAAGTCTTGTCTGGATGAATCTTATATTTCTGCGTTAGTTCTAGTCTAACTTTTTCAGTGACTATTAGGTCCATTTGTTCCCCTAACAGCGTTTTGAATTCACTATCTGACCACAAAGGAGTCGCAAGACCACTCTTTTCTGTGGTTGGAATCAGTCTAGCATTCATTCTAACCATTTTTTAAGTTTCTTCGGTACCACACAAAAAAAAAATAAAAAAAATAAATAAACTTCTCTGATCAACAGAGGGTACACTTGTTAAATAATAAAAAAAAACTTAACTATTGTTAACTTTCCAAATTACCAACACTTCACACTTAACTTCCCTGCCTACAAGAAAAAACAGAGGATAAAACTAAATTATTAGCACGAAATGCTAACCTTCCCTGCCTGAAACAGAGGGTAACTCATTTTTAGCACGTAATGCCAAAATCTTCCCTGCCTGAAACAGAGGATACTTTAGTTAAACAAACCCTACAGATGTATGTTAACTCTTCTCTGACGGCACAGAGGATACACTGGTCTTAGGTTCTTTTGGATTAGAGACAGCACTCACCACAAGCCTTGGTTGAGAGAAAAATTAAGTCTGGGAATCCTTGTTCAGCTTGAAGTTTCGCTGGATTCCAAAAGATGCAGATCTTTGTTTGAGCTTGAAGTTTTTCAGGTGAGGAAGCTGGAACTCTATCCGGGTTCACGGCACCATCTGTTGTGAACTGTAGTTCTTCTAAAGTGTAGAAAACTCAGAAGAGAAGACCAGGAGACTTCGGATTGGATCGTCAGCAGAATTTCTTTATTCTATGACATGTCTTGTTATCTGTAGTCATCGAAAATCTCATCTTAAGTAATTTTTACAGGGTATCTTATAGACAGAATTGGAGGAGGGACTTTTGGAGGTTGAGACAAAACATCAAAGAAAGCAAACATCTGAGGGAGGCGTTAGTTGGTTACGGGAAACTTCCCGTGGTCCAATAAACCTAACGAATCCACGTCTGGCCAGGACAAAGCCTATTTGCAGAACAAAGGTTGAATCTCTCAGTAGTCTGACTCATTGATCTTACCATTATCATAGAGACAAAAAGGTCCAGCTGTCTCAAGCTCAAATGGTCAGGAAGCGATCTAAAGCACCTGAATTTGCCTGAC
This sequence comes from Oxygymnocypris stewartii, assembly GCA_003573665.1. Lineage (NCBI taxonomy): Eukaryota > Metazoa > Chordata > Actinopteri > Cypriniformes > Cyprinidae > Oxygymnocypris > Oxygymnocypris stewartii. The sequence continues at coordinate 981,823 of QVTF01014954.1, read as the reverse complement.
ACTTCTTAATCAGGAAGTGAATTTAAATTAAACATTAAAATAAAATTTGTAATCCTTCAGTATATTGTATGAGATAATGTGTACCTGAAATACTCACATCCCACTTCTCTGGCCTTCTCTCTCATAAACGCTGTTGTCAGCCAGCGACACGGGGACAATTAATCTCTGCACAGAAAAAAAGACAAATGTGCAAACAGAAAAGCCATCAAGATGACAAGACAAGGCAGTTCAATATTCCAAATTTCCATTGCCATCAAGTGCACAAATAGGAGTGATAAACTTGTTCAGCCTGAACAGTAACATATTGTCACTGTGAGATTTTGTTCATATGTCCGTAATTGAGATTTTCAATTTGGAAAAATGAGCTGTTACACATATTTGTTTGTTATCAGAATCAGGGCTGGGCCAAAAAAAATCGACCCTGGCATTTTTTGTTCCAGGCGGCCTACCACCACCCACACTTGAAGTGGTAGGCCGCCTGGAACAAAACATTTCCAGGTAGTTTATATATATATATATATATATATATATATATACATATACACACTACCAGTCAAAGGTTTTTGAACGGTAAGATTTTTACTGTTTTTTGAAAAGTATTCTCTCTGACTCTCGTTCAGAGTCATTATGCTGAAGCCTCCACTCTCCAGAGCTCCGCTTAGACAGTACTCATCGCTTCTGAGACCTCCACTCAGAGAGCCATACTCTGGTGAGCTAGTCTATGATGGCGAGTTTTGAGCTTGCCTGAAGAGGGGTCTTTGACCCTAGCTCTGCTGGGATGGTGTTCCTCGAGTCTGTGACTTAGGAATCCAGCTTTGGACACTCTTTCCCTCAGCATGGCGGCGTGGGCATAGCGTTCCCATAGCGACCCCTAGAGGACGCAGCGTAGAAGTTCCCTTCGGAAGGGAACGTCTCAGGTTACGTATGTAACCATAGTTCCCTGAGAATGGGAACGAGACGCTGCGTCTCTGGGCCATGCTTCGGGCATTCCTGTCGGTCCCCCTTGAAAAAAAGAGGATGATGTGTTCCACAGGTGCCCTTTTATGCTCGCAGATGCTCATTAGCTTGCGTCATAGGCGTCCAACTGCCAATGTCAAGTGCATTGGGTGTTTGTATTCATGCTTCAAGACACCAGTCACGCTGAAGGCGTTCCCATAGCGACCCCTAGAGGATGCAGCGTCTCGTTACCATTCTCAGGGAACTATGGTTACATACGTAACCTGAGACGTTTTAAGCGCACTCTGAAAAACACCTATAGTTGGAGAAGATCTAATAGACAGAGGAAGGGCATTCCAGAGCCTAGGAGCTGCCACAGAGAAAGCACGATCACCTCTGCATTTTAGACAAGATCGCGGAACCATTAGGAGTAATCGATCATTTGAGCGCAGACATCTACTGGATTGACAGACACTAATTAAATCAGTGACATAGTCAGGTGATAAACCATGCACAGCCTTGAAAACATACAACAACACTTTGTAGTGAATTCTGTATCGTACAGGTAACCAATGCAGTTTGATCAACACAGGAGTAATATGCTCTTTCCCTTTGTACCTGTTAAAAGTCTAGCAGCTGAGTTCTGAACAAGCTGCAAACGAGAAAGAGAATGCTGATTCAAACCCAGATACAGCACATTACAATAGTCCAATTGAGATGACACAAAAGCATGAACCTTCTCCATATATTCAAAAGAGAGGATGGAGTTCAACTTTGATATTGACCTTAGATGAAAAAAACGTTCTGTTGTAAAAAAAAATTTACAACAGCATTAATGTCACAATGAAGACGGGAGGATTCAGTTGCGGAAAAGAGAGAGTTTATTACAAGAAGTAATACAATGAGAGAAACTAAAGTGGAGCTCTTCGTAGGCAGAGGCGGGTAGCGCAGGGAAGCAATGGGCAGACGAGTCTCCGGCGATCAGAGTCCAGGAAAGCAGCAGGGCTCAGGAATATAGTCCAGGAAAGCAGCAGGGCTCAGGAATAGAGTCCAGGAAAGCAGGGCTCAGGAATCGCGGAACCAGGAACCAGAACGGACCATAAACGTCGACCGCAAACACTGCAAGGATCTGACGAGAGAGAGAGCGTGACAGGAACTGATATGGCCCAACGGTGATGACTCTCAGCTGGAGCGAATCAGCCTCAATCACACACACCCACAGACACCTGTTCACACATACGCACACGCACACAGACAAGACACGGTGAGGATGGGATCGGGAACCCATGAACCGTGACAGTACCCCTCCCCCTAGGAGCGCCTCTCGGCGCTCCCAGCCGACCTTACCTGTTGATTGTAATCATCAATAAGGGAGTGATCCAATATGTCCCTGGCCGGAACCCAACTTCTCTCCTCCGGACCGTAACCTTCCCAGTCCACCAAGTATTGAAATCCTCGTCCCCTCCGCCTCGAGTCCAGAATGCGATTGACCGAATAAGTGGGTTCCCCATCTACGAGTCGCGGCGGGGGAGGAACTGGAGTAGGCGGATTAAGGGGAGACCGAAAAACGGGTTTAATCTTGGATACATGGAACGCGGGATGAATTCTCCTGTACGCAGGAGGGAGTTTGAGGCGGACTGTCACCGGACTAATAATCTTAGTGACAGGAAACGGGCCAATAAATTTGGGAGCCAACTTATTACACACGGACCGGAGCGGAATGTTCTTGGTAGAAAGCCACACTTTTTGACCAACGACGTAGACGGGAGGCTTCGACCGGTGGCGATCAGCCTTAGCCTTGGTGCACGCCCCCACCCGGAGGAGAGTCTCTCGGGCTCTCGTCCAGGTACGGTGACACCTCTGGACGAAGGCGTGAGCAGAGGGGACCGCGACTTCGGATTCCATACTAGGGAATAGAGGTGGCTGGTAACCTAAACTACACTCAAACGGCGAAAGGCCCGTGGACGACACCGGTAACGAGTTGTGAGCGTACTCAACCCATGAAAGTTGCTGACACCAGGAAGTGGGATTCTGAGTGACCAAACATCGCAACACCCTCTCGAGATCCTGGTTGGCCCGCTCAGTCTGACCGTTGGTCTGAGGGTGAAACCCAGAAGACAAACACAGTCGCCCCCAGTAGTCGACAAAACTCTCTCCAAAATTTGGACACGAATTGGGGACCCCTGTCAGAAACCACGTCTGCCGGGAGGCCATGAATGCGAAAGACGTGATCAACTACCGTAGCCGCTGTCTCCTTGGCTGAGGGCAATTTGGGCAAGGGAATAAAATGGGCCGCCTTCGAGAACCGGTCCACTACGGTTAAAACAACCGTATTACCCAGGGAGGGTGGGAGGTCAGTAACGAAATCTAGCGTGATATGGGACCAGGGTCTCGAAGGGACTGACAGCGGCTGAAGTAACCCCTCTGGAGGTTGATTGGAAGTCTTACCCCGAGCACAGACTGAGCAGGCCAAAACAAACTCTCGGATATCGCGAGCCATGGCCCGCCACCAGAATCGTTGTTTAACCAAAACCCTGGTGCGACCGATTCCTGGATGACAAGCCACGTTGGAACAGTGACCCCATTGGATGACGTTGGACCGTAACCCCTCCGGAACAAACAACCGGCACGTTGGGCATCCAGGCGGAGGCGTTACCCCTTCCAAGGCCGTGCGGACCTTCGATTCGATCTCCCAAGTGACTGCAGAGACAACCAATCTCTCAGGTATGATGCACTAATCAAGTATGCGCGATGAAATATCAAAAATGCGCGACAAGGCATCGGGTTTGATGTTTTTAGAACCCGGCCGATAGGAGATGGAAAAATCAAAACGTCCGAAAAATAGTGCCCAACGAGCCTGCCTGGAGTTAAGACGTTTGGCAGACTGAATATATTCAAGATTCTTATGGTCGGTCCAAACTATGAAAGGAACCCCCGAACCCTCTAACCAGTGACGCCATTCTTCCAACGCTAGCTTGACGGCCAGCAACTCTCTGTTACCGATGTCGTAATTGCATTCGGCAGGAGACAGTCGATGGGAAAAAAACGCGCAGGGATGCACCTTGTCGTCCGAGGTAGCCCGTTGGGATAGCACTGCACCTACCCCCACCTCTGACACGTCGACCTCCACCACGAACTGGCATGTGGGATCAGGGGCCCGGAGAATGGGTGCCGAAACGAAGCGGCCTCTGAGTTTGGTAAATGCGGCCTCGGCCGCATTCGACCACCTGAACGTCATCTTGGTGGAGGTCAAGGCAGTCAGAGGAGTGGCTAGTTGGCTGAAATTGCGAATAAAACGCCGGTAAAAATTAGCGAACCCCAGAAACCTCAGCAGGGCCTTGCGGGAATCAGGGGTTGGCCAATTTACCACAGCCTTAACCCTGTCAGGATCCATGCGAACTCCCTCCGGCGACACTATGAAACCCAAGAAAGGAACCGACTGTGCATGGAACGCGCACTTCTCCGCCTTGACAAAAAGCCCATTCTCTAACAACCTCTGGAGCACTCGCCTGACGTGTTAAACATGTTCCTGGAGAGAGGAAGAAAAAATCAATATGTCATCCAGGTAGACATATATGAACTGATCGACCATATCTCTCAACACGTCATTGACGAGTGCCTGGAAGACCGCGGGAGAGTTAGAGAGCCCGAAAGGCATAACCAAATACTCAAAATGCCCTCTGGGGGTATTAAACGCGGTCTTCCACTCATCCCCCTCTCTTATCAAAACGGAAAAATCAAAACGGAACTCTTATCAAAGACGGAAAACTCTTATCAAAACGGAAAAATCTCCTATCCAAGATGGCGGCGCGTTCGGACGCAGCGGCTACTCCGGGTCCTAAAAACGGTGTTTTTATGTCTGTTAGTCTTGTCTCCTCGTCTTCAAACTGTCTGACTTTATTGAAAAATCAAAAGACAAACACCCGGAAACACATCTATGATCGCCAGAGCCTCCTGGATATCGACAATGTGTACAAACATCAGCTTTCACCGGCGACTACTGAGAAGCTACAAGGCCTCTGTCTGCTGCTGAAGCCGGACCCCGAGACCGCGGCCTCGCCTACTGATGCTACCCGCACAAAGCAGCGACGCCGGCGGTGTGAGAGGGGACAGAAGCGCGGCAAGCGTGGAGGTATTCGAACTAGGCTAAGGGCTAATCCAACTAGTCCAGCAATTCCATCACTCATGCTCTCAAACGTTCGCTCTCTGGAAAACAAACTGGACTTAATTCAACTCAGCCGGTCTACACAGCATGAGACAAGGGATTGTTGTGTGTTTGTTTTCACTGAAACATGGCTAAACGACAACATCCCGGACTCCGCCATTCAGCTGCACGGACTAACCTGCTGCCGAGCGGACAGAGATTCATCACTGTCTGGTAAGACTCGCGGGGGTGGCTTGTGTGTGTATATCAACAAAGAATGGTGTAACAATGCAGCGGTATTATCAAAACACTGTTCATCGCTGGTGGAGTTTATGGTTGTGAAATGCCGACCGTTCTATCTGCCGCGGGAGTTCACGGCCATTGTTATTGTCGCGGTGTACATTCCCCCGTGTGCAAATGCTAAGGACGCGCTTCGTGAACTGTACAGCGCCATCAGCGAACAACAAACAAATAACCCCGACGGCTTTTTCATCATAGCCGGCGACTTCAACCACGCTAACTTAAAGACAGTTTTACCAAAGTTCTACCAACATGTGAACTTTGCAACAAGGGGAAATAACACACTGGACTTTGTTTACACAACAGTGAAAAACGCATACAAAGCCGAACCCCGCCCCCACCTCGGATACTCGGACCACATCTCTGTTATGCTAATCCCAGCATACAGACCGCTTCTCAAACTGGCCAAACCGGTTCAAAAGCAGATCACGGTATGGCCAGACAATGCTACCTCAGCACTGCAGGACTGCTTCCAGGACACAGACTGGAACATGTTTAAAGAGGCGGCCACTTATAATAACCATACAGACCTGCAGGAGTACACTGAAACTGTGACTGCTTACATCAAATACTGCATTGATGATGTGACAGTCACCAAGACCATCACCACACGTGCAAACCGGAAGCCATGGATGACAGCAGAGGTTCGTGGGCTGCTAAAAACCAGAGATGAAGCGTTCAGATCAGGAGATAAAGCAGCCCTCAAAACAGCAAGAGCCAATCTGTCCCGTGGCATCAAAAATGCAAAACGGTCATATGGCATTAAAATAAATAATCATTTCACAAACACCAGAGACACACGGAGCCTGTGGCAAGGCATTCAGACCATCACTGACTACAAGCCCCCGCCACAGGCCTGTGACGACGACACATCCCTCCCAGATGCACTCAACCACTTCTATTCACGGTTTGAAATGCAGAACGACACATCTGCACAAAAACTGCCCACACCTCCCAACGACCAGGCACTCTGTCTGTCTCCAGCCGACGTAAGGAAGACCCTATCTAGGATTAACCCACGCAAGGCTGCGGGTCCTGACAATATACCTGGCCGCGTACTGAAAGACTGTGCTGAACAGCTGACAGATGTCCTTACAGATATCTTCAACACCTCGCTGAGCCAGGCAGTCATCCCCACATGTCTCAAATCCACGACAATCATACCGGTACCAAAAAAATCACCTGTGTCCTGTCTAAATGACTACCGTCCCATAGCACTGACTCCAATCATAATGAAGTGCTTTGAGAGGCTAGTCATGCACAACATCAAAACCAGCATCCCCAACACACTCGATCCGCTCCAGTTTGCATACCGCCCAAACCGCTCTACGGATGATGCAATTTCCTCCACCCTCCACCTGGCTCTTACCCACCTAGAAAACAAAGACTCATATGTTAGAATGCTGTTCATCGACTTCAGCTCAGCATTCAACACAATAATCCCACAACAGCTCATCAATAAATTAAGCCTGCTGGGCCTCAACAATTCCCTCTGTAATTGGATCCTGGACTTTTTAACCGGAAGACCTCAGTCAGTCCGGGTCGGCCACAACACCTCGAGCACTACCACACTGAGCACAGGGGCCCCACAGGGCTGTGTGCTCAGCCCGCTGCTCTTCACGCTGCTGACCCACGACTGCACTGCCAAGTTCAGCTCCAACCACATCATCAAGTTTGCCGATGACACATCAGTGGTAGGTCTCATCAGCAACAACGATGAAACGCACTACAGAGAGGAAGTGGCACAGCTGGCTGAATGGTGTGGCGCTAACAACCTGTCCCTCAATGTGGAGAAGACAAAGGAGGTTGTGATGGACTTCAGGAGAAACTCTGTTGACCACCCCCCACTGACCATCGACACCTCGACTGTGGAGAGAGTCAGCAGCACTAAATTCCTGGGGGTGCACATCACAGAGGACCTCACCTGGACTACCAACACCAAGTCTGTCTCCAAGAAGGCACAACAGCGCCTACACTTTCTCCGCCGGCTGAAAAGAGCAAGCCTCCCTCCACCCATCCTCACCACCTTCTACAGGGGTACCATTGAGAGCGTGCTGACCAGCTGCATCACTGTCTGGTACGGAAACTGTTGTGCAGCAGACCGCAAGACCCTCCAGCGGACAGTGAACACCGCTGCAAAAATCATTGGTGCCCCTCTCCCCTCCATCCTGGACATTTTCCTTACACGATGCTCCAGCAAAGCAAAAAGTATCGTGGAGGACCCCACCCACCCCTCCCACAGTCTCTTCCAGCTCCTACCCTCAGGTAGACGGTACCGGAGTATCAGAGCCCGCTCCGCCAGACTGCTCAACAGCTTTTTCCCCCAGGCTGTGAGAGCCCTGAACTCACATCACACCGCCCCTCTCTGAAACCCCAAACAACCCCCCCCCCCCCACCTTACCACATCTCAGGAAAAAACTGTTAAACTTTTATCTCTGTGGAATTCAGGTGAGCGGGCCTGCACAAGCCACCTGTAGCAACACACTCTCCTCTGCATGCACTAGACACTTTCACACACCATTGTGTGTCCATAATCCCACAAAAGACTGATTGTAATATACGACTGTAATGTATGTATGTTTACTGGCTCATGCACCACAAATCACCTTACACTGTTCCCCAGCCAGCTGCTTGAATGTCTCTCTTTTGCACATGTACAGTATTTGAAGTCATCTGCACAGTTGTACAGTTTGTATTTTTAGTTTTTTAGTTTATGTATAGGTAACCACTTTTATATATAGCATATGTATAGTCAAAGCTGACAGTAGGTTAGTTTGTGTATAGGTTTATACTGTTTTACTTCGTGTTGTATATCTGTATTTATGTAGCACCGTGGTCCTGTGAGGCACGACATCTCGTCCCACTATATGTCCACACATGTAGTGGAATGACAATAAAGCTCAACTTGACTTGACTTGACTTGACTTGACTTATGCGAACCAAATGATAGGCGTTTCTGAGATCTAACTTGGTGAAGATGGATGCTCCCTGCAACCTCTCGAAGGCTGAAGACATCAATGGCAAAGGATAAGTATTCTTTACCGTGATGTTGTTCAAGCCCCGGTAGTCAATACAAGGTCGCAGAGAACCATCCTTCTTCGCAACAAAAAAAAATCCTGCCCCCGCTGGAGAAGAAGAGGGGCGGATGAACCCGGCTGTCAGAGAATCAGAAATATATTTCTCCATGGCCTCCCTTTCCGGGACAGAAAGCGAGTACAATCTGCCCTTAGGCGGAGAGATACCTGGTACTAAGTCTATAGCACAGTCGTAGGGACGATGAGGAGGGAGAGAAGCGGCCCTGGATTACTGAACACCTCCTTCAGGTCGAGATACTCCTCGGGCACGTTAGACAGGCTCCCCATCTCATCCTGCAACACAGAACCAGACACAGAAAAACCAACAGACACAAGACAAGAGGCATAGCAGGCTCGACTCCACTCCGACACGGTGTTACGACCCCAATCCACCCGAGGATTGTGTTGAGTGAGCCAGGGGTGACCCAGCACCACCGGGGCCAGGGGTGAGTGGGTGACGAGGAACGTGATGGTCTCTGAGTTGTTGCCCGAGGTGATGAGGGTGATGGGTACCGTGGAGAGACTGATCTGGGGAAGTGACTGTCCATTGAGAGCGCTGACGGAGATCTTGTGGTGGAGGGAAACCAAGGGAATGTGAAGGAGTTGAGCCAGGGAAATGTCCAGCAAGTTACCCTCGGCTCCGGAGTCTAGCAGCGCCGTCCCCTCATGTCGCCCGTCCGCCCATTGCAACCTCACCGGGAGGAGGGTAGTGGATGAGGCCTTATTGAGAGACACCCCACCCGACAGTAGCCTCAGACCTACTGTCGGGCCTGATCTTTTACGGGGCAACTCACCAGGAAATGGCCAGCCGCGCCGCAGTATAGGCACAGTCCCCTCATCCTCCGACGATCTCTCTCCTCCCGGGAGAGCCGAGCTCTACCCACCTGCATGGGTTCGTCAACCGACGAGTGACTGACCGTATCGCCAGTTTTGAGGAAAGGATATCTCGGTGTTAGCTTGCGTCGACCGCGAAGATCACGTTGCTGAAGCCGTGCATCCACGCGTAAGGCTAGATCCACAAGTTCGTCCAACCCGTGCGGTAACTCCACCACCTCGATCTCCCGTTGGATACGGTCAGCCAGCCCATGCAGGAACATGTCCCACTGCGCCCTCTCGTTCCACTCACACTCCGCCGCCAGGGTTCTGAACTGGATGGAATAGTCGGAAACGGACTGCTCCCCCTGGCGGAGGTCGGCCAGCATGCGAGCTGCCTCGCGCCCGACCAGCGCGCGATCAAACACTCTCCTCATCTCCTGAGAGAGTGAGCAGAACGAGGAACAACATGGATGGCAATTCTCCCACACCGCCGTTCCCCACAATGCTGCCTTCCCTGACAGCAACGTAAGCACTAGTGCCACCTTGGAAGCCTCCGTGGCGAACGTCAGTGGCTGGAGCGAGAAAAACAGAGAACACTTCGTCAGAAACGCTCTACCGAGGTTAGGATCTCCGGCATACATCTCCGGTGCAGGGAGTCTAGGTTCGTGCTGAGGGCTGTGGTTCCCGGGGATGGAAAAGCTTGGCGGTGTGGGTGGCGCAGCGGGTGATCTTAATAACTGTACCTGGGATGTGAGCTCGGACACCTGCGCTACTAACGCCTGCACAGCTCGTCCGGTGTTCAACATATTCTCCTCCTGGAGATTCATACGAGCATTGTTGCTGGCTAACAGTTCCTGCAAACCACGAGTCTCCGCTGAATCCATGAAGATTGGTCAGATCCTTCTGTCACAATGAAGACGGGAGGATTCAGTTGCGGAAAAGAGAGAGTTTATTACAAGAAGTAATACAATGAGAGAAACTAAAGTGGAGCTCTTCGTAGGCAGAGGCGGGTAGCGCAGGGAAGCAATGGGCAGACGAGTCTCCGGCGATCGGAGTCCAGGAAAGCAGCAGGGCTCAGGAATATAGTCCAGGAAAGCAGCAGGGCTCAGGAATAGAGTCCAGGAAAGCAGGGCTCAGGGCCCAGGCCTCGGCCGCATTCGACCACCTGAACGTCATCTTGGTGGAGGTCAAGGCAGTCAGAGGAGCGGCTAGTTGGCTGAAATTGCGAATAAAACGCCGGTAAAAATTATCATCCGCATACAAGTGATAATGAATCCCGTATTTTTCAAAAATAAAGCCAAATGGCAACAAATACAGAGTAAATAAAATTGGTTCCAAAATAGAGCCCTGAGGAACCCCACAGACAAGAGGAGCAGTAGAAGAAGAAGAATCGCCTAAACTGACTGAAAAAGTCCTATCCTTCAAATAAGAAGAGAACCATTTCAGGGCTAAGCCCTGAACACCAACATGATTCTTGAGACGAGCAACATGTATATCATGATCAACTGTATAAAATGCTGCAGTAAGATCTAACAAAAGTAGAACGACACAACGAGAGTCCCCAGAGTCAAGGCCTCTGAAAATGTCATTGGAGACCCTCAAAAGAGCAGTCTCTGTACTATGGCCAGCTCTAAAACCAGACTGGAACCTATCGAAGATATTATTCCTCTTAAAAAAAATATTTAACTGCCCCAACACAATTTTTTCCAATACCTTAGATATAAAAGACAGCTTCGAAATGGGGCAAAAAATACTCATGGTAAAGGGTTCTAAACCGTTTTTCTTAAGGAGGGGCTATCTACACACCAGCCACACTGACTCTGACAGCACTATAGCATGCCTTGCACTGCATGGCATAGAAAACATGCAGCTCCATATTCTCTTCTGCACTAACAACACAGTAAAACACTAACAGTATGCATCACTGTAAGTCATGTATAAAAGCTATACATACATACATAAGCCTTGAGAATACAGTTTACTATGTGTATATAATGGAAATGTGTGTATTGTATATTGTGTACAATTGTCTATTGTTTATTGTATATTGTGTAAATATTGTTGTTTGTTTATTGTACATTTTCCATATATTGTTGCTTGTACTGCCATGGCACAGAGTTTTGTACCTAAGAATTACACCATTAGTACACTTGTGTACATTATGTGTGACAATAAAGAGATTTGATTTGAAGACCATGTGTGGATATGTTTGATTAATTTCTAAAAATCCTTGTACATTTTGTTGAAGGTCTATATTAGAAATAACACCTAATAAAAATTGTTGGCCAACCAAATGCATGGAAATAAATGTAAAATGTCTCATATAATGGCATATTTTCCATGCAGTCAAGGAAGGCATACAAACTTATCAACAAATTTGCTATTTTAAATTTTAAATTTGATAGCAATTGTTTCCTGAAAACCCCATTATTTGAACACAACAAAAGAGAAGCACTCTAGTAGTGCAAATGCAATTATTCACTAGATATGTATTACCAAAGTGTTTGTTTGAATGTATCAGGTTGTTTGTCCAGTTTCCCGTCTATTTCACCTTATTTTCATAAAGTCTACAGTACCGGCAGAGCACTGCGAAAACTTCTAATAAGCCTGCAATCCTCTTGTCTCTCTCTACAAGTAGAGACGGAGCATTCGAGAGAGGGGAAAATGCATTCCAAATCTGAAATCATTACTTTTGCCCTTCAGAAGTGCAAAACAAAGGGCAACAGGTTAGCTGGTGGAAAGTATATAGAATTTTACCGCCATCATTTGTGTGTAGGTGTGACAGAGAGAGACAAATGGAGGAAGATAAATAAATGCCTGTTCAGGCTGTGCTCATAAACTACCAAACAAGAGATAAACTGAAGAAATCGCTTCTCCTGTGTGTGTGTGTGTATATATATCTATATATATATATATATGGCCGGCTTGACGTCTTTCTTATATGTTGAAGGAAAAGACAAAGCCAAGACATCTAACAAAATTATTAATTTATTCCTGACTGAGCCTAAAAAGGGGACTCAGCATTAATGTTATTTATTTTTTTTTTTTTTTTTGGGGGGTGGGATTATAATCAAATTAAATGAGAAAAATTGTAAGCAATAACATGAAAAAGGGTTCTTCGCACAATTACTTTCAAATCAAAAACTCCAAATCACAACCCCCATTCAGCTTAAGCTGGTACAAACCAGGTTACACATTTGTGAAGGGTGTACAAAACAACGGCAGTGGCCAGTTTGTGCCTAATAAAACAAATAGAACACAGAATATGAGCAATCAGAACATTAATTTACCACATTGATGCATCACCCACTTTATACACAGTTCACATTTTTATCTTATTTTGAGCATATTAATCAGTAAACAGACTAAAGGTAACAGTACACATTTTACACAGGGTACAATACTTTTCATGCCATAAACGTAAATACATTTTGGGATAATCAAATTACCAAAACTCACTTATTAAGCCTCTGAAGCACACAGAAAAATCTCACGTGGTAATTGGCACTTGTGTGATCTCACGTATCGTTTCTCTCCCCTCTAACACAGTTTAATTGACAAGAGTTACTGCATATTCAGTTTAGTTTAACATTTTACCAACTCTTTAAACATATTTTAGGTAAACTCATGCTAAATCTCCATCAAAGTGTTTGGATTCCCCTCCCCCCACGGGAGATCTCTATGATCACCAAATTAAATCAAGCTTCTATGATCACCAAATTAAACCTTACCCTCAAAATCACACAACTGTAGTCGCAACACACTCACAAGTTGATATAAAGCTGGAAATGTCCACTCTTTAACAGTTTTATCAACTATTTATTTCTCTGTATAACTCCCGTTTCTAACTATGCTCTCTTTCAGTCTGACATGCACTTCCTTCTAGCGCATTCACGGGACAGCACATATAACTTAGGGGAACTTAATCAAGTGTAAGGTGAATCTTGCCCCGGTTACATATATACAGGTGCATCTCAAGAAATTAGAATGTTGTGGAAAAATTCATTTATTTCAGTAATTCAACACAAATTGAGAAGCTAAATGTATTAAATAAATTAAATGCACACAGACTGAAGTAGTTTAAGACTTTGGTTATTTTAATTGTGATGATTTTTGGCTCACATTTAACAAAAAAACACTAATTCACTATCTCAACAAATTCGGAAACCTAATAAGACAATTTTTGTGTGTGTGATTTGTTGGCCTTCTGGAAAATATGTTTATTTACTGTATATGTACTCAATACTTGGTAGGGGCTCCTTTTGCTTTAATTACTTAATTACTGCCTCAATTCGGCGTGGCATGGAGGTGATCAGTTTGTGGCACTGCTGAGGTGGTATGGAAGCCCAAGTTTCTTTGACAGTGGCCTTCAGCTCATCTGCATTTTTTGGTCTCTTGTTTTTCATTTTCCTCTTGACAATACCCCATAGATTCTCTATGGGATTCAGGTCTGGTGAGTTTGCTGGCCAGTCAAGCACACCAACATTATGGTAATTTAAGCAATGTTTGGTGCTTTTGGCAGTGTGGGTATAGGTGCCAAATCCTGCTGGAAAATGAAATCAGCATCTTTAAAAAGCTGGTCAGCAGAAGGAAGCATGAAGTGCTCCAGAATGTATTGGTAAACGGATGCAGTGATGTTGGTTTTCAAAAAAACAAAATTGACCAATACCAGCAGATGACATTGTACCCCAACCCATCACAGACTGTGGAAACTTAACACTGGACTTCAAGCAACTTGGGTTATGAGCTTCTCCACCCTTCCTCCAGACTCTAGGACCTTGGTTTCCAAATTAAATACAACATTTTCTCTCATCTGAAAAAAGGATTTTGGACCACTGGGCAACAGTCCAGTTATTCTTCTCCTTAGCCCAGGTAAGACGCCTCTGATGACAACTGTAGACAAATTCCTTGACACGTCTGTGTGTGGTGGCTCTTGATGCCTTGACCACAGCCTCAGTCCATTCTTTGTGAATTTCACCCATTGATTTTGCTTGACAATCCTCATAAGGCTGCGGTTCTCTCGGTTGGTTGTGCATCTTTTTCTTCCACACTTTTTCCTTCCACTCAACTTTCTGTCAACATGCTTGGATACAGCACTCAATGGATAGCCAGCTTCCTTGGCAATGAATGTTTGTGGCTTAACCTCCTTGTGAAGGGTGTCAATGATTGTCTTCTGGACAACTGTCAGGTCAGCAGTCTTCCCCATGATTGTGTAGCCTAGTTAACCAAACTGAGAGACCATTTTGAAGACTCAGGAAACCTTTGCAGGGGTTTTGAGTTGATTAGCTGATTGGCATGTTACCATATCCTAATTTGATGAGATAGTGAATTGGTGGGTTTTTGTTAAATGTGAGCCAAAATCATAACAATTAAAAGAACCAAAGACTTACACTAATTCAGTCTGTGTGCATTGCATTTATTTAATACAAAAAGTTTCACAATTTGAGTTGAATTACTGAAATAAATGAACTTGTCCACGACATTTTAATTTATTGAGATGCACATGTATATAACTTTATGCATGGTAAAATCAAGTTCAGCTTAAAGTTAGCATATAACAAATTATAAAGCACACCAATTTTGACAATGACCTTTTATTTCACAGCACAAATTGATGCTAAAGTGGTCGTGTTCATAAACCTGTTGTATAACATGTTTTTTTTTTTTTAGGAAAATGCATTTATTTGGGAATTCATGCTGTCATTAGCTATAATTGATTTCATTAAAGGCCATTAGAAAGCTAAGAGTTCCCTTAATGGGTTTGCATGACCCTTTTACCTCAGTGGAAGGAGCATAGAGCTGCAGAAGCAACACGTTTGATTGAGATGGAGGCACATGTTGGAGGTCACCAAGCTGGTGTCCAGACCTACACCTAGAAACTGGCTGTGTCTTTGAAAGATGGGTCCACAGACGGGTGTTAATTTCATGTAAACCCTGCTTCTGCTCATCAAGGCAAGGTTAATTAACGTGCTAGCAATACTTTTCAGGGATTTTCAGCTTTTCTGGGTTTTTCCCTAATGTTTTTTGTTTAAAAAATGAGATTGACCGAACAATGGTTAAGTGGTAAATCTGGAAACATGTGGTCCCACATGTAACAGAACAACAAATGAAGTTAACAAAGTTCATTATAAACATGTCTTTAATTCAGCAAAACTGGAACTATACAAATTCTTAAACCTAATTAAAAATTGAACTATTTTACCTATTATTTGTGTCTGGTATGTATTTCTGTTTCATGGAGTGCTGCATGAATGAATCCTAAAACATGGAAATAAGGTCACATTTTTGGACTCACTGCTCCATTATCCTGATGTCAATGTTTTTTTTTTTTTAATTGGTGCTTGATTAAATGCCTGAAATAAGTTCTGTGATCAACACAGGCTAAAGATAATCTCACGTTTTGATTTACATCATAAAACACATCACTAATACCATCTTGCGACAAGCATTTACTTATATTGAAAAAGGCTTAATAAGTGGCTAAATGGGAATACAAAGAGGTTGTTGGGGACATGCCTCATTGTGTTTATAACAGCGCCCATGCAAACTCTTACTGAAACAATAGGGAAACATATTTTAAATAAAGCATGAGAGAGTTGTCTGAAGCGTAATAGTGGTGATGTTGAAGTCATGAAGTCTGCTGATTGTATTTAGGCATCGAAATGCATAAAAGTTGTCTTCATGTGTGAAGATTATCTTTATGAATATAATGTTCAAGTATCTGAAACTTGGTCACAGAGTTTGTTTCCTGCAGTGGTCCCAAAGTTTTTAAATAAAATAAATAAACAAAATAAAAAAATGATTAAACTTCTGAAATATTATATATATATGTTATTTTTTAGGAAATTTTAGAGCCGATTTGTGTTGGGATTTTGCATTCATCATAGAAAAGCAACAAAATAATGTAATACATTTTTATAAAGTCTGCTATGTTTAATTTTACTCAGCATTTTCAAAACACTAAGTCAATTACACCCCTAAATACACACACACACACACACACACACACACACACACATAGACCAAGTCTGAAGCCAGAAGGCAATCATTTATCATTAACAGCCTTCACTATGATGGAATACACTCTAGACGGTGGCAAAGGCAACATTATTTTCCCTTAAACTCTTGAGATTTCTGTAACTCTTTCTTTGCTGTGGTATAACTCTCCTCAGATTTAGGAATGCAAATCTTACTCTTCCTCACGACACTAACAGGAGTGACCCCCATGAAGGCTGAAGTCTTCACAGGACTTTTTTTACTAAACTTCTGCGCTACTGTAAACAAAAAAAAAAAAAATCTCAAGCAACACAAGCGCACCTTTATAAATTAGAGTGTGGATAACATAATTTATCATCTGCCTGCGGATAGCCCTTTTCAGCTGACTATGAAATAACAGTGCATATAAACAGCCAGCATAAAAGGGATACGGCCGCACCCGAGAGAGTGCATTACACCATGAATCAGTTTATTAGCGTCTGCTGGTGGCACAATTCCTTTGGAGGTGAATTTATTCATTCGTAAATATCTGTTTACGACGTTTATCTACACTCTGGTGCCAGGCCACTAAAATGTAACAAACAAACCAAAGATAAAGATATGGCATGAGGGGTTGATATAGAAATGACCTTAGGGGGATACATTAGCTTTCTTCCAAAACACAGTGAGCTGCCTCACTGTCAGCAGCCTATATGGGTGGATACATTCTAAGACAGTAATTTAAACATTGTGAAACCACATACATGTTGTGTACAGGTGCATCTCAATAAATTAGAATGCTGTGGAAAAGTTCATTTATTTCAGTTATTCAACTTAAATTGTGAAACTTGTGTATTAAATAAATTAAATGCACACAGACTGAAGTAGTTTAAGTCTTTGGTTCTTTTAATATTGATGATTTTGACTGACATTTAACAAAAAAAAACCACTAATTCACTATCTCAACAAATTAGAATACTTCATAAGACCAATACAATTTTTTTTTTTTTTGGTGAATTGTTGGCCTTCTGAAAAGTATTTTATTTTACTGTATATGTACTCAATACTTGGTAGGGGCTCCTTTTGCTTTTATTACTGCCTCAATTCGGTGTGGCGTGGAGGTGATCAGTTTGTGGCACTGCGGTGGAGGTATGGAAGCCCAGGTTTCTTTGACAGTGGCCTTCAGCTAATCTGAAGCTTTTGGTCTCTTGTTTCTCATTTTCCTCTTGACAATACCCCATAGATTATCTATGGGGTTCAGGTCTGGTAAGTTTGCTGGCAAGTCAAGCACACCAACACCATGGTTATTTAACCAACTTTTAGTGCTTTTGGCAGTGTGGGCAGGTGCCAAATCCTGCTGGAAAATTAAATCGGCATCTTTAAAAAGCTGGTCAGCAGAAGGAAGCATGAAGTGCTACAAAATGTATTGATAAACGGGTGCAGTGACTTTGGTTTTCAAAAAAACACAATGGATCAACACCAGCAGATGACATTGCACACCAACTCATCACAGACTGTGGAAACTTAACACTGGACTTCAAGCAACTTGGGCTATGAGATTATCCACCCTTCCTCCAGAATTTAGGATCTTGGTTTCCAAATTAAATAAAAAAACTTTCTCTCATCTGAAAAGAGCATTTTGGACCACTGGGCAACAGTCCAGTTCTTCTTCTCCTTAGCCCAGGTAAGACGCCTCTGACGACAACTGTAGCCAAATTTCTTGACACGTCTGTGTGTGGTGGCTCTTGATGCCTTGACCACAGCCTCGGTCCATTCCTTGTAAAATTCACCCAAATTCTTGAAATAATTTTGCATGACAATCCTCATAAGGCTGCGGTTATTTCTCGGTTGGTTGTGCATCTTTTTCTTCCACACTTTTTCTTTCCACTCAAATTTCTGTTAACATGCTTGGATACAGCACTCTGTGAACAGCCAGCTTCTTTGGCAATTAATGTTTGTGACTTACCCTTCTTGTGAAGGGTCTCAACTATTGTCTTTTGGACAGAAGTCCTTCAGGCCAGAAGTCTTCCCCGTTATTGTGTAGCCTAGTGAACCAAACTGAGAGAACATTTTGAAGGCTCAGGAAACCTTTGCAGGTGTTCTGGGTTGATTAGCTGATTGGCATGTCACCATATTCTGTCATGAGTCCAGGCCGGCGTTCCTCCCTCTCACCACTAGAGTTCGCCATCTCTCTTCCTCCTGGACTCATTTCCCCTTCATTCCACACACCTGTCACTAAGCACATCCTCAGCTGTTCCCTATTTGCAACTCATCACTTCCCAGCTGGTCTCAATCACTGTGGACTATTTATGCACCTCATTTCCATCCCTCTGCCTGGTTAGATTGCTACTCTCATGCTGTTGATGCAGATGTTTGTGCATGAGTATGTATGTATAGGTTTGTCTGTGTTCCTGTTTACTGCTACACAGTACGTTTTGTTTTTGCCTGTTGGCCTTTTATTTATTAAAAAGAACTTGCTTGCCTGCATTTGGACCCAGATCCCTGTTTTCTTCGGTGCCCCTTACGCACACCGTGACAGAATCTAACCAGCAAACATGGGTCCAGCAGGGAAGTTTCTTTCTATCTGGCAAGGAGACCGGAGCATCAAGGATTATGCGGAGGACTTCTTGGGAATGGCTCACCAGTCGGGTACAGATAAGACCTGCCTCATGATCATCTTCTGGGGAGGCCTGGCCGACCCCTTTAAGTCCATGATGCCATACTGGGCTCCAGAGGCATTATTGGAGGATTACATCAACCTGGCTCTGAATTTAACTGGCTCCGCCTTCAGGTTTGAGTCCGCTCCAAAGCCTGTTCCGTTCCGTGAGCCCAGGGAGTCCGCTCCAGGGCCGCTCCGCTCCAGAGTCCGCTCCAGAGTCCGCTCCAGAGTCCGCTCCAGAGTCCGC
Organism: Oxygymnocypris stewartii; assembly: GCA_003573665.1. Classification (NCBI taxonomy): domain Eukaryota; kingdom Metazoa; phylum Chordata; class Actinopteri; order Cypriniformes; family Cyprinidae; genus Oxygymnocypris; species Oxygymnocypris stewartii. Next base: position 962,672 of record QVTF01014954.1, on the reverse strand, counting down.
TCCAGAGTCCGCTCCAGAATCCGCTCCAGAGTCCGCTCCGTTCCGGGAGCCGACGCAGTCCGCTCCAGAGCCCACTCCGTTCCGGGAGCCGACGCAGTCCATTCCAGAGCCCGCTCCGTTCCGGGAGCCCACGCATTCCTCTCCGTTCCGGGAGCCCACGCATTCCGCTCTGGTCCAGGAGCCCACGCACTCCGCTCCGCCCCGTGAGCCGACAGAGTCCGTCCCAGAGCCCGCTCCGCCCCATGAGCCGACAGAGTCCACTCCAGAGCTCGCTCCGCCCCGTGAGCTGACAGAGTCTGCTCCAGAGCCCGCTCCGCCCCGTGAGCCCATGGAATCCGCTCACAGAGCTCCCGAAGCGGCGGCATCCGCTCACAACCCTCCTGCTCTGCCTTCCCCACCCTGGCACCCGTGGCTGCCTCTGTCTCAAGGCCCTTTTCCTCTACATGGGCCTGGCCCCCCCATCCCTCCCCCTACTCCGCCCCCGCTCTGCCGTTCCCCTTGTTGGGCGATTGGGAACGTCTGGAAGCCGTTCCTTAAAGGGGGGGTTATGTCATGAGTCCAGGCCGGCGTTCCTCCCTCTCATCACTAGAGTTCGCCATCTCTCTTCCTCCTGGACTCATTTCCCCTTCATTCCACACACCTGTCACTAAGCACATCCTCAGCTGTTCCCTATTTGCAACTCATCACTTCCCAGCTGGTCTCAATCACTGTGGACTATTTATGCACCTCATTTCCATCCCTCTGCCTGGTTAGATTGCTACTCACATGCTGTTGATGCAGATGTTTGTGCATGAGTATGTATGTATAGGTTTGTCTGTGTTCCTGTTTACTGCTACAGAGTACATTTTGTTTTTAACTGTTGGCCTTTTATTTATTAAAAAGAACTTGCTTGCCTGCATTTGGACCCAGATCCCTGTTTTCTTCGGTGCCCCTTACGCACACCGTGACAATATTCTATTTTGTTGAGATAGTAAATGTGTGGGTTTTTGTCAAAAGTGAGCCAAAATCATCACAATTAAAAGAACCAAAGACTTAAACTACTTCAGTCTGCGTGCATTGCATTTATTTAATACACACACTCAAAAGATTATTGAGGGAAGCCAATTAGTCACCAGAAGAGAAGGACGGCAGCATGTAAGTGTTGTAATACTTATTCATAGATCTGTTGTTTAAATTATTTACTTGCTGCTAGGAATGAATACTTTGTTTGCTACCTATTTATATTCTGCATTTTTGTTGAGGTTTATTTTTGGTTTAATAATTTAATAATTTGCGCCTCCATTGCTCCTTGGGCAAAGTGTTAGTTTCATCTTGCGCTATTAGCACTGTTAGGCTATTGGCTGGGCTAATCAGAAGCCAGCCACAGCTGTTTTCACTCTAGTCTCTTAGACTGTGTATTTATTGGATGTCCGAAAACTAACACGGAAGACCGACGACTTAAAAAGCAGACTTAATTTCTGCTTTTTCTTTACAATCCACACTGAGCATCTTGGGCTTGACTGAGACCTGTATTCCAATTGTCAGACTCAGACACCGTCCCCTCTGACCTCCTCTCCCAACCACTTTGCTGGCTAACGTTCAGTCACTGGACAACAAACTCTGTGAACTGTGGCTGAGCATCTAATACCAACGAGAAACAAGGGACTGCTGCATTATTTTCCTCACAGAAACCTGGATGTCTGCAATGGTCCCAGACTCAGCCATCGAGCTTACGGGGTTCTCCGTGCATTGCTCGGACAGAACGAAAGAGCTCACAGGGAAAAGCAGAGGTGGGGGTGTATGTTTCTTTATCAACAACTCATGGTGTGATGAAAGGAACCCACACTCTGTTAAATCATTCTGCTCCCCATATCTGGAATTTCATATGCTTCTGTGTCAACCATTCTGCCTACCAAGGGAAATTACAGCGATCATAGTCACAGCTGTTTACATTCCCCCTCAAGCCAACACAGACCAGGCACTCAAGGAACTATATGGGAATATAAGTGAGCAGGAAACCACGCAGCCAGATGCGGCATTTGTTGTAACTGTGGACTTTAACAAAGCCAACTTCAGAACAATAGCTCCAAAATACTTCCAACAAAATACATCCCCATCAACACGCGTGGTGATCGTGTACTAGACCACTGCTACTCTCCCTTCCAGGATGCCTAAAAATCCCTCCCCCGCCCACCTTTCGGAAAATCGGATCACTCTTCCGTTCTCCTCCTGCCTGCTTACAGGCAGAAACTGAAACGAGAAGCACCCGCCCTCAGGACAATTCAATGTTAGTTGGACCAATCGGACGCTATACTACAGGACTGTTTTGATCACGTGGACTGGGACATGTTCCGGGCAGCGTCTGATGATGACATAGAGGCGTACTCAGATACTGTAACGTGTTTCATCAGGAAGTGTGTAGAGGACGTAGTACCGACAAAAACAATCCGCATCTACCCCAACCAAAAACCATGGATTAACAGCGATGTTTGAGCAGCCTTGTCAGCGCGAACATTTGCATTTAAATCCGGAAACACTGACGATCGGAAACAAGCCAGTTACGATCTCAGTAAATCCATCAAAGCCGCCAAACGACAATATAAAAACAAGGTTGAAGAACAATTCAACACCAAAAACGCTAAAAATATGTGGCAGGAAATCAATAACATATAGAACATATATTGCATATAGAACAGCCACAGGCTCAACACCCGCCTACTTCTACTCACTATTACGAATCTACATCCCCTCCAGAATCTGAGATCTGCTAGTGAGCAATGCCTTGTGGTACCATCACAGAGAGGCTCAAAATCTATCTCCAGAACATTCTCGCTCACAATTCCTGGCTGGTAGAATCTTCCCACCCCTATAGCTATGGTGTTACAAGCACTTCCTGTTTGTTTGCCTCTTCAAGATGAATCACTTTATAAAAGTATCTGCAAAATGACTAAATGTACATGATATTATTGCTACTTTACTCCCAATTCTTAATCATTTTTGTCACAAGTCTGATTACTTTGCAAAAAATTCACAAGATTGTAATTTTGGCATTATGAACAGTGCCATAGAAACAATTAACAATTTCAGAGTGCGAGAATGTAAACTTGCAGTATAATTAAAGTTTTCTTGCAACTATGATAATGCAAGCCAATGTAAAGGCTGAACCATGTTAGCTCTTGTTTAAATGTATCCCACCATTGACATCTGTTGTCGTTTGAGGCGTTGCAACAATAAAACATATTTGAGTTCCTGAGCTCCTGCACAAAGCAGCTGAGCTCAAACCTTGATCTCCCTCTGAGCATGTGACACACAGGGCTTTGCTCATATTGTATGCCTTCTAAATAAACTCAACAGATGTCTCCCTTCAAGGTAGGTGCTTGATAACTAACTCTGCCGGGTTCTCTTTTAATTTGTCATTCATCATAGATAAATGAAAGAGCTGGCTGGCTGTTTGAAATATCAAAGGAAAAATACTGCCTAACTAATCATTCAATCAGTTTGTTTTTATCAGATTTGATCAGTGGAGCTCAGAGATAAACAAACTATATAGGGAAAAACAATTATGCTCTGTTTGAAGCTCTGCATACAAGCAAGCAGGGGTTTTAAGTAATATTTTTCATGAATCATATATTAATAACCTCACATTCTTGCTTACAAAACTACTGTAGAATTCTGGGTAACACTTTAAAATAATGTTAATTCATTGGTAAACAAGAACTAAGAATGAACAATACTTCTACAACATTTTTTAATCTTAGTTAAAGCAAGGCAAGTTTATTTATATAGCACATTTCATATACAGTGGTAGTTCAAGGTTCAAGGTTCAAGGTTTCTTTATTTGTCACATGATAAATTATACAGGGTATAATCAAAAGTGAAATGTAGGTCGAATCAGGTCCGCTCAGTGGACAGTTCAAAGAATAAAAAAAAAATATTATATAAAAGTAACACCACACAAGAGCATATATATAGTTAAAAAGTAAATAAAAAGTAAAATGTGCAATAGAATAAAGAATTAAAGTGCAAAACAGTAAAACAGTAAGATGTGCAAAACAAATAGGATGTGCAAAAACAGTATATGGGACTTAATAAATATTAGTATAAACAGGAGGGATGAGAGGGATGTGCAACGGGTTGTACTGGGTATGCACACATAGCGGCAATACAGATGATGAGAATATGAATGTTTTTGTTATATTTTTTTTATTTTTTTTAGATAATAATGAGTCTTGTGAAAGTTTATGGAACAGAGTTTGTGTTAAGGAGCCTGATGGCCTGAGGGAAGAAGCTCCTCCTTAGTCTCTCTGTCTTTGCCATCAAGCTCCTGAAGCGCTTGCCAGATGGCAGTAAACGGAAATGATGGTTACCGGGGTGAGTTGAGTCTTTGATGATTTTAGCAGCTCTGCTTCTGCAGCGTTTGAGGTAGATGTCCTGCAGAGAGGGGAGAGCAGACCCTGAGATGCGCTCAGCTAAGCGCACGACTCTGCAGAGCTTTGCAGTCCTGGTTTGTGGCATTATTATACCACACTGAGATGCACTGAGTCAGTACACTTTCTATGGCCCCTGAGTAGAAAGTTTTCTGGATCGCTGGTGAGTTCAAAGTGCTTTGCATCAAAGGAAGTGAAATAGATGTTAATAAAATAAAATTAAAACAAGGAATAAAAAAAGAGATACAAAATTATTTTAAAACCGTTAAGAATATAAAATGATTATGCATAGTGCAATCAGTTCGGATTTAGCACAGTGCTCATTCAACAAATGCACAGCTAAACAGATGAGTTTTGAGTCTGGATTTAAATGTGGCTAATATTTTAGCACATATGATCTCTTCTGGAAGCTGATTCCAACTGCTGGCAACAAAATACCTAAAAGCGGACTCCCCTTGTTTTTTGTGAACCCTTGGTATTTCTAACTCACTCAATCCTACTGATCTGAGTGGTCTGTTAGGTTTATATTCAGTGAGCATATCTGCAATGTATTTAGGTCCTAGGCCATTTAGTGATTTATAAATGAGTAAACATACTTTAAAATCAATCCTAAATGTAACTGGAAGCCAGTGTAAGGACCTGAGGACTGGTGTGCTCAGATGCTCAGATTTTATGATTCTAGTCAGTATCCTGGCAGCAGCATTCTGGGTAAGCTGCAGCTGTCTAACGGTCTTCTGTGGAAGGCCGGTGAGGAGACCATTACAATAATCCACCCTGTTGGTGATAAAGGCATGAACAAGTTTCTCCAAATCTTGACTGCAAACAGAACTTCTAATTTCTGCAATGTTTTTGAGATGATAGTATGCTGATTTAATTAATGCTTTGATATGACTACTAAAACTAAGGTCTGTCTCCAGAATCACCTCAAGATTTTTGACTTGATGTTTAGTTGTTTGACCCCTAGAGTCAAGGTATGCATTTACATTGAGAACTTCATCTTTGTTTCCAAATGCAATGACTTCAGTCTTTTCCTTGTTTAACCGAAGAAAGTTCTGGCACATCCAACTGTTAACTTCTTCAATGCATTGGCAGAGGGAGTCAATGGGGCTATAGTCATTTGGAGATGAGGCTAATCTGTGTATCATCAGCATAGCTGTGATATGCAATTTGTTTCTTTCTCATCATTTGACTTAGGGGGAGCATATATAGGCTAAACAAAGCGGTGCAATAATTGAGCCTTGAGGGTCTCTGCATGTCATGGACATCCACTGAGACTTATGCTCTCAGAAATTATTAATTGTTTTAGTGAGTGAATGTTTTAAAATGCTAACTTGATAGAATTAAATTTTGTCTCAAAAGCAATTTTAGACTGATGATTACAGACCGCAGATTGATGGGTCAGCCGTACGGCTTGAGAAGGCCTTAAGACTTTCTATCACATGATAAAATAGAAATGGAGGAGGCTACAGGCACACTGGGTTCCCGCTTGCTCTGTAAACATTTGTGAATGTTGCTGCCAATATAGAGGGAACCTGACACATATCACTGAGGAGGGTTTGGACCCTGGCATTGTGGCAGCGGTCGGAGAGCCATCACAGGAGGAGGAGGGAGAGCTTGGCCTGCAGTTTTTGGTGGTTGGGGGGCCTGCCGTTTTTTTTGTTGATATATCGGGGCTTGCAGCAAAGGAGTGGGATAGTTTGGTCCAAGCATACACCAGTTCCTCCATTTTCTGTGAGAAGCTTAGAATTGGAGATGTTGGATAGAGAGATATTGTGTCTAACGAGAATGGCTCTGGTGTTTCCGGTGGCTGTGGAATGTTGTCCTGGCTTCCCTGGCTGTTTTCCAGAAAGTTGTCCTTGGTTGCTGTGTCTTGGAGCTGTTGTTTACACGTCACATTCTGCATGTGATGAGCTCTGTGGGCAGGGCTCAGCCGGGATGTCCATGAGCATGGTGTTATCAGTGTGCTTGTGGGATGTGTGAGCCACATGATGACTCTAAAGCTGAAATTAAGTCCTGTGGTCATTTATACTCTGTCCAGGTGTGTGTGCGCCATTCAGGCAGAATGGATTGGCAAACATCACTGAAGTATGACGGAGGGAGAAGTAGAGGGAGAACTTCAAGTCTTTGAAGTGTTTCAAAGAGTTCGGTGAAATCCTTCTTAAGGAGTTCTGACTGCTCTTTCCGAATTTCAACACATGGATGATAATTCGATTTGCAGTCTTTTGCTTCATCAAAATGTTCCGAAGTTCCTTGTTCACATCAGAGCAGCATGTCTTTGTAGTCCTGCTACTACTATTTTTGATAATAGAGTCGCCTACTATCAGAGTTCTGGGCTCGGCTGCACTCTGAGCTGTGTGCCACTGTCTGCTTGACCTTGAGAGTCTGTTAGTATCAATATTAGCTGCTGGCTAATTCGATCCATGTTTAGTCACATTTGGGGATTCCTCACCCACATTAATTAATGCTTAAAATCTGTTCTCAAGATGTATATTAGTTTGTAGATTACCTGTGTTTACAAGGCTTGACATAGCCGTATCTGGGGTAGAGAATACTACGGCAGCAATACGAGATACTCGTGACAATCTGATGTCTCGTGTGCCTTTGGGTCTCGCTCACTGTTTCTGCCACCGATTAGTCTGTCGATCCATTTTGGCTTGTTCCTCTACACTTGGTAAAAAACTGTTGAGATTCACTAGATTCACAGGACTCACTGGCTGTACGCTGAGGGGGCCCGTGGTGACGATCTGCTGTGTGTTCCACCTGTTTTGGAAGTCCAGCAAGTAACTTTGTTTCAAGAACCACAATCCTTTGTTGAAGTCTGTGGCAGTTCATGCAAAATGTAGATTCCTCAAAAGGTATTTTCGCGTTTCTGCTAGAATGTCGGCAGCTGTGTTTTCCCATCTCCGGAATGTAAGCTGCTGGCAGTGGGATGCAAAGAGTCTTCTTTTTCCCAAAAAAATGTTGTTAGAGCACTGTGCTGATCTGCTGAAGTTAAAATCTTACAGAAATCTGAGAAAAGCATTTAAATAGGGAGCAAAGTGCAGAGCAATAAGTGAGAGCATCCGAACACTAGCGAAGCCGGAAGCAAAATAGTTAATGTCAATTTCAGCATTTACTAATGCATTATTTAAATAATAAGTTGTGTTTGTTAACATTAGTTAATGCACTTTGAACTAACATGAATAAACAATGAACAACTGTATTTTCATTCACTAACATTAGCATAGATTAATAAATAGTGTAATAAATGCATTGTTCATTGTTTTTTCCTGTTAGTTAATATATTAACTAATGTTAACAAATAACAACTTATTGTAAAATGTTACTGAATTTTGTTAATGCAAGCTACTGATTTGTTGGTGTCTAAGTCATAAAAGTGTTAATCTCAGTTTATTAAGCAGGGGGAATTATAATTATGGAGTGCACATATGTACATTAAGAGCAAATAGCCCGCCTTGTTGGCAGAGGCTTACACAAACTCCGCCCACCAAGGTCAGATTGGGATAGTCAACACTGAAAAAAGACACTCGTTAAACATCAATTATAATGGCGGCGCAAGCATTTTGACACGACCGACCTGAAAACCGCCTTTTGCCGAACTTTTTTTCTCCCTTTTCAAATCTCATATCGCATCAGAAAGGCATTTACACTTCGTGTAAATAGCATATGGTAAAAAATACTGCTATTTTCACTTAGTGTAAATAGTATCTATCGCTAAGAAAATATAATTAAGCTGACTTTGTAATTAAGCCATTAGTAGAATGAGCATTTCACTAATATCTCATTTGTATATGTTCATGTATATTTTCGGTTTGTACCCCACCAATAGTTACATATAGACCTGCTTGCATTTTATTTTTATTTAATTTTTTCTAGACATTATACGTTGTCATTCAAATTCATATACAATCATCACATTGTAACATACATTTATTTATTTATTTATTTCTTTCTTTAATATAGCATTTTCAATTTACATTTTCAATATTATTTAGCTTTTTATGTTGTGCAGTCTTCATACTGACTAGCTTTACGTATTGCATACATTATTCTGTAATTATTATTTTTTTATTCATAAAAATACATACAAATAAACATTAAAGTCTTTGAAGTTGGCATTTATTAAGCAAACTAAAAAAAAAATTTATGTCTCTTCTGAATCGTTGCTGTACCTGCCAACCAAGCCCTGATTGAAGCCTCATCAACAGAACAGCTCCAGGCACACAGAAATGACTGCAGATTTATTAAAGACTAATTCAACAGCACAAATACGGTGCTCTCATGGTAGCATTCCAGCAATCAAATATTGGCTTTTCAGAGAATCTGTCAGATTATTTTAAACAGACATTTCTCTGAATTGGTGCTTTCAAGGTCTTGGTGAATTATTTATGACACTTACTATTTTATTTTTTAATCGATTTGTGACTGTCCATCATGTGATTAACCACTTCATCCTTCACACCCCACAAATATTTATTTGCCAGATGCATTTGAAGCAGCAGTATAGTATCAAATTATATATATAATGTATATATGTATATATATATACATATATGTATATATATACATATATACAGTATATATGTATATATATATATATACACATGTATATATGTAACCCTCTTCGTCGTTGTGCTTCTTCGTCGGTGTCGGTGTTGTGTTGAGGTGAGGGGTAAACGAGGAGGACACCATGTGGACAGCATAACATAAATTCCATGTAACAGTATTAAATCTAAAGTATGATTTTGACAATGAGTAGGTCCTGACACGTGTTGTCTAACCCCGATAGTGTTCAAAATGTCTATGAATGCTGATCCTAATGCATCTTTTTCATTATCAACGTGGATATTAAAATTACCCTCAATTAAGACTTTATCTGCAGCCAGCACTACCTCTGATAGAAAATCACCAAATTCTTTAATAAAGTCTGTATGGTGCCCTGATGGCCTGTATACCGTAGCCAGTACAAACATCATGGGGGATTTATCATTAACACTTTAGATACTAGGTAGGTACTACAACCAAACCTCCTGGTAAGGGGGTGCTTAATGGTTCTACCAACCACGCAGAACCATCCTTTTTTTTTCCCAGATTCCATTCCCTTGATCAGGACAGTGGCTGTTGACCAAGCAGGCACATGGGCAGGAGTCTTACCTGTGACACGAGCAAATTAAACTTGCTCCACTAATTCAACCGATTGGGCTTGTTGGAAGGCTACCCTCCAGTTGGAGTCAAGCCTCCCACCTAGTGGGGTGTCAAATTCAGCGTGAAGGATCTGTCGGCATTTACTGATCAGTGGCGGCTGCTGGTCTTTCAAAGAGGGGAAGCTCATTTTTGGCCAACATCATAAAAATTTACCATTTATTTACACCTAAATTCTGCCCAACATTCCTTTTCAAGAAAATTTTCTAGCCTACTGTATGTATGAATGAATGAATGAATGAACAAACGATCTAAAAAAAGATATTAAACTCGAAATATGGGAATTAGGTTGAACTGAAACAAGGAATCTGGGTGAAATGTATGATGAAAATTGGCTAGCAATTTCACCAAGCAAATACCAAGAAATAGGTTGCAGCAGTTTGTCTTTCGACTACACTTCCGCGATGGGACTGAGCTCGAATAGCTTCAGTGTCAGTGACTTTTATAGTACAAAATCGCTGTCAATCAAAAGGAAATGCAGTCTTTCGACAGACCCTCCAATCATCACGCAGACGCTCGGAGTCCGGGCCAGCCCACTCCTCCATTCATCCCAGAGACGCTGAGCGTCCGTGGGCGGGACATAATCGCAGCATTATCCAATGACCGTCTTGTTACTAAGCACTGAAAAAAACAGTTTAAAGCAGTCCCATTGAAGTCAATGGACGCTGGGCTTCAACAGAGTAATGCACTGTACGCTACGGGAATGAATGAGAAGGAAATCGAGTCAGCCGACCTAAGTAGCTGATTCTGAACGAAATTGTTTTCGTTCGAGATGAACGTGTTTAACGCATTTTTAGTCAATAAAATGTTAACATAATAGTACATATATTTGACCATTCATTTTTTGACAATTATAGGGGAAGCTGAGCTTCCCTTGCAGTCTTAAAGAAATCGCGTCTGTTACTGATAATGTTCATTCCGATGAGCACAGCCATAGTGAATGGACTAGGAGTTTCTTTTATGACCAAGAAGCCATACTCAGGCAAAGTAATCTCCATAAACTACACGTCCAGCTCCATGTAACCCAAATGTCTAAACCGTTTACTACTGGGATCTTCAGCCAACTTGAAGCAGAAAACACATCATTTTCATTCCCAAATAGATGCTCTCGGAAGAACGCGTCTGTGATAGTACTGACCTGACTACCAGTGTCTCATAGTGCAGCGCCTAGAGATATGCTCAAATTGCATCTGAAACAGAACTGACACTGACCGTTGTGCAGTCAACTCCTTGACTGCCTTAGTGAGCTCTGAAATAGTTTGTTCTTGCTCACTTATGCACACTTATGCACACTTGCACACACAGTGGATGTTTGAGTATCAGACCCGGCAGCATTATCCTTAGTTTCACTAAGTACTTCTGAATGGACGGGTCAACTATTTGCAACTCTAGTTGGCATGCACTCTTTGATTGACCAATAAATGGCTTCATTTCGAATCTCAAGCAGGGTGAAGTGGGGCTTTTCTCAGATTTTTTTACGCAGCTCTCGCCTTAATGCTCGCACACCCTCCACAAACTGATCCCTTAAAATCCCCTGCTCATTAGCCAGACCACCTGGGGACTGTTTTGTGACAGAGCTTAATAGGCGAGAGAGAGCATGAGAGTAATTTTGAAGGTCTTTCCCCTCCAATTGTTTGTGGTTGTAAAATATCTGCAACAATTGAGTCTCGCTACGCCGTTCCCCACATGCTTCCCGCAGGAAAGTAAACAAATCCCTGGCCTGTCTGGACTAGTTTCCCACACATAAACGCACCTCTTCCAGTACAGCCCCCCTCAGAAGTGAAATAATAGAGCATAACTGTTCTTCCCGGGTCTGGTCTCTGGCCCGTAGAAACCTCTCCACCTCCTTGATAAACTTTTCTACAGACCTCCCATCTTTGTTGTACTCCCCACAAAAGGGTTGAATCTGACGTTCACAAAGAACATAAATGTAAGAGCGAGTTGAATTACCCCCACCAACCCCTCTATTGGCCAGAGTATCGTCCCTCCGAGCTCTTAACTCTTGAATATGAGCCCTCAGTTGCTCTATAACTTCATTACCCACAGCCCCGTCAACAAGGGCGTCTACCCCCTCTGCAGGAAGTTCATCAGAGTCTGATATATCTTAAACAATTAGGTCAAAATGAAAATAACTCCAGATGAACAACTCAGTCCAATATAAATGTTCTTGTTGCAAACTCGTCCAAATGTCTCAGTCCTTTTCAGTACCTCAGACACCCTCGTGCTGATACACAGTTCTTGGATGCATTTGGGAAATTCTGGGAGCTACGCTGCACGTTGACAGAAAGGATCACGTCAACTTGGACCAGTCTTCTGAGCAGCCGTCATGCCTGGCACACCGTAAACCCGATCAGTCCCACGTCAACCACCACGTCCGCAATCCTCCACACCCTGGACATCCACCGCCTCTGCAAAATATTCACCACTGCCGTATTGCCCAATCAAACATGCCGCTCGTCACAAACAAATCAGACTGAATAAACTACACCACTCCTGGTACCAAAAATGTGTGGCGGGGGATTTTGATTTACCACCAGGAACGCATTTCACTTTCTTTGTAGTTTATTCGTTTAATATTTAAAAAAATATATATTTGTTTTCCAAAAATGAAAAGTTTTCCAAAAATGTATAAGAACAGTTCCAGCTCACAGCTTTCACAAAATAGACTGGAAAGGGAGGAAAAAGTCAAACAGATTTCTTATGGTCGGCAGTTCTTATCAAAAATAAAAGAAACAAAATACAACAGAGAAGGATAAACAGAGCTGGGGATGAAATTTAAATATCACAACTCTATATTTTCCAGTGTATAGTTATCCCCGATGTACTACATGCTTTAGTTTCGCAGTCCGGTTGCGTGTAAGCAAAAACAAAAACTCTTAACCATCAAAACACGGCACTATAAAAATACAGCCGTCGCACAAAAATACAAAAAGAAAATACTACAACACCGTAATGTTGTGATACACAACCACGAAACCATCCCACAAAAATGCATGCGGAACCACACGGCACCACACAGAAAAACATGGAGTGGGAATACTATACAAAAGAAACAAAAGATCACAAGTACATGATGATATTACCCACTTACGTTGCACTTACATTGCACTGAAAAATAGAAGGAAATAACACTCACTCAATGATGAGCTCCTATTTCACACCTAACATTCATCTTTATGAGGGCTGAAATCCTCAACATAATGCTGTACACTGTGTAAGTAATTAGATAAAGTATCAATCACATGAAAACACATGAAACATTTGCAACATGTAAAAGAGTAAGACATTTTGTAAAACCAGTTGGACAGGCCTACAACACATGGTATGATGTCATATCATGAACCTCTTAAACGATATAACTTTATAAATATGACATCTCTTAGAAACCGCACAACAAAATATATATCCAGGAATGATATTTAACAGAAAGTTTAGCAGGAAATGATATATTTACCATTGGATGGTCTTAAATCTGTCACTGATTACAGAGAGTGCGCGTCTCCCTCGCACTGCTCATCACTCAAAATGTCTGAGGACGACAGCGCATGTGCATTTCTCATGTGTAATGCACGCACCATCACCTACTGACGACTCGAGGAAAATGCAGATATTCACTGTTTCTTTTTACTTACTAATTTACAGAAAACAGCAAATACAATAAAATAGGTTTAATGATGCAAAGGGAGAAACAAACTGTTATACTTTTTACCACTCGGTTAAAGTAATCTCATACTTTGATGTGTTTTCTTTTTTGTCATTATGATTGTTTATTGTTAAAGATACAACCATCTTTCCCTGATCATGTATGCAATTATAAGTTGTGCAATAAATAAGAAGGAAAAAATAAAAGCCACAGGTGCACTAACACCTCATAGCATCAGTAGCTCGACAACCCTACCTAGTCCTGTTTTCCTCAGCCTTTGCAATGCCTGCATACAAGAGATGTATTGCAGCTGCTAGAAAATCTCGCCTTTGGAGAAGACTGTTTATTTTATAATGGAAAAATGTAAGTATTGTAAATAATTGTAAGTGTTGCTACTTTAAAAATATGATTACCATAGAATGCATTAGTAGCAATTACTAGCTATTACCAACACTACACTAATAATGACAAATGCAGACCTATATATATAAAAAAAATTTAACTGGAAATTATATTTAGCAAAACAAGCAAAGTTAAAAATTTAGTCATATGCCTTAGATATGCATGACTATACACAAGACAAATGCAGCCAAAGTGAATACACAGGGCCGTTTCTAGCTAATTTGACGCCCTAGGCAAAATCCCTATTGCCCCCCCCCCCAAAAAAAAGAAAATAATATATATTTTTTTTTATTATTTTCAGACACCAGTTTCTTGTCACATTCAACTTGTTTTTCATAGTAACGACACTAATTTGTGGAGATTGAGTTCCACAAATCTGAATGCATTATATGTAAATTGACTTAAGATAAACATTTTGCAAAATGTATTATCTGTAATATCATTGTGTTGCCACTAGATACCTGTATAGCCCTGTTTACCAATCTCTAGTTGCTAAGACATTGCACATAAATCACACATAAATTAAATTTATTACATTTGGATTTGGATACGTTTAGATACTATAAATGGCAACTTTTTGTCTTCATCTGTTTTTTGTTCAATTATTTTGTTGTTGTTGCTTGAAACATTGATTTAAAATGTCAGTTATTGCATTACTATTTCAATCAAACATATACAATTCTTTGTTTCCCCAAACTACATATAAAAGGCTGATCAGTGGCATAAAAGTAATCAATACAGCTATTAATCATTTGCTACTAATTAACGCGTGAAATTCCCCTTTAAATAATGTGACGCTCTGCCCTCACGTGTATGCCGCTGCTCGCAGTAAGTGCTGTGTTAGAAGTGAATGAATTGATTCAGCATTTCGACACCTCCGTAAGGATGCATTAAACTCGACAAAGCCAAGCGGTTTAATAAAGGATGTATTGATCTTGTGAATTAGCTAATTTTACTCAACCAATATTTTTTTAATTGGCTGTTAAAGTTTATATGAGACTATTACACGACACGCTGATTCTTTAACAATGCATTGGCGCAAAATCGCACACCTTTTGGACAAATTTCGCAACATGATTTACACAAATACTGCCTATACAAAATGCTGATTTTGTGCACTTTATTTACTGTACCAATATTTTAAATTGGCCTTTGAACTTAGCTTTACTGCATGCTAAAAAATAAAAAAAGTGTTAGCTTGCCAAAGCACCAACAGAGCCCATTGATCTAATGGCGTTGATGAGCGTTCCAAATGCAAGCATGCAACAATCAGGCAGCAATGACAGCACTCTGGCATACAGGCATCGTCAGATTGACAACGCTCTGATCCAATGGCATACAGGCATCATCAGATTGACAGCGATCTTATCCAATGGCATACAGGCATCGTCAGATTGACATCGCTCTGATCCAATGGCATACAGGCATCATCAGATTGACAGTACTCTAGCCCAATGATGTCAGGGATCCAGTAGGGCGGGCAGTCATAATTCAGGGTGACCGTACCACTCTTGTTTACAATCCTGTTAAAATGGAGTGCCAGTATGTGCGCTCATTGGCGCCCCTTCAGCTGGTGGCACCCTAGGCCACCGCCTAGCTCGCCTATGCCTAGAAACGGTACTGTGAATACATCTCAATTTTCATTCAAGCAATGAATTAATGCATAAATTAATGAAATAGTTATATTTTATTTACTGACCGCAACAGGAAACATGGATACATGAGTAAAAGAATGAATACAAGTAACAATCACAATAAACACATACATATACAAGGCTGACCACTATACCCACCTTCACCTGTCTTTGCCGTCCATCACATCCCTCATTACTGCTGTGAGACTGGAATCTGATCATGGATGAGAGAAGCTAATGAAGCAGAGATACTTGGCATTAAAAGCTGCTCTTAAATCTAAATTACCACATGATAAGAGAAAGTTCCAGGATCTGTGAAATAAAGTAGTCAAATAATTAAGGCAGGTCAAAGCTGATTATTTTATTAAATTAATTGATGACTCTAAAGGAAATAGTAAATTAATATGAAAAAATATTGATAAAATTACAAAGAAGGAGCTAATTGGGCTATAAAGGACCAATCAAAATTAATAGAAGATAAAGAACAAATAGCTAAAATTTTTAATTCATTCTTTTTGAATTCTGCACAGTGTCTGGCTATGAAACTTGGTGTTAGATCAGGAGCACTACAACCTATAAATGATGAAACTCCTGTATTCACTATTGAAAATGTTCCAGAATCTACTGTATTGAAGATATTTGATAATTTAAAAGGCTCTAGGTCTAAAGATGTTTATGATATCGATGCAAGATTTTTTTAAACTTATAAATCATCTCTCTGCAAACCTCTAACACATCTAATAAATCTGTCAATAACAAACTCCTATTTTCCATCTTGCTGGAAGGCGGCAGTAGTGATACCTATTTTTAAAGCAGGTGATAGGACTCTCCCATCAAATTATAGACCCATAAGTATCCTTCCAATAGCGTCGAAAATTGCAGAAAGGGTAGTTTGTGACCAATTAGTTTCTCATTTAAATGAAAGTGAAGTAAATTGACATCCAATGCAATTTGATTTTCGAAAGAATCATTCTACAGAAACGGCTAATTGTTTTTTGGTCGAAACAAGTAAACCAAGTCAACTTGACAAAGGTGGTGTTGTTGGTGCTGTGTTTTTAGATCTTGCAAAGGCATTTGACACCGTTAATCATAACTGTTTAATTTCAAAACTTCAGAACTTTAATTTATCTGCTAATGCCTTGACCTGGATGATATCATACCTGACTAAGAGGAAACAACGTACAAGAGTGGTTGATAAGTGTTCTTCTTTTGCTTGCTGTCCTATAGGGGTCCCTCAAGGGTCTATTTTAGGACCCATTTTATTTAGTATTTATATTAATGATCTCCCTCAAGTATGTCCGGGTGTTAACGTTCTAATGTATGCAGATGATACTGTGCTTTTTGTTCATGCAAGAACTAAAGAACTTGTTGCAAGCAAATTGACATCTGCAATGGTGGAAGTCTTGAATTGGTTAAATAAGTCTTGTTTGTCTCTTAATGTAAGCAAGACAGTTTGCATGTATTTTACTGCTCTAAAAAACAACTCTGTGAATCCAGACATCGTATTCAATGGTGAAGCAATCAAATATGTGACTCATGTCAAATATTTAGGAATAATAATTGACCAACACCTGTCTTTTAAAAAACAAGTAAAAAGGGTTATAAATAATGTTACATTTAATATAAATCATTTTAAAAATATAAGGCACCAACTGTCTCAATCAGCTGCACTACTTTTTGTACATACTTTGATTCTCCCTCATTTGTCATATTGTATAACAACTTGGTCACAGGCAGGTGCGACCACACTTAAGCCTGTGTACTCTCTTTATAAACAATTTCTGAAAGTGTTAGACAAAAAAAACAAGGGATTATCATTATTATACCATTTTGAAAAAGTTTAATCTTTTAAATTTGGATAGTTTTGTATTTTACAGTGATGTGTGCCTGATGTATAAAATTATCCATAATCTTGCTCCCCCTCCTCTTAGGGGATGCCTGGCCCATAACGGCAGTGCCGGTAGGACAAGAGCATCTGCTAGGGGAGATTTAGTACCACAGTATAGAAAAACCGTCTTTGGTCAAACAGCGTTTTCGGTTAGAGTAGTGAGGTTATGGAATTCCTTACCTACAAACATCAGAAGCATTGACAGATACGCAGTTTTTAAAATTAATCTTAAGCACTGGCTATTATTAGAACAAATTTGCAACCACTAATGACTGTGTTGTAAGTACCATGTTCTTTTTTTATTAATCTTACATTTCTGGATATATGTATTGTTATGTCTTATGTGGTGTATATGTAATATTGTATGTTGTTTTATGTGTTTGCCTGCCCAGGGACAGCAGATGTAAATTAGCTATCAGCTAACTCTGGTGCAATTACTTTTAATTGTGCATTGTCCCTGTAAAAATAAACAATAAAGTAAGTAAGTAAGAGAGACATTGAGGCTGTCTTTGCCTGAGTGAACAGAGAAGATGAGGAAGACCATGATGATGCCCCCCTGAACCAAACAACCTTGAAGCAAGAGCGGGAGTACATGTGTGGGATAATTCGGCTATCACTATGTTTGCTCCAAACATTTCTGTGCCTGCTCTCCATCAACACCACTACCTGTAAAACATTTAAACAGAGTAAAACTTGAAACTTTGCAGCTTCTGAAAACTGGGCTCCATTGACTGATGTTGTATGAACAGAAATCAGCAGGACAAACTTGACCAAAATCACATCCTCAATGTCTTTTGGCCTTTCTCTAGATGCTCTCGCTGACTCTGGGATCACTGAGGATGAAGAATCCACAGCAACATCCTGTCCAGATGAGGCAGTAAGGTCAGGTGGAGTGATGGAGCGTCTCATTCATGGCACTGGATCATTTCCAGGATGGTGCTGTGGACTTCTCCATCCTCACTGCTCACAGTAGTCTGCAGATATGTCAGATCCTGAAAAGATGCACATATATAATACAAAAACAGTCATTTTAACAACACAATCTCAATTGATTTCTGTATTAGAAGTAACAAACTGATCTTACTTTATATTTTTGTTTCAAGTTTCCCCCCTTTTTTTCTAACTAATGCTGCCATCACCTTTCCTTGCAGGTCCTACTCCACCACAGGTCTGCAGTAAAGGCACAGAAATCAAGAATTAGAAAAATGCTGTACACCTCTGTTTGAAATGACAATAATTAATATAACATACATCTTAACATTTAAAATAGGTTTTATTCTTTTCAGTAGTATACTCAGTAAGAGCCTTTGATGGCAGCAATCAGTCACTCTGCACCGGATGTGTCTCTTCTGTTCTTGTAACATCCAGACAAGATTCAGTGATTTACCTGCTCAATACTACATTTAAATGTTGAGGTAGCTGCTGATGTGTTAACTCACTTTTTATCCAACACAAATGCTCCTCAGTTTATCAACAGACTTATAGACAAATAAAAGAGATAACTTACATTTTGTAACTTCATGTATATGTGTTTATACAGTATTTACGTACATTCATGTAAAGCAGTGTTGCCAACAGTGAATTATACATAATAACACAAATACATCACTCACTCAGATGTCCATATAATGTCTATTAGATGGACTCATGCAATTATTTTTGAACATCTTCCTGTCACAAATAAAAAATAGACATTTATTTATCGTCTTTAAGATGTATATGGTTTATGTAAATCCACTCTGTGACATACGATTTTTACTGCAAAATCACAAATATACTGTACTCTTTAGCATTGACACATTAAGCAATTCAACAGGTGCTCTACAGTAGTTCAACAAATATGATTTTAACACAAGGAACTCTGTTTTGGTTTGTAACACTCACATTTGTAAACACCCGGATCACTGTTCTCCGCCCTGTACGGTGATGACGTATCCTCTCCTGTTGCCACCTGGGATTGAAAAGTGTCCATTGATGAAGACTTCAGAATCTGGACTGAAGTAGTAGAACATCTGGGGATTTATTGCCTACTGTTTTATGAATACTGTGGTTTCGAATACTTTTTCTCTACTATATAGGATGTAAGTAGGCATATTAGGACGCAACTTAAGTGTACATATGTCCGAATCTCGCGAGAATTAGTACACCAGCAAGGTGATTCTCACCTACACTTTTATGAATACTCAGGCTTCAAACATACTCTTTTGCTCTCCTACTGCTTTTTGCCTACTATATAGTATGGAAGTATGCAGTTTCGAACACACACACATTGACTTTGACTTTCACTCCACACAGACTTTAACGACTACAGTTCCCATGATCCATTGCACTGATTGCGCACACACAGCTGAATGCACTGATTACACATACACAGCTGAATCCACTTAGACACGCTTTATAAGCTTTGGACTTCCTCTTTCAGGTAGCTGAATATTGTTTAGCACTCGCATAGTGTTAGCTGCTTCACTGAGCCATTCTGTGTTTAAGTTTAGTCTCTGGTATTGTTCTGCGTTTATCAATCACCTAGTGATAGCTGCTTTACTGAGTCTAATTTATAGTTCTAGTTAGTCTAGTCATTTTGTGTTGCCTTGTTTCCTGATTTCTACCTGTGTATCTTGGATTAACCTTTGTCTTGCCGTTCGGACTCTGTTTGTACCTCGTTTGGACAATTGCTCATGTTATTGGTCTACTCCTCTTCTCAAGCCCTCTGGATAGTGTTCGCAGATAAAAGACCCACACTTGCCCTATGAATACTCTTTGTCTTGCCTGTGTTATGCATGTTTGATGATGTTTTGACTCTGCCTGTGTTTTTGACCACGTCTTGGAATAAAATGTGCAAATGGATCTACACTTCTCGTTTGCCCTGTTATTTTTATATATATATATATGTGTTTATATATTATATAAATCTATATACATGTAAATATTTTCAAAATATATACTGTATATGTGTGTATTGATATATACATAAACAAACATTACACACATTTTTAAACAACTTTTTTTTGGAAGCGATTAATCACTATTAATAATTTAACAGCAAACACATATATATATATTTTTTTATAACATAAAACAGAAGAAAATGGAATTTGTTTGAATTGTCAACTATGTACCTACTCTGATCTGTGTTTGACATGGGTTGAACAATATTGGCTGCAGGTGGGATTTTTTTCATTAACTGGCTTTGGGGGGAATTGGGGGGGGGGGTCACTGATGTCTTAAAACCACTCTTTCAAACACTGCCACAATCTTTTATATATTTTTTTTATTTAATTTGCCAGGAGGCATGCTCGGAGTAAAACCAAATGTAAACCTAATACAAATCTCTACATATCAATGTAATAAAGCAGGAGAGACCATCTCAGAGGTTGGATAAATATGTTGTCTGCAGTGCAACAGGAGTACAGTCCATCTGGTTCTCCTTAGAAGGCCGAAGCGAGCACAGCTGATGAGAGCTCCATGCAGTGTCAGGTGCTTGGCCTGGCTGATTGCTTCTTAATCTGCAGTGGGTGATTATGAAAATGCCTCACAGTAAGTCTGTCATGTGGCACATAAGTGTTTATCTGAGTCTCTGATTGCGATGTAAGGACACGGTTTGGTTGTCAGGCCTGATTCCAATAGGGTCTTTGATTACCCGTGTGGTAAATGGTGACCTGCTAGTTGGGGAGCCATGGAGCAATTTCAAAATATCCCATTACTTTATAACATCTTGCAGAGTGGCCATGGAGATTACCATCATTCAATCTACCATGCAGAAATAACAAGAAGGTGGCAATCTATAACAGTTACTAAGAGACAAATGTAGGTTCAAGGAAAACCCTAATAGTAGCATGACAGACATAAAATGGCTAAGATTTGACATATTTAGTGTTAGCATTTTAGTGTTGTTTTTGATAAATCAAAGTAAAATCAATAATGTTTGAATGTGATCACACATTGTTGATGATAACCATCCCATTACTTATACATTATTGCAAGATCCATATGTCAGTACTCCCTGGCTTAGAAAGCTTGGGTAACTATAGGCTATATGTGACATTGCTGAACAAGTTAATGTTTCATGAGTGCTCTCTCAGAAAATGCCAGTTGGGTATTTCTTGAAGCCAAGACGCTAGTTGAGCTGCTTCAACTAAATCAATATATTTAGTTGAAAGAGACTAGACTGTGACTCATGTCTGTGAGATCTGTTAGCCTTGCAGGATTTTAAATTACGATGATGCACATGCGATAGAAAACAACAGCTGAATTGGACCCAATGGGGCCAAGGCCATATTTTTTATCTTCTGTCTGGAAGAAAAAGACTCAGAAGTAGTGTGTGACAGCTAAAAATAAGCTTAAACCAGCATGATTTTCCGTTCTTGTTTTGACTGTTTATACTGGCTTGGTGCTGGTCACTAGCAAAACTAGATTATGAGCTGGTTAAGCTCTTAAGTGGAAATCAGGGATCAACATTCAGATATTAACGTATGCTGACAACCAGTCTTTCCTAGTGAAAAAAAGTGTGTTTAGAATTTAATGTGCATTTGTAGTGAACTTCAAATCTTAAATGTGTATTTTAAAAACTGTTCTTCAGATAGTATAATGTTAACCAAATAAAAAGGTAATTTAACCCTTGTGCAACCTTTTGGATATATTTGTTCTTTTAAGTTGAGTTTTTTTGATAATTTTGCCTGTGTTTTTGCCAGCTGCATACGTTTTGGCACAAGTGTTTGTTTTTATTGGAATTGACCATCTATTCCACCACCATTTCCTTTAATAAATCTATTTTGCACGAGGTACAAAAAAATAGTTCCTCTCAGGACCTTAAGGACAAAAATTTCCCCACTAAAACCCATTAAAACTGCTATTTTTAATCGCAGTGCCGTTTAACTGAAAAATGATGCAAATAAAATAGTAAATACTTGCTTTATTCTTGTTTTCCGCGTCTGCATATTATAGAGCCAATTTGATAAATAATGCAGCTATAATTGTGTGGTTGTTTTGGTATGGATGTTATGGTATTGGAGTGTGGTTTGTATGTGTCATAAATGTGTGTATTTTCTTGTAATATTTGAGAGAGAAAAATTCCAACCACTGTGTTCACCAGCAGAGTTATACTCACATCTAACAGGGAAATTCCGTTACTTCGCCCAAACAAAATTTTACTGAAAGCTAATTCTTTGAGATATCAACCTCGAATCTGGAACACAACTTGTTTGGATTTTCTAGCAGGTTTAAAGTTTAACGTTTCACAAAATATATATTTTATATAAAATGTTTTCTTCATAAATAATTTTCATAAACTTAAACCTCTTTTTAACTTTTTTTTTTACTTTTTAAACTAGTTTTACTTCAACAATAATCTACCATGGGTCTTCTTTAAAATGAGGCCAAAATTAAGTCTGTGCTTCCAAGCTTCAAAATTGTATGACCGTTTTTTGACATTTTTGTCCATTACTATGGACCTATGTGTAACTTTTTTTATTTTATTGACGCACAAGGGTTACATTTGTATAAAGAAAGTACACTTTAATGACTTACATAATACTACAAAATTAAACATTTTCAATTAGTATGAACATCCAAGTTTTTATACTTTTGGACAAGTTTGAATTCACAAGATATAGGCCATTTAGTCATTATCTGCCACATCCACAAACATATTGGCCTGTATCTTTGCAACGATAAAACACACTTACAGAAATCACAGAATTTTTGTCTATGGATGGTGTTTAACCAAATAAAGTATCTCACAGAAGTGAGTACACCCCTCACATTTTTGTAAATATTTTATTATATATTTTCATGTGGCAGCACTGAAGAAATTACACTTTGCTACAATGTAAAGTAGTGAGTGTACAGCTTGTATAACAGTGTAAATTTGCTGTCCCCTCAAAATAACTCAACAAACAGCCATTAATGTATAAACCGCTGGCCATAAAAGGGAGTACGTCCCTAAGTGAAAATTTCCAAATTAGGCCCAATTAGCCATATTCTCTCCCCGGTATCATGTGACTCATTAGTATTAAGATGTCTCAGGTGTGAATGGGGTGCAGGTGTGTTAAATTTGGTGTTATCGCTCTCAATCTCTCATATTGGTCACTGGAAGTTCAACATGGCACCTCATGGCAAATAACTCTCTGAGGATCTGAAACAATTTTTGCTCTACATAAATATGGAATAGGCTATAAGAATATTGCCAAGACCCTGACACTGAGCTGTATCACAGTGGCCAAGACCATACAGCGGTTTAACAGGACAGGAAGAAGTAGAGTGCATGTGCTCAACATCATATCCAGAGGTTGTGTTTGGGAAATAGACGTATGAGTGCTGCCAGCCTTGCTGCAGAGGTTTAAGGGGTGGGGGGTCAGCTTGTCAGTGCTCAGACCATACGTCGCACATTGCATCAAATTGGTCTGCATGGCTGTCGTCCCAGAAGGAAGCCTCTTCTAAAGATGATGCACAAGAAAGCCTGCAAACTGTTTACTGAAGACAAGCAGACTAAATGCATGGATTACTGGAACCATGTCCTCTGGTCTGATGAGACCAAGATAAACGTATTTGGTTCAGATGGTGTCATGCGTGTGTGACGGCAACCAGGTGAGGAGTACAGCGACAAGTGTGTCTTGCCTACAGTCAAGCATGGTGGTGGGAGTGTAATGGTCTGTGGCTGCATGAGTGCTGCGGGCATTGGGGAGCTACAGTTCATTGAGGGAACCATTAATTCCAACATGTACTGTGACATACTGAAGCAGAGCATGATCCCCTCCCTTCGGAGACTGGGCCACAAGGCAGTTTTCCAACATGATAACGACCACTGCCTTGCTAAAGAAGCTGAGGGTAAAGGAGATGGTCTGGCCAAGCATGTCTCCAAACCTAAGCCCTATTGAGCATCTGTAGGGTAAGAACTCCAGTTGTAACCTGTGAAGCTCTGGTGAATTCCATGCCCAAGAGGGTTAAGGCCAGAGCATGTGAGCGAAGTGGAGCGGTGTGACGCTCAGCTCAATTTTCCGCTTTGTGGGCGTGTGCTCTGCTCAGTCGTTCACGGCCAAAGCAAACGCTCCGCTAATGTTCCGCTCATGCTAAAATCCCGATCAGATCCCACTTTGATATTAAATGTCTCCAGTAGGCCTATTGTTTCCCCGTTTGTAATGAAATTATTGAATAAATGTCTCAATTAAAGCATTAGTCTGATAAGTAACGGTTATTTTTCAGCGTGAAATTATTAATTAAAAAATGTGTCTTGTTTTTGAAGCCACTTAGCAAACTTTTTTGAAAAAAAAAAATTATAACTGAAAAAGTATACTTTTACATTAAAACGCCGCTTCAGTTATTGTTCAAACATTCAAAACACGCACACAAGATGAAATGCAGATATAGAATTTCATAAAATACACCTTGCTTATCAGGCTCATGAAAGCACACACAAGATGATATGGACTTCTTGAAATGGAATGAATTATTTTGTTGCGTAAATAAAATAAACGCATTTTCTAAAATTAAAATAAATCTAAACTGCGGGGAAATGCGGTCTAATAAAACCGCCTCTCAATTTTCACAGGATTTTAGAATTTGGTTTTAGAAACACTAGCTTAGGCAAACTATTGCTTAGCCTATTTCACAGATTCTGGAACTAGAAAATTACCAAAGGGCATATTGGGCTGAGCGAGCAGCGCTGACTGGGTACTGAGCGAGCTCCGCTCACATGCTCTGGTTAAGGCAGTGCTGGAAAAAAAAAAATATGGCCACACAAATTATTGACACTTTGGGCCCAATTTGGACATTTTCACTTAGGGGTGTACTCACTTTTCTGGCCAGCTGTTTAGACATAAATGGCTGTGTGTTGCGTTATTTTGAGGGGACAGCAAATTTACACTGTAATACAAGCTGTACACTCACTACATTACATTGTAGCAAAGAGTCATTGTTCAGTGTTGTCACATGAAAAGATATCATACAATATTTATAAAAATGTGAGGAGTGTACTCACTTCTGTGTGATACCGAAAAAGAAGAAACAGAGTATATATTTATAATAAGTGCAAATAGCCGCCTTGCAAGTAGTGCAAATAACATCTATCACTAAGTGTAAATAGACAAATAGGCCGTAGCTAAAACGAAGAGTTATATGTATCTGCCAAATTTCATATTGGCTAGCCATTCAAATTTGTCGTACTTTTTTTTTTGTTATATCTGATGAATACTTGAGAATTTGCTCAAAAAAAAAAACAGCCATTTGTAACATTATTGATCGTAAAGCATCAAAGTTGTAGCACCCTCTATGGGCACAATTTAATGTAATTTGGCGCAAATCCTCAGAATATCCTGTGGTCCATAAGTCACACGTTTCTTGTTCTTGTTCTTGTTTTTTTTCACAAGTTTGGGTATTGCATTTACAACATAAAGGTGTATAAGGAATAAATATTTGTTGAGTTTGTACTTCGCGGTTGGCAGATACGGTTCAATTTATGAGAATGTACGATGCAATATAAATTAATTCACCATAAATATGTATGCAGTCTATAAGCAAAGTCGCTGTGCACAGAGATGCTCTTGCAGTTTGTTATGTTGATGCAGTGATATTTATCTATCTTTATTGTAAGCCACCGGTATAAAAAATGAAAGAGTGTACACAATAAATCTTCAAACGTGTCAGAAGCAATTGTTTCAAAGCTCACCACAGCCTGTCAATTAAGCTTGCTTTTCATGCAACTGACAGTATCCTTATTACAGCCAGAGGCAAACAAATAAAATACAAGCAAAAAAAAAAAAAAACATTCATTGTGTTCCTTGTTCCCTTTACAGCAACAGATGAGCTCCATCATTGCTTTTTTGTATTTTTTTCCTCCTCGCTTTCTTTTTTCTGCATTAATCTCAGTTCAGTGCTTCCTTCAGGCCATGGCTGTGATATTGCTGTTTACCGTGGTCTGCCTGATTATGGTTAACCTTTTTGGCGGTTTGGCAAAACATTAATCAATGGGGCGGCTGATTAAAAAATGTTTAGGATAAGGGTGGGCGGCACTGAGAATCAGATTAGTTTGGAAAAATAACAGAGGGGAGAGAAGATAATTATAAATATCAAGCCTACAGTTAACAAATGAGGCATGTTGCCTTGTGCACATTTGAGTTTTTTTGTTAGTTTTTTTACCAAATAAAATGTTTTGGTTTTTTTACCACAATACACGGGCTTCTTGCATGATTCTTGAGCTCAAATTGTTTTTCAAAGAAAATTTGGCAATTGAAATACTGCCAATTCAATCGATATTAAGTTGTCCAGGGTAATCTTTTATTTGTATTCCTCAGATAAAAAAATAAATAAAAAATACGGAAAACACTGTTGCTCATTATTAGTTAAAATAAGTAATGTTTTGTAACCAATAAACAGAAAATAGTTGTAATGTTATGTTTTGAAATATAGTACAGTGTATACACAAACAATATTACTGTTATACTGTATTTTGTTGAACCTTATTGAGCTTCTTTCAAAAACATTGGAAAATCTTACTAACCCAACGCATACATATATGTATTTTCTTTATTTCATATTTTAGTGGCATTCAATGTGTTTTTAATGTATTTAATGGTTACGCCAAGCTTAAATGTTACCTTTTTCAAAACCCCATGAAACCAACCTGATTACAAACTGTAAATGTACAATATCTTGTATTTTGGACTACATTTTTAAAAGGCAAACAAAACTCCAGACAATTCTATGTGTCATTTGGAAAACAAAAATAAATATTGAAGATACGGTGGTTGGCAATACGGTGGTTGATGGGCTTTTTTTGGCTCTTGTTTCCCTGTGTCTCACCCCTCCTCATTTTCTCTTTCTTCTCGCAATATCATTGGCTGTTGCTCATTGCTGCTGTCATACTTGTCAGAGACCTGAAGAAAGGATGGCTTGATGTGAAACAAGTGTGATATTTATCTCCTACTGTATCTAATTATCTAATGTAATTATAATAGATCTAATTATCTATTTAAAACCATGGTAGAGAGGTACGCTACCGCAGTTTTAAATGCACAATGTTGGAAACATAACAAAAATATATATCTTGCCATACAAGATGTGGATGTGGTTGATTATTTTAATCTGAAGAGGTCTGGATACATTTAATTTACATTCATTTATCCCTAATGGATCCTCTGCAGTGAATGGGTGCCATCAGAATGAGAGACCAAACAGCTGATTTCAGCATTTACAGGTGAAAACAGATCTCAACAAATACGTCAGTGGATTTTGATTGAGAGGACAACAGAGGATGGAGGAAGGGTTATTTTTGACTCATATTGCGGGCAGTAGTTATGATTTAAACGTAAAACAAATTAATCATGGATCAATTTCTTTTCTACGAACTTGCAGATTTTCACTTCATAGGATGTCAACTGATGGACTGGAGTTGTGTGGATTACTTGTGGATTATGTGGATGTTTTTATCACCTGTTTGGACTCATCTACATCTCGGATGACCTGAGATTTGCTGTACATTTTTGGCAATTTATTTTTTTTGGTGAGCTATTCGTTTAAAGTACAATAAATGTGTTTTTGCCACATGTGCTAGCAAAAAATCATACACGAGACAAGGATGAAAGTGTTTGCATCAGTGTTTCTGTTCTGGTTTTATTGTCCAGTGACTCTCTTCAGCCTTTACCAGTTGACTAGAATGTTAGAGGACAATTTAACAGTGTGGAAACATGTGCAAGCATTCATCATCCTCCTACACAGCACTATAAACACAATATAGCACGGTAAACAAATGAAACACTGACACAAAGCACAAGACAGTCTCTTTCCTCCCATAATGCATTGCAGAGAGCATGTGCTAGGTATTCTCTAGAGGCCTGACTAGGGCGATGCAGATGTATTGTATGTGAAACATGTTTATTTGCCCAATTAGCACCCAAATAAGTGAAACATGTAATCTCTCAAATATCTCCCATAATAAAAAAAAAAAAAAAAAAAAAAAATGGAGAGCGTGTGAAACCCCTCCCCCTCGTCTTCCTGAAGCTCATAACGATAAAGTCTGTATGTGTTCTGTGCCTCATTAATGTGTGTCAGCCTTGACAGAAGGAAGGGCATGCTGGAAACAGCAAGGCTGCGTTGCTTGCACTGCATGAACATGCTTGTACTTCTGAGGTTATAAAAAACTATGCACAACAACCTTGAATTGGCTGTATACAACATGCTGTGCACAACAAAGAGTCTGCAAGTAGAACACAGCTAATCACAGCTATATGTATATTTAGATATATGCAGTGCTTGAAGTGGACAAAAAGAAGTGTCGATACCCTCCCCCCCCCCCCCCTTATTTAATTATTTATTTATTTACATATACTGGATCCTTGAACTTTCCAGGAGTTTACGGTTTAAAATGATGTGATTGCAAAAGTCTGCTTCTTTTCATTTTAACATATGATTTTTGTTATAAAATACTGATTCAAATTAGTAATCAATTATTCATTATTATTCTACAACTCCGCATGTCACCCCTGACATCGCCTCGCACACCACACAACGAAGTAGACTCTGCTTGCGTTCATTCACGTGATGGGTCGGGATGAGAGGTGATCCTGCCTGGGTAGTGTGCTTTACATAATTTCTAATCACATATGGGATCATATAGCCTCATCATCCAGACCCTGACATGTCAGAAGTGTCGGTACGCACAAAACAGTGCAGGTACTCTAAAGGCTAAAATAGAAATGTAATATATATAATGGAAATGCTGGAAATTATGAATTACAACCACTACTACTAATTATTAATACTACTACTACTACTACTACTAATAACAATATTAATAATAATACAAATAAGTTTGCCGTTGCAGTTATGACAGCCTTGGCTGGCACGGACATATTTTCTGCAGACCACACTGGGCTTTGTGTTTATTTGAGCTTTTAACCCCAGGCTGAAGAACAGATGTAACCTCCTCATGGCTGCTAGCTGGCACGTGTCACATTCAGAGGGCTGTAGTTTGTTTGACTGTCAAAACATGTTTCACCAATGCCCTGTGGAACATCTCACAGTCAAAATACATGGTCCCTTCTTTCAAACAGGTTGAAGATTGGATCAAAGCTGGTTTCATGCACCTTTATTTCTTCTTCATGTGAATCCATTCTGACCTCATGCAACTTTAAACACAACCATTCAAAATTTGAGAGCAAGGAAGGATTTATTTGATAAAATACAGTAAAAACAGTAATATTATTGTGAAATATAAAAACAATTACAAATAACTGTTTTCTATTTTCTATTTTAAAATGTATTCCTGTAATGCAAAGCTGAATTTTCAGCATCATTAGTCCTTCATTGTCACGATCATTCTGAAATCATTCTAATATACTAATTTGATGCTCAAGACATTTCTTATTATTATCCATCTCAAAAACATTTGTGCTGCTTATTGGTTTTATTTATTTTTTGACAATGATACTGATTTTTTTCAGGATTGTTTGATTATTTTTATTTTTTTTAATTAAGCAATGAAGCATAAAGAAATTTGAAATATAAATATTTTGTAACATTATAAATGTCTTTACTGTCAGTTTTGATCAATGATTCCTTGCTGAATAAATGTAGTAATTTCTTTATTTATAAAAAAACTATTTCACATACATTGAAAATAACCAAAACACGCATATACCAATTTTTATTTGTTCAGTCTTTTTACTATTTCATCTAACTGTGATAACGTTGTGTCCCCTCCCCCAATAATAAAGTAGTATTGTTTTTTTTTTACAGCTGACTAAACAAATCCATATTTCTTATTCAGCCCCTGTAAATTTGTCAGATTACAGAAGTAAAACTGATTTTGAATGGCTTTTCATGTCGATGATGACTGTCTAAATACTTTTTGGGGTGCATGAATATATATTGACAGATATAGACGGATAGAAACAGAGACATTGTGTGTATGTGAACCCAAACTTTACAAAACCTTAATAAATGTATTTCTCTAACGTCTACTGAAGGTGACATTAATAATTGTCTTTAGATAGAACTTCCATTCCACCTTGAGAGCACCTCACCCGTTTTTATCAATATTAATGGTTCCCTCTCCTTACTTAGCCAAAGCTATTTCACACTTGGTTAGCTAGGCCACGAGAAGTGTCTCAGGGCGGTATATTTAGCGAGCTTCCTAAATATTTTTCCGAGATCCCTAATCACGCCAGCAAACCTGCCATTTGTGCTAACACACTACAAAATGTCACGCAAGTAATTTATTTTCCCCGAAAGGAGCAATTGCTCAGTTCATGCATGCCGCTAAGACCTTTAAGAAGTGCTTTGAGAATTCTAATCGGAAAGTGTTCAATAATGTACACGATTCCTGCACCGCTGTCACAGTCCGTGAGAACTGTCGACCAGTATTTCTCTGTCTGAAGATGAACAGCATTGATTAATTCAGATGGAAGAATGGTGTCTATGATTCTTACAGCCAAGTACCCACATATACCCACACACAGGCACGTGCAGAGGGGGGGGGGGCGGAGGGTGCTTGAGCACCTGCCCCTTTGTCCCGTGATGCCCAAAGTGCCCTTTTGTCAAGGCAATTATTATTTTATTTTTTTTAAACAACCTTCTGTGAAGGCCTGCCCAATCTAACTATTAGTAAAATTAATGATTAATAATTTAGCCGTAAATAAAATCACCCACATGATAACCTTTCACCTGACGACCTCATCCGAACGATCCCTCACGCTCAGGCACCACTTCAATATCGTCCGCGCCACGGTTGCAGCTTAAGTAAGTGGGGTTCTCAGCGGAGTGGTATGCTTGTGTACTTATCATTATTATTATTTTACAAGAACAACATGAAGAGAACATGCATTGCACAGCTTTTGTTTAAATCGCTGTGTTTAGCCTGCAACAAACGCCACTTCTAACGTTATACACAGCAGCAGCACCATAAACAAAGATGCATGTGTTCACTTCGTTCGTGCTATTTGAGGGAGAAAAGTTTCATGGGGGTGGAAGGGTCTGGTCTTTTTAATGTCATTTGACTAAAATCTATTCATACTTTTACTTTTATTGTTACAGTATTTATTTAAAAATGTAGAGTGCCTTAAAGTAATTACCTCAACACTGGAAAAACAAGGCTATACTGATTTTCTCATTCTCCGAATTTTACTTATCAATCCTGTTTTTAATTATCATTATCATTAAAGAACATTCAGAACATGATTAGAATACAATTATATTTTAAATATGACGATTTTTTTCTACAAAAGCAACAGTAGTGTTTACAATAGCAAAAACACCTTAGCCTGTAAAGTCAATAACATCTCTCTGGAAAAATAAAATGTCAGTATAAAACGAATAATATACCTGACCTGACATCACAGTGCAGAGTGAAGAAGATATGGCCCTTATAGATTTCAGAAAAATGTGTGAAATGTCCCTGTGTGTGTGTGTGTGTGTGTGTGTGTGTTCTGCAGTGCAAAGATGCCTCGCAAAGAGAGAAGAATAAAACTAAAAAAGAAGGAGCTACTTGAGGCAGGTCTTTTAAAATGGTCTTTTCTGTTCTGTTTCTTTTTCAAAACTACATCATGGCACTTGCTACTGTATCAATACAGAAGCATCCGCATCAATACGCGTATCAGCAAGGAATGCGTCACTATACATTGCTGTTATGATATTTTGTGCACAGCCCTATTTAAAGCCTTGTTTCATGTGCCCCTTTTATATTTTGAGCACCTGCCCCTCCAAAGGTCTCTGCACGGCCCTGCCCACACACTTGTTTGTCAAGCGCTAAATGGATTTCACAAGGTCACTAGGCTTATTGACTGACCTGTGTATACTATATCACACTTAAATTAATTTGAAATTCAATTTACTAAAAGACAACATGTTATGCTTAGGTGTATTTTTTCATTTGTGATTGATTTGCTTAATTCATAGGCATTGATTGGCAGCCCTACATTCAAATCATCTCTTTATAATCAGAAATGAGAAACGTGGCTTTCCAGTGTTCCATAAGGTCTCAGTGGGACAATGCATTTTCACTTCCTGTGCAGACGACCCTCAGTTGTCCTCAAACTCCTGCATGCTGCCAGCAGCTACGCTTTCACAATTCAATTCCCATCTCTAAATGAACCTTTTAGACTCACTGCCTGTTTCCTGACCTTGAATTGCTGAATACAGCCAGGAATTGAATATTTATTTCTTCAACACAAGGATTGTATGGATGTATGGATTTCAGTACCAGCATTCATATGATCAGTGCACATCAGCTGAATTCAGAACAAATGTTAATCATAAAATCTTACAAGACCTTTGAAACGACTGGCACCTGTCAGAAACTAGGGTTGTGCAAAATTAATGTGGATTAGTGATTTTGTTTGGTCCTAATGATTCAGTTTATGAAGAGTAATGGTTGTGTATATATATGTCTGTCTACCAAAAATAGACTAGGGTAGAATGTTAATGAAACTCAACTTTCTTAAACATGCGTTCAAATATACTTTTTTCAGAATTTCAGACGGAAACATTTTTGCAGTACAATTGAGCTGACATTTCTTCAAATGTCTCTGTGGGTTTCATAATTTCACCTATAGATGGCATCAAGTGACTGCTTGTGAGTGAGTCATTTAAATGATTCAGGCAACCGATTCGTTCAAAATGCTGATTCATTCGAACGAATGAGTCAAATCTCAACCAAGCTCAAAACAACGCAGGAACTGATTCTGCTGTGACTTATTGTCATTGCCGGAGCTAAATCAGGAACTAAAATGAAAGTTACGCAGTATTAACTTTTCATTTATTGAGTTGTTGTATATTGCCACACAGTTGTGCTGCCTCCTTGCTATTCATGTATCTTTTTCAAACCATTGTTGCTAGTAAATGTTTTTATAAAGGGGAATTCAATATAAAACAGGTGAATCCAAATGTTGAACAAAAAATGTTTTAAAAACGAAATGTATTTGGGGAACTCCTTCAATTTTAGCTAATGCTAACAGTATATTGTTTTGTTTTCAAGTAGTTTGTCTACTAACTGCCCTCAACATTTTTGTTACAAATTCTCTGCATATCTGTTTGTCTATCTGTCAATAAGCAAATGGTCATTTTATGATTTAAAAAGTATTTGATGTAGTTATCAGGCTTTGATTTCTGGCTTTTGTAGAGCATAGTATGGTACAATGAATTTTTGAGCCTTGAAGTCTTCCCAAAAATAAAACTTATTTCATCATTCAGCTAGGTGCCGAGACATTTCTCAAATTATCTTATTTTGTTTTCCACAGAAACAAGAGAATGCTGACAGAACAGTTAATTTTTGGCTCAACCACCCCTTTCTAAATTGCTCCTATGACTTGAGTGCCCTTCAGAGGGCAATCTATCCCGTTTGTAAACAAACACAAATCACTGCATACAAAAGCTGCCCATTTCATATGAATATTTTTTGGAAAACAGTTTACATAAGCTTAGAATAAATCTGACTAATATGTAAATCACTTTGACTTAAAAAAAAAAATCACCCAGTTGACACTACACATATAAATATTCCATCTCATTCACTAAAGTGGTAGGTACACTTCTGAAACCCTTAAGAAAATTAATCATAATTATTTTTCATAAAGGAAGAATAAATAAACAATATACACTGGCCACTGTATTAGATACCTTGTACCTGTTCAATCGCGTGGTAATACAAATTGCTAATCAGCCAATTACATGGCAGCAACTCAATGCATTTAGGCATCTAGATGTGGTGAAGACAACTTGCTGAAGTTCAAACCGAGCATCAGAATGGAGAAGAAAGGGGATTTAATCAGTGGTGGTCAGTAACAAAGTAGTTTTACTTCATTGCTGTATTTAAGTACATTTTTCAAGTATCTGTACTTTACTGGAGTAATTTTATTTTGATTAACTTTTAATTCACTACTTTCCAAAGCTTAAGATCATACTTTTTACTTCACAAAATTTCATAAAATATATCGTTACTCCTTAAAATACCTCACGTGCTCCGAGACGCAGAAGCGATGTCTGATTCATGAACAAACTAATTATTTTCAATGAACCTGTTCAATCGGTTCGCAAATCTCAAGATACGATTCATTGACGAATTGGAGTGATCCGACTGCAGCTGTTCTCGAGTCGACAACTCACTGATTCAAATGAATCATTTAGAGCGAGTCTCCAGTGAACTGAACTCACAAGTATGAACCGGGAGAACTTGTGAGCGCATGCGGGTGCGCAACTGATGCGGCAAAAAGCAAGTTACTAATGTTGAATTTTAAGATTATTATTGTAACTGAAAATCATATTTAGGTCAAAACTGTCAGTTGTTTGTGAACTAAATCTGCTGTAAAGGGTGGCCTATTTAAGCCCACTGAAATGTTCGAATGCAGATTGCTCAATGACGTCTCTATGGCTTAGGTCAAAAAACGATACATTCAAATAACTCATGCACGTTCATATTCCCCGCTGCTGTAACGTTAGCAGTTTTATTAAAATGCTACGCATTTAGCCCTATATGACGTATGTTTTTATATTGTTTATCAACAGTAGGCCTATACATGTTTATATTGTTTGGATCAACTAGCCGAGTAGACAGATTAATGTTAATTAATAACTGTAACAAAGTTCGTAAGAAAGGAAGGAAGCGGACAGGGTTGGCTCGTGAAGACTCGGGTGAATTTTATTTACAGATAAAGTTAAACAGGTGCGCACTCTGCGCGTCCTAAAAACATCAACTCTCTTCGGTTGTCTCAGCGATCACTCTCAGCATTCGTTCCGGCTGTCTCTCTCTCACAGACCGTGCGCCCGAGTCTTCACTCCGTCTCTCTCAATGAACTCCCGTTCCACGGTGGCTTTTATCCGGTCTCCACGCCAATTACTGCAATCAGACACAGGTGTTCCTCATTTTGCACTTGACCCACTTACTTACCGCTGTCTCCTAAGTCTTTCTCCCGCTGCAGACTTCACTGAACCACGCCCCCCTCGCCACATACCCCCACCGCCCGACTCAGGCCGGGAAGCCCTCCGGCCTGCAGCCCCCCCCCCATTCCTGGAGAGGAAGTCGGCTACAGTCATCTGCGTCCCCGGCCTGTGGATCACCTTGAATTTGAAGGGCTGTAATGCCAGATACCAACTGGTGATCCGCGTGTTGGTATCCTTCATGCGGTGGAGCCACTGCAAGGGCGCGTGGTCCGAACAGAGGGTGAATTCCCGTCCCAGGAGATAATAGCGAAGGGTGAGGACCGCCCACCGGATCGCTAAACACTCCTTCTCAATGGTGCTGTACATCTTCTCTCTCTTAGAGAGCTTCCGACTGATGTACAGCACCGGGCGCTCCTCACCCCTTATCTCCTGGGTCAGGACAGCTCCCAGCCCTCGGTCCGACGCGTCCGTCTGCAGCAAAAAGGGAAGAGAAAAGTCAGGAGAGTGCAATAGCGGCCCGCCACACAGAGCAGCCTTCACTTGGGTAAAAGCCTGCTGGCACCGCTCCGTCCACGGGACCGTATCTGGGACCTCCTTTTTAGTGAGGTCAGTCAGCGGGCTGGTGAGCTCCGAATAGTCAGGAATAAACCTCCTGTAATACCCCGCCAGCCCCAGGAACTGCCTCACCTCCTTTTTGGTCTTGGGTCTCGGGCAGGCCGCAATAGCTGCCGTCTTATCATTTTGGGGACGCACCTGTCCGTGGCCCAAGTGGAAACCCAGATAACGAACCTCCACCCGCCCAATCGCACACTTCTTTGGGTTGGCCGTTAGCCCCGCTCCCCTCAGCGCTCTCAGAACCTCCCGCAGGTGCACCATATGCCGCTGCCAGTCCTGACTGTAGATGATAATGTCATCTAGATAGGCAGCGGCGTATGCGGTGTGCGGTCGGAGGATTTTGTCCATGAGGCGCTGAAAGGTAGCGGGGGCCCCGAACAACCCAAAAGGAAGTGTGATAAATTGGTGCAATCCAAACGGCGTTGTGAAGGCTGACTTTTCTTTGGATAAGGGCGATAAGGGGATCTGCCAATATCCTTTGATTAAGTCCAGTGTCGAATAAAAACGAGCGGTACCCAGCCGATCAAGCAACTCGTCAACCCGCGGCATTGGATAGGCGTCGAACTTCGACACCGCATTCACCTTGCGATAATCCACGCAGAACCGGACCGAGCCGTCTGTTTTCGGAACCAAAACGATCGGGCTTGCCCAGTCACTGCGGGACTCTTCTATCACTCCCATCTCTAGCATCGCCTCTAATTCCGCCTGGACCACCTTTTTCTTGTGCTCCGGTAAACGATACGGCCGGCTGCGCACTACCATGCCCGGCTCGGTCTCAATATGGTGCTGGATAAGGTTGGTTCGACCGGACCGGGGCGAGAACACGTCCGCAAACTCTCTCTGCAACCGGGCTACATCGGTGAGCTGGGAGGGCGAGAGGTGATCCCCCCCCGGGGGCCAGAGTGAGTGATGGAATTTTGGAGTTCACCTCTGGCCCGAGATCTTCCTCACTATCTACCACCGTCGCCAGCATCACCGGCTCGACCTCGTTCCATTTTTTAAGGAGGTTGAGGTGGTAAATTTGCAGTGCCCCGCTCCGGTCCGTTCGAACCACCTCATAATTGAGATCGCCTACCCGCCGTGTGACCTCGAACGGCCCTTGCCACTTGGCGAGTAATTTAGAGCTAGAGGTGGGGAGTAACACAAGCACTTTATCTCCCGGTGTGAAATTGCGTAATCTGGCCCCCCGATTGTATAGCCGGCTTTGCTTGTCCTGGGCCTGTAACAAATTCTCCATGGAGAGCTGCCCCAGAGTGTGGAGTTTTGTTCTCAGGTCCAGCACATGCTGAATTTCATTTTTACTCTCCGAAGGTCCCTCCTCCCAAGTCTCCCTCAGGACGTCCAAAACCCCGCGGGGCTGGCGGCCGTACAGGAGCTCGAAGGGGTCAAACCCCGTGGAGGCTTGCGGGACCTCGCGCACAGCGAACAAAAGGGGTTCCAGCCACTTGTCCCAATTTTTTGCGTCCTCGTGAACGAACTTTCGAATCATTGTTTTTAATGTACGATTAAACCATTCCACCAGGCCGTCCGTTTGTGGGTGGTAGACGCTGGTGCGAACCGATTTAATTCCCAATAATCCGTAAAGTTCGCGAATGGTCCGTGACATGAACGCCGTGCCCTGGTCGGTGAGAATCTCTTTCGGGATTCCCATCCGGGAGATCATACTGAACAGAGCCTCCGCCACACTTTTTGCAGAAATGTTGCGGAGCGCTACTGCCTCCGGGTATCGGGTTGCATAATCCACCAGAACTAATGCAAATCGATGCCCTCGTGCCGACCGCTCTAATGGCCCGATGAGGTCCATACCAATTTGCTCGAAGGGGACCTGCATTAGCGGAAGGGGGCGCAAAGGCGCTTTTGGGGAGGCCGGGGGATTCACTAGCTGACATTCACGAGAAGCCGCACACCACCGGCGTACATTCTCGTAAATGCCCGGCCAAAAGAAGCGGGCCATTAAACGGTTTAGTGTTGTCGCCTGCCCCAGGTGCCCGGCCATAGGATTGCAATGAGCCGCCTGGAAAAGCATTTCCCGACGGCTTTTGGGTACCAACAACTGGGTTGTATCTTGCTTTGATTGAGCGTCCTGGGTCACTCGATACAACCTATCTTTCAAAATACGGATAGGAAGGGGGCCGTGCGGGCTGGAGAGGCCGGCCGTCAATGGAACGGACCTGCTCAAACGCATTTCTCAGGGACTCGTCCTGAGACTGCTCCAGGGGGAAATCATCATGCTCCGTGAGGATTAACCTCTCGATCGCGTTCCGATCCCCTGGTGCCGCCTCAGCGAGCCCCGGCTCAACCTCCCCCGAGCGCACGGCCGCCTCCCTCCCCGGCTTTTCTTTTCCCCAGGAGGCATCCACACACAAAACTCCCAATAAAACTTTAAAAAAGGGCCAATTGGTTCCCAAAATCAGCGGATGCCGGAGGTGGGGGTTAACTGCCACCTCCACATTATGCTTTTGTCCCCAAAATTGGATGGCTAAACGCACTACTAGATATTCCGCCACGTCCCCGTGCACACACCTCACCCGAACCATGCAGCTCATATCCAATGCCTCAGGCTGAACTAGGCTTTGATGGATCGAGGTTTGGTTACAGCCCGAATCCACCAAAGCCCAATACGTACCCCCCTTAATACTCACAGGTATCTGGTACCCGCCAGCCTGATCGGGGGCGGCCTGCGGGGCGTCCGGAACCCGGACCAATTTCCCCACCTCCATCACCGGACAACGATCGATAAAGTGGCCCGGGTCCCCGCAACGCCAGCAGGCCGGCCCAGGCTTCCCCGCCACCCTAGTGGCGGGAAGGGGGACAAGGAATTGGCGTGGAGAGACCGGGGGAACGGGAATAGCAGCGGCCGACCC
This sequence comes from Oxygymnocypris stewartii, assembly GCA_003573665.1. Lineage (NCBI taxonomy): Eukaryota > Metazoa > Chordata > Actinopteri > Cypriniformes > Cyprinidae > Oxygymnocypris > Oxygymnocypris stewartii. Next base: position 924,156 of record QVTF01014954.1, on the reverse strand, counting down.
CGCCTCCTGGCGTGGGCTCTCGCGGCCGTCGACTCCGGAGCCGGGCCTCCCCTCCATCGGGGCTGGGCTCGGGGAACCACGCCGGCACGGGACCTGGGCAAGAAGGTAGGGGGAGAAAAAGAAGGGGAGGGGAGAGAGAGAGAGACGGACGGTAGGGTTTCGCCAACCCCGTGGCACGCCACCATCTGGTCCTCGGCGAGTTGGATGGCCAGGTCCAGCGACGCCGGACGGTGGCACTGGACCCACTGCGCGGTCTTCGTGGGGAGCCGCGCAATAAATTGCTCCAGCACCACCCGGTCGATGATTTGGTCGACGCCGCCTTCCCCGGCCAACAGCCATCTGCGGCAGGCGTCCCGGAGCTGGTGAGCCATCACGAAGGGCCGGCCGTTCTCCCCAAGCTCCAGCGAACGGAAGCGCTGGCGGTGCTGCTCAGGGCTCCAGCCGACCCGCTGGAGGATGGCTCGCTTTAGGTCGTCGTAGACCAGGAGGTTCTGGACTGGCAGCTGCTGCGCCGCCAACTGCGCCTCCCCGGTTAGGGGGATGAGGCGCACTGGCCAGTCCGTCTGGGGCCACCCACATGCTGCCGCGGTCTTCTCGAAGAGGTCGAGGAATGCCTCCGGGTCATCCTGCGGCCCCATCTTCTGTACCGGCATGTGGGTGGGCGGGGCCGGGGCTGTTGGACTTTCCCCGGCCCGAACCTCCCGGTCCATCCAGCTCCGGAACAGCTCGCGGTCCTCCCGCTGGTTCTGGACGAGGGCACAGAATCTCCTCTCCTGGTCTGCCCTCATGTCCATCAGCGCTTTGTGATGTTCTTGGTGGAGTCCCGCGAGCGACTGGATGACATCCGCAAATGGCGATCCCGATGGTGAGGACATGATGGCAGCGGCGTTCCGGCTTCCTTCCCCGGGTTTCGGCAACCAGTGTAACACAGTTCGTAAGGAAGGAAGGAAGCGGACAGGGTTGGCTCGTGAAGACTCTCGTGAATTTTATTTACAGATAAAGTTAAACAGGTGCGCACTCTGCGCGTCCTAAAAACATCAACTCTCTTCGGTTGTCTCAGCGATCACTCTCAGCATTCGTTCCGGCTGTCTCTCTCTCACAGACCGTGCGCCCGAGTCTTCACTCCGTCTCTTTCAATGAACTCCCGTTCCACGGTGGCTTTTATCCGGTCTCCACGCCAATTACTGCAATCAGACACAGGTGTTCCTCATTTTGCACTTGACCCACTTACTTACCGCTGTCTCCTGAGTCTTTCTCCCGCTGCAGACTTTGCTGAACCACGCCCCCCTCGCCACAATAACCATACTAAAAATTATTAAATACTGTTAGCTGATATTAACTGTCTAGCTAACAAGCTTGCTGGTGATAAATTGAGGTAATGTTTAGATATAAAGTCCCAATATTTTTATCCAACCACCTAGATAGATTACATCCGAGGTAAAAAGAAAGGATGTGATGTTCAGAACTTAACTACAGTAATTATCAGAGTGGGAAGTGATGCCCTCTGGGGGCATTTGGCCAGGAGTGTTTTTACACCACAGACTTTGAGAAAAAAATCATTATGAAAATACAATTATATTTTCCTTAAAAAGTTATTCGTAACTTCAGGCTTTATTATTTATCATATCATACATAACTGTGATGTTCTGCAAAACAACAAGTTTTAAAACCCTTTTTTTCTTACTGGTGAAAATTAGATGGTCAAATCTGTTTTCTCTCAAGTACATCACTGTGTAAGCTTCTCAGTGAACATTAATACATCACTCTCATCAACGTAGTCCATATCAACAACAAAATATATATCTTGACTCCATATAGTGGTTATTTTGGAAAACTCCCAGGTATTTTGAGCAGTAGGATTATAAAAAAATATGCGCAAATATTAAATTATGTAGTATACAATTGCAAAATAAATCTACCAGTACTTTTTTACTTAAGTACATAAACAATGAGTACTTATGTACATTCACTTGAGTAAAATTGAAAAAGCAGTACTTTTACTGGAGTAATAGTTTAATACGTATCTGTACTTTTACTCAAGTACTTGATTTGTGTACTTTGTCCACTACTGCTATTTTTAAGATTTTCTCCTAAATCAGCAAGTTAGCAGCTACTTTTAGCATTCAGTTTTTTATAAACATTCACAGTTACTGTTCTTATATTTTATATTTAATGGTGTAAATAAGCTTTATAATGATTGTATGAAGTCTGCTGCATATAACACATCAGCTCCAACTCTGTGCATAAACCTATTGGTCTTTTCAGACTGCTGTGTCCTTCTGCTCGGAGTCAGGCATTCAGGCCAGTGGAGCGTAAATGGTAAGGATTTGCCCTTAAACCAGCAGTGTTCCTAGACTGTCATCATGTCTTTAGATAGCTCAGGCAGTAGCAAAGCTCTTTCCAGTCACTGCACAATAGGATGATGGCATCTGCAATCTCCATTTAAAATGGTTGTTATAGGTAAATGCATAAAAACATGCTAGTATAAACATCCGAGGAGACTTAGTTTGCTATTTCTCTAAATTATTAATAAAAAAATAAATAAAGATGTAATTATTAGTTACTCACCATCATGTGATTTCAAGCACTAAGGGATACATGTTCAAGAAACTTTGCATAAGAAATTCTGATTTGCACTGTTTAGTGCAGCACTAGTGCACTTCACCTTTTAAATGAATGATGTTATGCCAACGCTTAGTTATTTACCAATTTATCATAGATCCATGTACGACTGATGCTCGGAGGGTTTTTGCTAGAAAACATCTTTGACACAATTATTGTTTAAAGTTTAGCAACAGCAGTCCTGCCCTGGCACCCAGGCACTGGGTGTTACAGAAGCATATATATTCAACTTCCCGCAGATGTTTTATTTTTATTAAAGGTCAGTGTGACTTGGAGTCATTTTTCAGGCTGAATAACGTTAATGTTTTATTTTGCCAGTGAGTGCAACAAGTTTCTTTAGCTAGTCATAAGTCATCAAGTGAAGCAGCCTGCAATGATTTTTAAATATGATCACAGAACATTTTGCTGCATAATATTACTTTGATTGCACATTTTCTGCTTATCCAACACAGATGAGTGTGAATCTGCAACACATTGGTTGTACTTATGACAACAGATTTTAGAGGGGACAAGTATGCTTGTGTTTCACAGGACTTGAACCAAGCACTTCTCAGTGCAAGGACAACGCTGTACCGTGTGAATTGTATGCATAAGTACATTTTTAGAGTTCTGCAAAATATAAAGGTAGTTTGCGTTTCCCGTATAGGCAGTAAACAGTTAATTAAAAAAGATATGTAAGTGGTCTAGTTGCAATGAGCGATATAATAGATTACACCACTTACACTACAGATGTTTGATATAAAATATTACTGATTTAGCAGGTAAAATGGCAAGCGTGAAATTGCATGGCTTTATCACTAGGGTGTTTTCTCCAGAGAGACAGAAACAAAAACATGATATATCACTCATGTAATTGATAAATGAGTAATCAATTACATGATATATCACTCATGTAATTGATTACTCATTTATCAGAATCAGAAATATGTAAAAATTTTGGTTGATCATGTAAGGCAAATGGTGTTCCATATGCTGTTAACCCAGAAACTGTAAAAATAAATAAATAATCTAAGGTGAATTTACGTTAGACTAAAAAGAGGAATTTAGCTTCCTCATGTCATAATTCCAAAATGTATAACTCATTCCAATCCATATTACCCCCAGACACACATGCACAGAGACAGCCATGTTACTACTAAGGTTGAGACTTATTGGAAGCTACGTTTCTATCCCTGAGAGAAAACATCAATGTCTTGCTCTTTTTATCCCCTGAAGAAAGACGAAAACTCACCCCAAAGGTACCAAATCAAATTGTTTTTACTTTGCCACTCTTCATTAGGAAGAGTCAACAAACCCTTATCAGCATTCGGCCTTCTCCACCATTTCAGCGTAGATAATTGATTATGTTTGGGAGCCATGTGGTATTGGATGCGCATCTTGCTAACGGAAAGAGATACAGCGCTAAATTAAGTTTACCTTCCGCAGGCTCGACCAGACAAAGATGCAGTGACCCCTGTTGCTGAGAAAATAATCAGAATGACAGTGTTGAATGAACAACGGACCCATTTTTCATGCTGTGGCAGCGCAGCGGCTGTTTTGTCGGTGCGAGTTGCTTGCATGCATTCATTCACTGGCACGTATCATACACACACACACACTCAAGTGCCCAGCTGAGCTGTGTTACCCTTGAGCAGACCGCATTACATGTTGCTTGCTTTATTTCTCTGAAATTATGAAATTGAATGTTCAAATTCCAACCATTTGCCGACATAATCATGCAATGAAGCACATATTTTCAATTGTAGGAGGTCTGGCTAGCTGTGATAAAGGCCCTGTGAGCATGCCGCCCAAACGCTGCAGTAACTGTGTGAGCAACATTCCAAATTAGCAGCTGCATTACGTTCTGCTTGACTTGACTCATCTATCACACCTTAAGATTTATCTTCATTATGTGAGATGAAGTCTCTAGTCCACATCTGTTATATGTTTTTTCTTTTTTACAGCTCCTTGCTACTTGAACGGTGGCAGTGTTATTAAACTCATCATTCTGATTGAGGTTGTTTTTTCAGCTAAGATCACTTTTTGGTCCTGTGGACCTTTAGAAAATAAACTCCCTGAAAAATCATTAGTTTATATGTTTGCATTTTTTGTGTAATTTCCACATACATTTTTTTGTAATATGTTGTGTAAAATTTTTACCTTTTTTTTAAACGAGTGACATATTTAATTATATAGTTAGAATTTATGTATCCTATATATTTAGAATTTAATAATATTTTTCAGTCTGTGCAAGAAACTGAACAGTATTTATATAGTTTTTTTTACCTTTAATCCGCCTCCAGGTTCAACTGTCCTGGGCTGCATTTCTCAAAAGCATTGTAAGCTTAAGTTGATCGTAGCACCATTGGTTTCAATGGATCTACGATGTATTTAAGCTTACGATGCTTTTGGGAAACGCAGCCCTGAGCTCTTCACACAACAGCCAGCGCATCTTCTTCTTTTTGCTTTATGGCAGATTGCAGACTTATACGTGCATTACTGCCACCTATCTTTCAAATGGACCATTGGCACTCCTAATTGAGATTGTATATAGAATGTCAATGGTCCATTTGTGAATGGTCTGATCGTTTCGTGTCTTTACACCTCACGAGCTGCAGGGTTTAATTTGGTTTTGTCTGTGAATGTTGTTTTTTTGTTTTTTTTTAACAAAATTCATGATTGTGGTGGAATCTAAACTTTTTCAGTAATTTAGATTAATTAATTAATTAATAAAATAATTAAATAAGACATTTATAAAGTTAAACTAATTGAAAAGAAAACCATTAATATATAAAGCTAACCTCTGTGACATAAAAGTGGCCCAAAACATCCGTAAACTAAACGCAAGCATGGTTTGCCGCTGAAATCATTCATATCTCAAAGACTTGTCTGTGTTCACTTTGACCCAGCATGTTCAGTTGCAGTGACACATTCTCACTAGATCCACCAATTTATTTCCCAGAATGCTGTGGTTATTTATTTATTTGCCTTTAATGTGTGACCTGTTGACACAAAATGTTTCATATGTTTTTATCACACTAGCCTTGTTCCTCCAACTGTGCTAATGTCTCTAGACACTGACAGGCTTATTTTCTAGTTGTAATGTGGCTGTGGGATCCTGTTCACCTCGCTGTTCAGAGGCCGATGTGGAGAAACTTGTTTTGTCAGAGAGCACACGTTGTGCTTTGTATAGAGGTCATAGGGTCAGATTCAATGGTTTAGACAACCTGAATAGGCCATAGCCATATTGTGGTCATTTCTTGCCATTTTATAGTTGAAAAAATGGACTTTGACAAAAACATATTTCAGACAGCTTAATATTAAATGAGGAGACTTTCACAGTAAGACTGGCATGCATTGTCAATGGTGTAATTGGTTGTTATTTTTTAACCTGTTTTTGGGAGTCTCGTTTTGTAAGTCCTCTCCCAGATTTACCATTTGATCAAATACTAGCCCTTTAAATCCGGTCCAGATTGGCTACAGGTACCAAAAACATAGGTGAGAAAACACACCAGCTGTGTGCCGTCTGGTTGAACATAGGCTCCTTCCATTGGCCTGGCAGTAACAAACTTGTCCGGTCTCAAGTACTACAACATTAGCTGTGTTTACATGGACACCTTTTGAAATCATTCAGATTGATGAACATAGTGTTTAGATAAGTGATTGTATTGTGCACATTTATATGTCAGAAGCTTCCAATAGGATTATATCTTCTGAGACACTGCACAGATGTGCAGTTTCCTTGCTTATGTAAGATGTGTTTGCTAGCCATCCTCTTACTTCTTTTATTTCTTTTAAAAAGCAGACATAATATTTATTTTTGGTCCTAATTAGAAGGCGAGCACAAGAAGCTTTTTGACGATGAGTGAAAAGATAATTTTAGAATGACACGACTGTCATCTTTGACACTTACTGTGTGATTAAACAACAACAGCTAATTTCGTGCATCACACATCATTACAACATGTCTACATCATTGCATGTGTGCATAGCTCTCCAGTTTTAGACCGATCAAATGTTTAGATGTACTGTTGAATGGATTAGAAAAGGTATAACTCCCCCCCCCCCCACCCAATTGCTTAGGACTAGCACATGATCAACTAAGAACCAACTTAAACCAACTCATGATCATCTCAAACCAGCAGCCATGCTTCAAAACATACCTAACCAGCACATGCTGTTTTTTTCAACAGGACTGTCAGATTTGGCCAATTCAAACTCACTGACATGGTTACATGTTACTTTTTTTATTCTGTCTGGGCAATTACAAATGGGTTTTTAAGATCCATGTAAATGCAGCTACTGTCACAAACCTTGTAAACCTGCAAATATTGCAGCTAGTTCTTCCTTGGAAGAGCTCATTTTATCAACGTGACTTTTACTCTGCCAATTGGAATATAGTTTGCTGTTTAGTAAAAGCTCTTGTAAATTTTGTGTGACGTATGCATCAGACACTCTGCAGGCATGGCAACTAAGGCTAGCGCTAACCAAATATAAACTCAGTAACCACAAATGAGAAAGCAGCCACAAAAACCATTGACAATCTAAATGACTTTGGGACAGGATCACAGTCTTGGACATAATAAAATGACAAGAGTGAGGGTTTCTCTCTCGATTTCTTTGCTTGCACCGAAGAGATAGTGTTGTCATTGGGCGAGGATAAGTATAATGAGATGAGGAGACTTTTCAGGGATGCACATTCTCGCCAGAAGACACTTAGCTAAATGAAGACTCGACAATAAACAGTCACAACTGTTCAAATCAATTTTGTTAAAACCCTTGTTTGTTTTCCTCTCTTTCAGCATGAAACCATTTTAACAAATGACCACCAAAATGAAAGTTAATTCTGTAGTACTGAAAGTACCACATTAACCCTCAGGGAGGAGCATAGAAGATCAGAAAAATCATCCAATTTCAAGGGCAGAGAAGCAGATCAAAAGCAAGTAGAGCAGCAAACGTCCCTGTGTGGAGTTGGCTTTGAGCGGAGTGTGGGGCAGCGGAGCACTGCTGGAATGACAGCTTCTTCCACCCCGAGAGATGGGATGATTTTCCCCACACCTGAGGCTTGTTCTGCAGCCAAGCTAATTCAGGGGGACCAGATGGAGCGCATGGATAAATTAATAGTTGGGGGAAGGGAAGGTTTGTCAGAGACCATGTAAAAAATCTGCTATATCTGACATATACTTGGACCTAGTGGACCTAAAACTACTGTAAGCAAAAGTTTTTATAAGCAGTGTTTATAAGCAAACATTAGTAATTCATATAAGGGGATTATACCCTTTGATGCGCAAGCTATGCAAACCCCTTCAAATGCACTACAAGGGTCTAACATGACCCGGTTTAATTTCCTATTTCAAACACGGCTGGGCTTCTTTTTTGTATCAGTTTATATAATTTAATATTCCCTGATCTATGACATTCATGATTCATGAATATTCAATATATATATTTTTTTTTTTCAGTAACCACAAATTAATATTTCCTTTTTTTTTCTTAGGTTTTGTTTCTCTACATCAAGTTTGCACACATGGGCCAAAAATCACCCATCTATGCAAGAGTGATAAGTAAAAAATAAAGACATTTTGTTAAAGTAATTATTTTAGCAGTTATTTAGACCAACAAATTGTATAACACTTGAACTATTTTTATTTGCCACTTTGTCACCCAATACATACACATCAGTGATAACCAATAACACTGAAATTGAACTGTCTATAGTGCAACTGTGGTGAATGTGACCAAACAGATGAAAATAAAACTTACATCGTATCTCAAATTGCCATGCAATCAAGGTGTTGTGCAGTGAAGTTGGTGTATCCACAGTCCTCCAGAGTTTTGCTTCAACCTTGATAGAAACTCACCTGCATGTAGCTGTCTAGTAACTATCAGACCTGGATTAGCTTGTTCAGGTGTGTTTGGAGCTGAACGCCGCAATTATCTGGCTCTCCAGGACCAACACTGGCCACCCGTGCATTGAGGGTGGCAAAATCTAGCACATTGCACTACAGCTTCTTGGGCCACATCTGTCTTCTCTGCTTACATGAGTAGGGGCAAACCCTACTTACTCAATCTTTTGGACAGGGTATGAGCTTCCTCTTCAGAGAACACATTCAATGTCATCAAATGAGTCTTCTTCATCTAGGAGAGCTGGATTTACACCCACAACACCAGATAGACCTTGTGATAAAGAAAATAAAATGCACAAGTATATTTTCAATAGCATATCAAACATTTATTCGAGTATATACTTATTATAAACAGAAGCAGACAAAGTACACAACTTCATTACTTGAGTGAAAGTACAGATACTACTGGTCAAATACAACTTTCTAAAGACAGGTTTTTACTTAAGTAAAAGTATAAAAGTACAAGCTTTTAAAAGTACTTAAGTATAAAAAGTAAAAGCATTATTTATAACTTTTGCCACTAATGCAACTTAATGAATACACTGATTAGCTTGTATTATTTTTGGAATTAAGAGCTTTTGTTTTAACAAACCAATAGAAATGGAACTGCTGAAAGAAGATAATCCTCTGTATATTTTATTTAACACTTATAACGCTAGATTGAACTCATTTTTATACTTGTTTAAAAGTTAAAAATCTCTTTTTTAAAGAGATATTGAAGGCTATGATATGGCTCATTTTAGGCAAACAAAGCAAACACTGAAAATAAAACACATTTGTATTATGTTCAGAAAGATGGAACATACTCTCTCATTATGGCCATGGGTGTGCACGCTTGCGCCAAAGAACTGTCTTTTTTAATTTGGCCAGTATTATTATTTTTAATTTTATTAGTATTCATAAAATGCTATTGTTTGAATTTTATACATTATGATTCTGATTCTGCTTTGATTTAAATTATTATCGATACCCAGTTTAGATTCCAAAGTTGTTAAAAAGTAAAACATTTTGACCTGTGTGATCATTTAACCTACTTACTGATAATTTGTTTGCAAACAAATATTCTTTGTCATGTAGATCAAGGTGTAGGTAATTTAGATTTACCATATGCCGATTTATCTATGATCTTTGATCTTAGCGCTTGGCCCACGTAAGTTATCACATACAAATCAAAGAGGTGAACACACAGATGATCACACCACACTATAAATATGTGCCTTTGTCGTCTTTTATTATCCTATTTGCATTTATAGAGCACTTTTAGCTGTGCAGTAGCGCATATGTTTACATTAGTTTAGCAGGGAAGGTCCTGAGGTTACAAGATTCGCATTTTAAAAAATCAGCCATATATCCATTCAAATCTGTAAAACTTGGCAACACTGGAAGGTCCTGGCAGATCACACGCCGGATCTTCACTGAACAAAAAGGGTTCAGTGAATCTGAAAATGTGCACACTGGAAAAACTGCTACATATAATGACGTTCTAATTGGGGACCTTGATATAAATGTAGCGGAGTAAAAAGTACGATATTTTCTTTCAAATGTAGTGAAGCTGAAGTTGAACATTTCCTTATAGCAAGTAAACTATACTTAAAAATAATCCTGCCAAAAACAACTATTTTGTTGCTCTCCTCAGTTCAACGCACAATCTTCCCCACAGCCGCACTTCTACATACATCAGTTACCTGACTGAAAAAGATGAAAGAATACAATAAAGCATATTTCGTTACCTTTTGAAACTTTTTGAGGTTAAGTTTATCGTTGTCATCGTTAGGCACTTCCACTTGCTCCATATTCTCAAAACGATCGTTTTCAATACCTTCAAAATCAGTATTTTGATCACTGGCTGCTTATTTACAAAATCCACCATCAAATGACAGTAAAATGTATATTTCCCTGTGTACAGTAATTGCTCTGCGGTAAAGCCATTAAAACCAGTTCTGAGAGAATCAAGATGGCGCCAAGAATGGCAGCCGTGTTGCAAGCTCCGGGAAAACTTTGCAGTTTTTCGTATGTTTTATTTGTTTTTTTGTTGTTTTGTTGTTTTACGTGTTAGATGTTGTTAGTATAACTGTCTACGATAGAGACACGCTTTTAAACATTGGTTCCTCCATCGCACAACGCAAACCGGACTTTGAGTTCTTGAATGCCGGTGGATTGTTCACAGACACGGCATCAGAGCCCTTTGTCTGGGTCGCGCAAACGAAGAAACGCCGCCGACGCCGGAAAAGAGGGAAGAGAGCTGGCGTTCTCGTCAGACTGAGACGCCGTGCTTTCCGACCCCCTCTCCCAACCATTTTGCTGGCTAACGTTCAGTCACTGGACAACAAACTCTGTGAACTGCGGGCGCGCATCTCATACCAACGAGAAACAAGGAACTGCTGCATTATTTTCCTCACAGAAACCTGGATGTCTGCAATGGTCCCAGACTCAACCATCGAGCTCACGGGCTTCTCCGTGCACCGCTCGGACAGAGAAAAAGAGCTCACAGGGAAAAGCAGAGGCGGGGGTGTTTGTTTCTATATCAACAACTCATGGTGTAATGAAAGGAACATACACTCTGTTAAATCCTTCTGCTCCCCTGATCTGGAATTTCATATGCTTCTGTGTCGACCATTCTGGCTACCGAGAGAATTTACAGCGATCATAATCACGGCTCTTTACATTCCTCCTCAAGCCAACACAGACCAGGCACTCAAGGAACTGTACAGGAATATAAGTGAGCAGGAAACCGCGCATCCAGATGGTGCTTTTATTATCACGGGGGACTTTAATAAAGCCAACTTCAGAACAATAGCTCCAAAATACTTTCAAAACATCACCATCAACACGCGTGGAGATCGTATACTCGACCATTGTTACCCCCCCTTTCCGGGACGCATACAAGTCCCTCCCCCGCCCACCTTTCGGCAAATCGGATCACTCTTCCGTTCTGCTCCTGCCTGCTTATAGGCAGAAACTGAAACGAGAAGCACCCGCCCTCAGGACAATTCAATGTTAGTTGGACCAATCGGACGCTACACTACCGGACTGTTTTGATCACGTGGACTGGGACATGATCCGGGCAGCGTCTGATGATGTCATAGAGGCGTATTCAGATTCCGTAACATGTTTCATCAGGAAGTGTATAGATGATGTAGTTCCGACCAAAACCATCCGCATCTACCCCAACCAAAAACCGTGGATTAACAGCGATGTTCGATCAGCCTTGTCAGCGCGGACATCTGCCTTTAAATCCGGAAACACTGACAATCGGAAACAAGCCAGTTACGATCTCAGGAGATCCATCAAAGCAGCCAAACGACAATACAAAAACAAAGTTGAAGAACATTTCAACAACAACAACCCAAGAAGCATGTGGCAGGGCATTAACAACATCACAGGCTTTAAAGGGAATAAACCAGCTACTGTGAACATTGCCGCCTCTCTACCGGACGAGCTCAACACCTTTTATGCTCGTTTCGAGGCTCATAACACCGCACACACAGAGAACGCTCCCGCGGCTGCCGCAGAAGAGGTGAGTCCATTTTGGGGAAATTTTGAGTGAAACATCACGTCGTCATTGTGTATTAAACAGTGCCACCTCGAGGAAGAAAGAATCAGTGCACATTGAGTCATCAGATATTTAGGAATATAGTCGTGCAGGAAAAATATATCTACACATAAAAAAAGTAATCAGAAAACATATTTTATTATTTATATTTTATTATTATTTCCGTTATATTGTTTATAATGCATATATTGAGGAATAGCCTACTAAGAATGTTGATGTCTAACTTTAAAAATGAACGAGTGAGACGGTAGTGAATGATCTCCTGGCTGAAGACATGAGCTAGCCTATGCATTTAAGGGCTGTAGATGAGGTAAAAGTCTGTGAACTAAATATGTTAGCCTAGTCTAGAAAGCCTTTAGTCTAAAAGCTTAAAATAGGATAATAACAATCTCTAGAAGTTCCAGTGATCCGAGATTTTGTAACATGATTTTCATTTTTTGTGTAGCATGACAACACGTCTTAATCATATTTTAACGCTAAAGTTGTGTAGTTTTTGGGGACTTATTGTATTTTTTATTTTAAATGGCAAAATTAGTCATGTTTGTATAGGACAATAACTGGACTTATTAAACAAGTAACATTTATGTAAATTTCACTTTAAAGATGTACGTTTCTCAGTAGGCTATAATTAATGGTGAAAACATTATAATGGGCTAGTTGGTAGAACATTGCTGCATCTACTGGAAATAGAACGGTTTTTAAATTGATTTTGAAGATTAAACAGTAGCCTACTGTATGCTATTACAGTTTTACAAGAATACAAGATGTAATTATTTTTGATTTTTTAATTGTTTAATTTATAAAGTGAATTAGGCAACACCTATATTTTTATAGTTTCACTGGAAACAATTTAAAATAAGGTTAATTGTCAATGACTAACACTAACTAAAATAATAAATACTGTTACAAATGTATTGTTCATTGTTAGTTCAAGTTAGTTAATAATCATCAATGTGAGGCAAGGGGGAAACCAGGTAAAATCTTGCCTAGGGCAGCGAATTGGCCAGGGCCGGCCCTGACTGTCCTCTGATTATAAGATGTTACTGTCAGACAGAAACGTATGTCCAAAGCTGTTGCTTTTCAGGGACACTGACATACCTAAAGGGTGACCAGTAGTATTGATTTATAAAAACAAACAAAAAGTAATGAAATGTGGAGATACAATGTTTGTGCCTGACAACATTTATATATACTTGTGTATATAATAATGTATTATTTTAACTTTTATTTGGTTGACCTAGCTAACAAAAGCTAGCTAGAATAGAGCATGCCAACAACAAACTAGCTAATCGTATTGGCCATGTTTCGCTGTCTCACTTGTAATGTATTTCAAGGTCAAGGTAACAGTCACATATTATATCAAGTTATCTTTCAAAATATATCAAATATTTTCTCTGGTAATAAAAAAAGACTGACATGCGTGCAATATATTATATATATATGAATAGTTTTGGTCTTTAATTTAGACATCTAAAATTAAATGTCTACACATTAGCAATACATATTTAGTATTTTCTTATTTTATATAATTTATGGATATATATGATCTGTTTAAGACAAGTTTGTATAATATTTGCCTGCATATTTCATGTATATTTTCTGCAAATTTATTGAACAAGTGAATTCGCTTTTTATTATGAGCTTTCACACCAGGTAGTTCTAGACACCAGGGCCATCCAATAAGAGCTAATTTCTTCCCTAGGGCAGTTTTCCTAGTTGCATTTGCACCGTCAGTAATACATATGAAGTGATGTAAGTGAGGAAGTGATCTATCAATGTTTTCCATGTTCGTGGAGTAAGCATATGTAAACTGTGTGTTTACATGGCTTTTTTAAAATAAATCTCATCTGACCACAACACTTTCCCCGAGTTCTCCTCTGAATTATTCAGATGTTCATTTGCAAACTTCAGAAGGGACTGTACATGTTCTTTCTTGAGTAGAAAGATTTCAGTTATCCACGGTGTCGTGATTCACCGATTGTTGTATTGGTGAATATGGTCCCAGCTGCCTTGAGATTACTGACAAAATCCTCCCGTGTAGTTCTGGGCTGATTTCTCACCGTTCGCATGATCATTGAAACTCCACGAGGTGAGGTCTTGCATGGAGCCCCAGACCGAGGGAGATTGACAGATATTTTGTGTTTCTTCCATTTGCGAATAATCACACCAACTGTTGTCAACTTTTCACCATGCTGCTTGGCGATGGTCTTGTAGCTCATTCCAGCCTTGTGTAGGTCTAAAATCTTGTCCCTGACATCCTTGCACAGCTCTTTGGTCTTGGCCATGGTGGAGAGTTTGGAATCTGATTGATTGATTGCTTCCGTGCACAGATGTATTTTATCCCTTTAAGTGATGGCTCCTAATTTCAGTTCCTTACCTGTATAAAAGACACCTGGGAGCCAGAATTATTGCTGATTGATGGGGGATCAAATACATATTTCACTTATTAAAATGCAAATCAATAAATACAATTTGTTTAATGAGTTGTTCTGGATTCTTTTTTGTTATTCTGTCTCTCACTGTTAAAACAAACCTACCATTACAATTATAGACTGATCGTCTCTTTGTTAGTGGGCAAAAGTACAAAACCAGCAGGGGATCAAATTATTTTCCCTCCCACTGTGTATGCATATATATATATATATATATATATGTAAGTATACATATGTATGTGTGTATGTATGTATATATATTTATGTATATAGTTCAATTTATTTCTAAAACATCCTAACTAACTAACTGCAGTTACTTTTTCAAAACAACTGGACTGTAGTTTAACTGTAGTTAGACCCTACTTTAAAGTTACTATATGAATGGCAAGCTACAGTTTTAAAGGACCTTCCACAATACTGCACAGTACTATTTCCAGAAAATGGAAATATTTAATTTAATGTTTCAATATATTTTTTGGGGTGGCCAAGACAGGCTTATTATCCTGAGCCTTTTGTGAAAAGACTAAGATAACAGGATCTTTCAAATGATATCAGAGAATCTTGAAGTACCTCAGGACCTCCCTCCTCGAACAGAGTTTGGGCTTAATCCCCCCCCCCCAAAAAAAAAAAGACAGATCAAATGAAGATTTCCAAACTGTCTGACATTTGCTATCTCTTTGGTGGTCTGCTTGCGTGTGTTTATATTAAATCAAGTTTGTGTAGACTGCAGGGGTGGTATACATTGCACTTAGCCCTCTATTTCAGTCCAGTGCATTAGACAGTGCAGAATCTCTTTCTACAGAATTTAAAATACAGCTTCCTCTACAGTGTGTGTGTTGTTTTGTGCATGTTTTATCCACATCAGTTTGTTCTCCACACGCTAATGAAGCACACCTACCCCCATTAACCTCCCAGGAAAATCAAAACACATTGCTCCTCATGACAGTCAATATGACAGTGTGTATACATGCTGAGATAAGTGTCTGGCCTGGTACCGTAGGTGTTCCATTTATAGACGACCATAAAACACAAGGCGAGCTAATAGGTAGAAGGGGCGTAATGCGCTCTGATGATATTAACCCTGGACAGCGAAAGAAAATTATGACTTTAAAACACACCCGCAGGTACTTATCATTTCATCAGATGGAACACTTTCATTCATCTCCATAATTAAAAAAAAGATTCTCCAAATGATGCAAAATGATTAATTAGTGATAACTTTGAATAATAATGGTGGCGATGTTTTGGGTGGGCATCTGCTGATATTTCTAATCAGACAATTAAATGGGAAAATTGCCAGATGATAACAAATAACAAACAGAC
Source organism: Oxygymnocypris stewartii (assembly GCA_003573665.1). NCBI lineage: Eukaryota > Metazoa > Chordata > Actinopteri > Cypriniformes > Cyprinidae > Oxygymnocypris > Oxygymnocypris stewartii. The sequence continues at coordinate 908,341 of QVTF01014954.1, read as the reverse complement.
TGTAATGAAAGATAATCAACAGAAGGAGGTTTTGCTGTCATGGCCTCTGCTTCACTGGGTTGCTGTTGATTATGCATTCACGTGTAGTGTATTGTAATATGCAAGCCACAATTTTAGCAGTTTTCATTGTGGTTGGAGAATGTGTTTACCACTAGGAATCAGATTCATTCAATTTATTAATTTCAATTTATTCATTCAATTTAGTAATTGTAAGGTAAAGCCTATCATTTGTGTGTCAGTAGTTCCTCCAAACATAATTGCAAAAATATTTTTCAGGTTTCCTAAATTCTGCCAACCTGCACAAACAAACAGTTTTTATAGGGTAACAGTGTTAAATGTTTTCAGGGAAACCTGTAAGAGAATAGTTGCATATTAAGCATGACGGCATTGGTTGTTGTCTTGATTGTCACAGAATGCATCTCAATGTTTGGGACTGAACGCATACAGCCTTGCACTGTACTTCACACCTTGATAGTGTATTAAAGGGGGAGGGGGGGGGGGGGGGTGGTAGTCTTCAAGATAACATTATGAAAATAAAAGGCCAAAAAAGTTTACTTAAAGATAATATGCTTCCCTTTCTGTTTCATAACATTCTAAAGTAAACACTTTTAAAAACTTAACAAACTTTAAATTAAAACTTTTACTTTAAAGTACATTTTAAATAAACTGTCCTCCGAAAAAGAACCCCATAGGTCATTTGTGCAAGCAGCGTATTATTACCTATAATTACGTTTTGAAATCAAGCGCCCTCTAGCAGCCTTATAAATAACGACAGTCTTGTTTGTCTGGTGTGCCATCATCAAATGACCTTTGACTGTCGTTACCATCGTTACCAATTAAAAAAGTTGGAGAGACCCGAAATATTCACCATATGTCGTTGTCCAGGTGTGTTAATAATTTTAATGTTTTGTTTTTGAAGGTACCCTTCTGAGTGTCTGCTATTAATATGTAAGCAAATGCAGCTTGACGTTCAGTTGTCAAAGCCAATGAACAGTGCTGTAGCTCCATCCTGTTTACCATAGTACAATTTTTACCATAGTAAGTGTCATTTTACTGTGGTATATGTAGTTAAAACACAGTATAGTTATAATAGTTTTACCACAGTACCTTTGGATAAAAGTGTCTGCTATGTAAATGTAACAGTGTCATTACTGCACATTATTTGTAAAGCACAACACTAATCGTGATTTTACTATAAGAACTGTGTTTACTTTGTACTCTGTAGTTAAAGCACAGTACACTACACTTAACAGACTTTGACAACAGTAACTATTTTTACTGTGTGATGTTACTATTTGTAGTTAAAGCAGAGTGACGCAGCATTTACTCTCTCTCTCTCTCTCTCTCTGTCAGCTTTCCCTTGCCTATTTTTCTGAACTGTTATTCATAATTAAATTATACATTTTTGCTCTCGTTCTTCCTTTCTCTTGTTCATCATGGCATATTTTCAAAGCTCAGAATCACATTTAGATCAGTTATGTCCAAAGGTTGATAATATTAACAGGTAACTGAAGCTCAAAGCTCTCAATGCTGAACTTGAAGAAGGCTAAAGTCCTTCAAAGGTTCAATATTTTCAGTTTTCTTTATTTCAGCTAAAAAGAAAGACAAAACGAAGGCCTGTCACACTATTGTATTGTCTTGTTTGTGGAGAGGGATGCATTTGGCCATCTTGTGTGTTTATGGAGAAGACCAAAAGCTGCAAAGGCAAACTTTTACAATGGTATGTCTGTGTTGGTCCTAACCCTTTGACTGAACTTTACTGCAGTTACAGTTTGCACAGCATATGATCTTTCTTATACGTTGGTTTACATATCCCACGACTCCGTCAGGAAGAACCTCCAGCAATTTGTTACACCAAAGTAGTAATAATTCTTCTAATTTCACGCAAATTCATATGATATTGTACAAGTATACTTATACAAAGTTCTAGGACTTTTACTCCTGCTGTCAGTGCCAATTTTAAGTTGTAGTAGAGTGTTTGTATCATACAATTTATATTAAGTCCATTATATTCTTTATTAACCTTTACAAATTGGTGCCATCTCTTCCCGTTGCAACATGATATCAGTCCACACGTCACATTCCGCCTTTCTGTCCATGTTGATTTGTATTGAACACATCTGTCTAAGAAGCATGAGTCTGGAAATGCTTGTTGTAATGCTTGTTAAAGCTAGATCATGCATCCATGATCTCTAGATTGGACTATTATAATGCACTGATTGGTGGTTGTCCTACATCTTCAATAAAGAAGCTACAGATAGTACAAAATGCACAAGAAACAAGAAATATAGTGATAACTATTTTGCATCCACACCAACAGACAATAACATTATAAGTATTATATGCACGCTCTATAGTTATGTTGTTGTCTGCCATTTGTTGTTGTCAATATTTTCATTGTTCATCATGTGATAAAATATTTATTTCTGTCTTGCAGGATTTCTCACAGATTACTTCATTAGCTCTCCACAATATCAGCCCTTCCAAAAGCTTCTACATCTCTCTCTCTCGTGTGGCAGATCTGCTCTCAGTCCTTTTCTGCCAACTTCCAGTCTTAGCATTTCTACCTGTTTTAATTACTCATCTATAGTCAACACTCCAATCTCAACTGTGAGCACTCCTATCACTATGAATTTTATAATTATACAATTATAATTGTTATCAACCATTTTAATGTCTTGCATATAGTCACAATAGAAGGAAACAATGATTATAGCAGATATATTTTTAAAGGATAATTGAAAAATATTAAAATATTATAAATATTCATTTTTTTTGCCTATTTGTTAATTAAAGGGAAGATTTTTTTTTTTTTTAAACAAGTTACATACTTGTTTCCATGTACCCATTAATTACAATATGAATTAGTCATTGTTTTAAGTTGTTATATTTCACTTTAATTGATTACGTCTTTGCAGATACATTTTTATATCAACTGCTTAAAGAGAGAATGCTGTTCTGTGCACTTTGTTTGTAAAAGTTTTACATAATAATAAACATTGGGAAATGACTACAAAGGGTGTAATTCATATGTTTATTGTTATTATTATTATCATTCCTATGGTTCAACTGGTACATCCAAGATTGGCCAGATTGTAGGGTCCATTTCCAGGAAATACAGAAGTGATTAATTGTATACCTTTAATACAATATAAATGCACTGTAAATGTTACCGAAGCTAAATTGAATAGTAGAACAAATATTGTTTGAATAATTAAGGGAGTTGTAGTTATTTAAGCAAATTAAAGTATATGCAAACATTTGAGTTTAAATGTTGTACATTGATTAATATTAGTGTAAACAATATACAATGGGAACCATTACACCCTTGTTAAAAAATAAAAATAAATAAATACATAAACAATCACTGTAATCAACAAATATATTGCTGCATCAGGTTAACCACACGATGCAATCTGTTATTGCAGTTTTATATTGAGTGGAGACAAATACATATTTATCTGATTGTGTGTCCATTCACCACAATAACCTGAAAGATCCTGTCAAAATGACCCTATATGTGTGACGCCTCTGCTCAACTGGGTTGCCATTGGCTTTGAACTTCTCTTGGCACTCGCAAAACCCACTGCGTTTGGACTATCTTTTAACCCACATAAAAAAATGTTGCAAAGTAAGTTTTCCTGTTATTATTACGTCAGTAATACCTTCAGTTAACAATTAAGTGTTGCTATTTTGTGAGAAATTACCTCTTTACCAAGATCCTAACCCTAAGCATAATTTAATTGAACTACAATTTTTTTTTTCTCATTCTATCAATATAATGGCAGAGGCTTATGGGTAATGTAGGGGTAGCTAGGAAAAATACTATCTTTTTTAACAAGGGGATATCTAAACATGTTCGGTTCATTGTGCAAACATCTATGACATGTTTGAGAGGCAGGCTGAAATTTGGTATTTTACTAAGAGCACTTTTTAAACCTTTATATCACCTTTCCATATATGTTTGAAAACTGTCCAACATTATTTATTAAACGTATCATAAGTAGGTGGTTTGCCAATTTTCTGTTTAATACTATAATCAGACTTTGATTTACATCCATTTGAAATGTTAAATGTTTTTCTCTTCCATGGGTCTCTGCTGGGGATTGAAGGTCTGCAAAACATACACAGATCTATTATCATCATGGACAACAAACTGTGTTGAGTGGCGTTTATGTCTGAAAAGTTATTTTAGATTGTATTTTCAACAACATGCCATTATGTATGTTATGGCAAGTCAGCAAGAATAGAACCCAGAAATTGCCATTTGCAATGGACTCCATTTATTGAATTAGATTAAGAGCAAGAATACAGTGTTGACAGTAAACAAAGACACCAAATGAAACAACCAATACATATTTTGACACTTCATTGTACTTTTACACAAGGCCGATATGTCATTCAGTAAGACCAGGTTCAGACAGTGTGTGGTTTATGTGAAAAGTCATACAAATATTGCAGTGCCAAGAATCATAATATAAAATACCTTGAATTTGTAAAACTCTTGTCAAACAATTCTCTTTTTCCTCCTCAAGTGTCGGACATCAGTAATTTAGATGCTCATCTTCATTATATAATATAGTACAAGATTCATGTTGATCTTCCCCTTGTAAATCATCCTCAGGTACGCATGAAGTGCTTGTATAGCAATTTAGTCCATGCAGTCTCTTCTAATGCATCTTTCAGCCTTCCCCTAATAATGTAACCTTAACCCTACCCAATAATTTATTTTCAACTTTTTGATTATTTCCTTAATTTTTATTGAAAATGAATGCCTTTCCTTTGCAATATGATATTTGAAAAGGGAGAAAAAAAGTTTGGTAAAAAAGACAGGTTCGAACTCAGGTCGATCACGTCAAAGAGCACATGCAATACCATCTACAACACTGAAACTGATGTTAAACAAGCTTCTTTTTTTCCATATAGACTATCCCAATCACATGTTGGTGGGTGGATTTGGTGTAATTAGCCTCTGCCAACAAAGCAGGCTATTTGCACTTAGTGTAAATAGACACTCAGTTAAAGGAATTCACAGAAAAAAAATAAGACATTTTTTGTAATCTTTAGACGAAAGCTGAAATTGCTTTCCCTCTTGAATGGCATTCCTTCTCTGATGGTGTGAGTTTGACAGCTTGAGCAGAAAATCCTTAACCCTACCTTCCAACTGTCAGGCCAATGGAGCTAGAAATATCGAAGAGGTATGCTAAAATCAAGCCCCGCTAACTGTTTTTTGTGTGTTTTTTTTCTAATTCAATATTCTGTTAATATACAGCAGAACACTAAGGTAAAGTTGGTCATGGCTTCTGGTTCATGCCCTAAGCCCTACTTAAGTAGATCTAAGAAATAATTATTTAAATTCAGCTAATCGCATAAACCATTTTCATTTATTTGAAAGTAACATGCAAACATGCAGGACATGACAGTTTATTTCAGTTATGCAGTTAGCATGTTTATAAGTTAGCATTTTATATAATAATAAGTACAAATACAACATGTTTTGGGTGAAATAGCCATCATTTTCTTGGTTCATATGCCATCTTGTATTTATATTTTTTGCTGAGCTTAATGTATTCTCATTACCTTATCTGTTAAAGTTATATGCCACATTTTAATTTTGCCAAGCTTGGTATACTATGGAACTGTCTTTGAATCGAAGGCAAATCTATGATGCCTTAAATGCTGTCTGGTTGCAGTTCACTGGGTTTTAGTCTGGACTGTTTTTAACAGATGCCCCTGTTTGTTTTTTTCCTTTTCTTACAGTTCCTCACCGCTACAGTCAGTTTCCTATGCTGGCAATCTCAGTGCTCAGACAGCAGCGACTCTGCGTTTGACCTTGAGGTTCATGACAAATGGCTGAGCTAGCATGGTGAAGGCAAGCTCTGCGTTTTCAGCTTCTCTTTCTGCTCAAATATACAGTGTTAACTTGCGGATAGAGACTCACTCTGAAAAACACATGCTCTTGGTCTTTTTTATGAATAATATTTGTGTAATCAAGTCGCATGTGAGAAGAGGTGAGAGGGTTAGGTTGTTGATTGTATGCACTTTTCCCCTTGTTTCCCTTTAGGCAGCATGCTTGTATCTCAAAGCAGAGCATATACCACATTATTCCAAATGAAATCTTCTTGCCCCAGTTCATAGCAAAATATCTGATAACGTCTTAATGTCAGGAGAATTAATCAGGTGAACTCTCCGATTCTCATTTATAATGCTTCACAATCCTTCTAAGCCATGAGCTTGCAATTATATTAAAATATTAAGAATATAAAAAGTCAAGTTAGATATTACTGTGAGACATGGCCATGCAAATTCCCTCCAGGACTTGGCTCATTTTCCCACTTCTAGAAAACATTTTAATATTGCATGTCCCCAGTTAGCTAGCCTCATAATGATTGATGGTGCAAATAATGTCATGAGGCTCAAGGAAGTTAACTTTGAGACTGAAGTGAGATGCAGTCACTCATGGAGACAAATATACCTGCAGCATCCTTAGCAGTGCTGTTTATGTCACAGTGAAGCATGCAGTCCTTATCCTTATCTTCTTGCAAATTGGTTATGTTTGACATGGATTTATTCTGCTCCCCTTATTTGATGGGATTAGTTCACTACCCTCCAGTGCATTTAAACATTCTCAAATGTTCCCTCACATTTCTCTACATTGCTTTTTTAATTTACCAGAAGGGAGTGTGCTAGTTACGAAGTCAATATCTAGCATTACATTTACACAGTTGTCCTTTAAGGTTGTGCATTACATTAAATCGAAGTCTAGGTGACAAATGTTCCAAGCCAGTATTACTGTGTTGAACAAACTACATTTTATGTAATAGCAGCTATTAAAAAATACAAATAAATTAATAATAATGATAATTATTATTATTGCATTGAAAGTAAAATTACTGAAAGTAACTTTATTAAAAACTACAGCAGCAATAATAATAATAATAATTAAGAATGTTTTATTTTTATTGTTAACATGGAGTATTAGATTGTGATGCTTATTGAGATTATGTTATTATTAATAGTATTATTGTTGTTGTTAGTAGTAGTAGTAAAAGTAGTGTTACAATGTAATTTGTGGAAGATAAAGATACAAAAGAGTTATTGGGAAAAAAAATGTTTTTGTTGTTTTTTTATTGATTGCAAGTTCACTTTTAGGTTCACTGAAAAAGGTCTAATTTCTTCTAAATGTGGATGCGGTAACTGTTTTCTACAGATTCTGTTTTCAGCAGAATGTAGGCAAAGCATGATTTTGGATGCATTATCAATGTGTCTTTTTTTCTTTAATCCTTGAAATCTTGGCAGCAAAAAATATGAGATGTTAAATGTTTATCATATCAAAGTACAAACAGTAGTTGAGATATTTGTCAAAAAACAATCACAATATTATTGTTTGTTCCAAGTCGTGCAGCCCATTCTCAACCCAGGAACCAAATCACAGAGCATTACAATTCTGTAGACATGCGTGTTAAAAATGTCAAGGCTCTAACCAACCAGAACATGATGTATATTACAGCCTCATTCTCTCTGAATGCCCAGAGTCTGCTCTTCTGCTTTGGAGAGCAAACTGAATCTGAGGAAAAAAATGTCATAGAGTATATGCCCTGCTCATCGAAGTGAGCGGAAACTTTCCCCCCTGCAGTCTCTGGGCATTTCAGTGCAGGATCTTCACCTAATACAATGTGGCAAGGTGTGGCTACACTTCGGTCCACTTTACATGGCCACCGGCCAGCTATCTCTAGACCCATGGAGGTGGTTTCAAATACCACTGAGAGTATTTATTTCTGTATTTTTTTCTACCAAAGACCCCCATGGAGCTACAAAATAATGCTGTACTATAGAATGTAGATTCCCAGGACAAACACGAAGCGATGGGACCTTGATTTGTTGTTCTAGTCTTGTTGAGGCTTTCAGCCTCGATCTGTCTCAGAGTTTTATCAGTAACAAAAGCTCTTTGTTTACAGCAAGGGCACAGGGACACACTTCACTGGCATCAAGATTGCTTTCCAGACTCATATTTTGCGCCTCTAGCATCGCCTATAACTCACTTCTTCCTGTTTGGTGAGGAAGCAATGAGTCTCAGTTAAAACTATTGTCTTGCTAGTCACCACAGGACAGGAGTTTGGTTTTCCTCGGTTTTTATTTATTTATTTTTTACTGGCTGGATGCAGCGAAAAGGGTTGATTGAATTATTGGCTTCAAATTACCTTCCTAGATACATTTGGTTCCTCTATCCAAACACTAGGTCTAAAAAATGCACAGTTGTCAAGGAAACCATCTGAAGCAGTGAAGGCAAGCCGCAAGTATCATTGTATACAGACCAGACCACAATGCTAGGGAATCTAAAGTGATCCTTAGAATAAATAGTGTAATTGTTATGCTCAATATGCAGTGGTTCTATCTGAATACTAATATCTTCAATATATGCTTGTTTACAGAGAGCTCAGTGAAGGGCTTCAAATCTTATCAAATTAAACGGCAAAGAAATTGTTATCCCCTGAATGAAAGGTACGTAACATTTCTTCCTAAGCTCAGATTCAGATCACATTTGAGCACCAAATCCCATTTTAAGCCACTCAGTGAGCTGAGATGAGTTTAATTTAGTTTGAACTCAACATCTCTAGTGACGTACCCTGCATGCTGATTAAGGCGTCCACCATGACACCGGGGCCACAGGAAGATTTAGTTTAACACCGAAACATGTTATCGTGCATGCTGCCAAATGACTTAGCAGTAAAACATAAGGTTTTATCTCAGCTGAGGTTGAAATGAGAGCACCTGGGTGGTTGGTCTATGGGATTCTGAAATGTCTATGCATAAGCTGTGTATCACATTATGCGCCACTACATTCGCGAGTGCCTTCGGGGGGCATGACCTGCATACATGAGTGGTATTAGCATGAATCCTCGTCTCTAGCCTTCTTCTCTATTGGGGTTGTTCAATTAATGTGATTAATTATACCCAAAAATAATGCAATGTAAATTCCGTACCTGGATCGTTCTTCATCGTCAGGCACTTTAACATCCCAGGGTTTGATTATTTTTTTCTTTCTTTCTTTCTTTCTTTAGTAATACACTAACTTAAAAAAAAAACTTTTATTTTATATCCTGTGTTCCCTGTGATCCAGTTCCTGTGGCTCAGTGGTAGAGCATTGCGTTTGTAGCGCAAAGGTTGTGGGTTCAATTCCCAGGGAACACACATACTGACAAAAAAAATGTATAACCTGAATGTACAGTAAGTCGCTTTGGATAAAAGCATCTGCTAAATGCATAAGAAGAATGTCTATATGTGAAGGTTAAATTAAAATTGTCTTTTTCCATGTCATCATCACTTTTTAATGACTATTATGTATAGATATATAGATTATATATTTGTAACTTATTTATGATTATGGATTATCGATTAAAAAAAGACATGTAATTTCTTGCACAATATTCTGTTACTTTTACCATAGTGCATAATTTGTAAGATAATACAGTTTGAGGTTTAAATCTCATAAGCAACTTGCTTTTCTGACAAAGTAAAATAGCTCAGAATCTCACCTGGAGCGCTTGGAGTCCTTTGACTCATGAGTCACCATAACAGAGCTCAAAGGTTGCTTTAGAAAATATTTTTTTATCTCACAATTGCTTTTGTTAAAACTGTTGGTTAGGTTTAGGGCTGTTCACACCAAGTATGATAACTATTACGTTAACTATATTAGCGTCCACACAAATGCACAATAATGTTGTGAGTGAGTTCTGCAGTTATGTAGTCCGTCACTTTAAATGCTCAAGTTATTTAAAGCTGGATGGATTCTGATTAATCTCGCATAGCCAAATATTCAGACTGACTTCTGAAGATCTGGAATCTATGGTAGCTTTCATTGGCCAAGGCCCGCCCATGAGACTGTTTGACCAACATGTCAAACAACCGATCACAGTTTGTTTCGTTCAGCGTCACAATCTCGGGGCGTGGGAATTTCCCCACAATAATAGACCAGTGTGTAAACTCTCGGATGTATTTTAAAGATTCTATGTCGCACACTTTAAATATTTCACATACTTTTGAAAATCCAGCGTTTATTTGATCCTGATAAGTGTTTGTTGTCACAGTTGTAAACATGACAGATTTTTTATTTCATGAGGGGGTTTGGCCCCATGGCATCTTTGTTTCTAGGCGGATCGTTAAAGAACGTGACACATGTCTCCAGGAAATCATGTATAATTCAACCAATCCGATGAGGGATTCGACACAAAGACAGATTTTAAAACCATAACTAGTCTCAGCATCAGACATTTAGCCAACATTCTGTGGGCATGACGCCTGAGGCTGAGACTAGTTATGGCTTGGACTAAATCTTGAAAGATTTTAAAATCTGTCTTTATTGTAATCATTATATCATATTTGGTGTAAATGGGACTTTAGGGTATGTTTTATGTTATTTTTTAAACATGAAAGAGCATTATTTTGGCACTACTGTCTGTACTTTACTCACATTAATTTCTGAAGTTATGCATTATGTATACTATCAGATTCAGGTTCATCTGTTTTGATAAAACTGAAAACGCTTTTAGCGCCACTTACTGAACATGCAGCAATGCAATATAATTTTGCAGAAATGTCACAGGCATGTACTTCCAAATGGTTAATTTTCAATATATTAAAATTAGTGGTGGGCCGTTATCGGCGTTAACGTGCTGCGTTAACGCGAGACTCTTATCGGCGATAAAAAAAAATATCGCCGTTAATCTATTCTCAAAGTTGGGTTGGGAGCTGGGTCTATACTACGCAAGCTATGATGACTTTCACCCTGATATTTTAGCGCGGATGTATACCTAGCCGAATTGCACTGTAGGGGGCGAGAACGAGTCTTCGAACTAGAGGCTCGCAGTCCGTGATGGACAGATTGTTAACGGCTGGTCTATGTGGTAATACAATCGGGCAGGACATCCAAACGCTCACCTATCATTCATCAACCTCAAATATGGCTTTTCATCTGAAAGATGTATGTAGTAGCAACTTTACATGGCCGCTCAATATGATGTTAACCTAGAGAAACGTGCGCTATTGAAGTGTTTGTGTGGAAGCGCGTTTGCTGCAGGACAGGCTCCGGTGCGCTCACTTGCTCTTAAAATCTCCGTCATTTTTGGTCATACAGATAAATGTAGCCTAATACATCTTTCGAATCTGTAAAGACTCTACGTTTATTTGTGTGCACTCAGAATAACAACGAAACGTTGCGCTTTTAAGCAAACAGGATGCGCTTTAGGTCTCATGTGAACTTGAGAATTCACTCCAGTGTCACCCTCTGCTTCGAACCTGTGTGTATGCCTAACGTTACTGTGAAATTACCACATCAGACGTGACGTGCTAACATGGATGCAGCTATGAAGCCGCCGGGTTTGCTTCAGGGAAAATTTATTTTTAAGAAGCTTCCCAATGGAAACTGTAAACAGTTCATCACGACCTCTTATGTAGGCCTACAGTTCAAAATTCATGTTTAACTGAATAAACAGTTAGTAAACAAAAGTACATCTTATTGAACATAGTTTATTTTCATCACCAATTATCATAGTAGAACAGCTTTCTCAAGCAGTTTGTGATGCATTCTGGAAACAGGAGATGAGCCCCTGGTCCAATGCGCCACCTGGCTTGAGAAACCCGTTCTCAGAGACTTACTTTTAGCCATTATTTGGGTAGCACACATATTCTGAATGCCTTCGGCAGAATTCAAATGAGCCATTTTAATCTAGATTAATCTAAATTAATTCCAAAATTAATCTAGATTAAAAAAATTTATCTATGCCCACCCCTAATTAAAATAGGGCAGCTATGTAAAATCTTACTACCGCAAAATATGTGTTAAGTAAGTGTGTGTGTGGGGGGGGGGGGGGGGGTGGTGGCTGTGTGTATATTAGTGGATAAATTAGGCCAAAGCAGTGAGAGTTTGATAAGTGTGTTTAAAGAGACCTATTTTCTAAAGTCCACAGCACCAAAAGTGCCAGCAGTTAAAAAAAAATATATAATAATAATAAATCCAAATAAATCTGGCAATTCAAGCACAATTCACAGTCTTTAGTCTTAAAAGTGCTCTGTTCTTTTTCATTTAAACTTTTAAATAAAACTTTAATTGATTGTCAGCCTGAACATTTAGGCATTTCATTACTCAAATATAGAAATTAGGATGAGCTGGAAGTATGACAAAATATGTACTGTCTTCACTTCACATTCAATGAGTCTTCTAAGGATAATACTGGTTGTGGGTTATCTTGGTTATCTGATTATAGAGTGTGAATATATCATTTTCTCTCATATATCTTCTCTAAAAAATATTGTCCATTGGGCCGATACTAGAAAACAAAAGCATTACTGACAGTGTGAGATAGTGTGGTGTAGTGACAGTGTGATGCCCTGAAAGCATGTTGCACCTTGTCACAACTACTGCTTTTATTGGTCTGTAGAACAGTGAACTTGTTTTGATGCAGGTTCTGTGTCTGTTTATGCATAAGAAGATAATTTAAAGCTGGGTCATTGTGAAAACCAGCTCAACATATCAGCAGTGAGCAGGGAACTTTCACAGAATTACCATTTTCTCTTTTTAGCCCCATATTTGTTTTAAATAAATACATCTCTAGGGGCAGTTTAGTGTTGTCAATGAAAGTTGTGCCTTTCATTCCTACTGAAAAAGTCACAATATTAGACCGTAATAATCTTACAAAAGACCATAAATTAGAATGTTTGGACACAATTAACTTTGAAAGTGACATCACATGGTTATAACTGTCATCTGAAACATGAGCCTTCTTGAAATGCATTTCCAGTGTTTATGAGCCGGAATCAGCCCTCCATTACACAACACGCCCACCGCATTACTTCCTCCCACCGTAATGCACTTGTTGCATTATTGATCGTTTTGTTACGTTCCATTCGTCTTTCCGCTCGTCTCTATGTACATACATTGGTATCAACCGCACAAATGTTGTACACTTTGTTGCAATGATCACAATTAAATTACCTTTATTTAAAAGCAGTGAGTCAGCACTAGAGGTATAATTAAAGAATGCATTAAACAGCAAAGAGCACCTTTGTGTTAAATGAGGTTGTGTACCTGTGGTGCTATAAAGACTATTTGAGAGAAATTAACTGATTTAATAAGAGCCAGAATGTATTTTTTAAATAACAATTCACCCAAAAATAAAATGTTGTCTGTATATAATCACACGTCTGTTGTTTGAACCTGTCTTTGGCTTTAAACTGATTTTCTCTTTTAATGGGATATAAAATAAGAAGTTTTGAAGAATTCCAGTGCTGCTCGTTTACACACAATTAAAATAATATGTGAAGAAGTCCAATCAAGCTCAAAAAAGAACAAAAAAAGCACCATAAAAGTTCATAATTATCATGACTTGGGTGATATATATGATTTTCTGAAGTCATACAATAACTTTGCATAAGACATACAAAAAATGGTTTGCCCATTTTATGGAAGTCAACGCAACCCAATATTTTCAAGCTCCAAAAGGACACACATGTGGTGTGAAATGACCAAGTCTTTAGAAATTACACTTACTTTGCACAACTGAAATATCTCAATTTAAGCAATTATTCACTCTTAAATCAAATCCAAACATTAATCAACACATAACAAATACTTAAAATATGTCAAAGATTTACAGAGAATCTCTCAAATATTATTGCTGTTTGCACGTTTTCAAACTTGGTACACCAAGATGCAATGTGCTAGCATGCTGTGAGCTCCATGGAAGAAAAAAATATCATACTGGGCTAGTTTAGAACAACATATTGAGATGAGTAAATGCCAGAAGTTGTATTTTAGGGTGAACTATTCCTGGGTGAAGGTTTTATTATTTCCACATTTCCCTGATGTCGTTAGTGTGTACTTGAAATCACTGGCCTGTCAACAGCTTGAGAATATTTCAGCACACTAAAATAGGACAAGCACAGTCACATCTCAAAATAATTGAAGTCACGTCATCTGAAAGTGGGTGGAAGGGCAGTCAAAACTTCACGTGGCAGTCAGGCTCAGCATTTCCATTTGTACACAGCTATAGCACATGATTAAGAGTAATTGGGCCCATCATCGAATCCCTATCACTACTTACAAATGAATTTAGATCATGCTATGCAAATACCCCAGGGAAAGAAGGCCTGTATACACAGAATAATGATTGGTGCCAGTTAAACGTCGGCTGGATTCAAACTGACTGAATTGTCTGGTGCATTAGTAAATAGCTAGCTGGCTCCATCTGTATGATGTGGAAAATGGGCCAACATTCAGTAAAACTGGAAAAATAATGAGCACAGAGGCATTTACTGCAATATCAGTATTTGTTCAAAGCATTCCCCTTTATTTTGAGCCAACAAGAGCTCAGATACATAAGAACCAGTCTGACGTTATTCAGCTCAAACACAATGTGTTTTCGGCAGTTATCTGGTCCTGAGAAATAATAGCACAAAACATGGTCTGCATGATAGCAATTTTGATGTTGACCAGGATGTTGATGCATAAACACAGGAAGAACAGGAAGTCCATGAATTGTGGGAACTGAGGATTCAGGCATGCATTGGTGAAAACTGGCCCGCATGCATCCTGAATGCTAATCACATTATCAGACCCTTATTGTGATGGATCTGCCAGACCGAGCAGATAACATAATAAAAATTATGAGTGATTACTTTTTGAATTTGTTTCTAAAGAAGAGCCCCTCTATTGATCCAACTGGCTTGCATCTTTCGCTGAGTGCTATGACCCCTCTTCCCTCCAAGCGAGTTCCTCATAGTAAAGTGATATTGGTAGGTTTACTCTTATGAGATATGAAGACTTCTGAGGATTACTTGTATGAAATTATTTTTCCTTTCCTGCTTTGAAATAGAGGAAGTGGTTTAACTATAGCCCAGGGGCTTGAGGAGGATTTCCTAACTATATTGCCAGGACATTCACTAGGACAGAGCATTAGCGGACACCTTGTCCAGCCAGACGACTATTGCAAATTAATTTTGAATGTTATAGCAAAGGCTTTAAGAATCGGGGGCAATAATTTGGCCACACTATAATATAGTTAATGCAATTAGGTATCATGAACTAACAATAAACTGTAATGGTCAGGATTAGTTAATATTGGTTAATGGTCATTTTAAATATACTAATACGTTTGTAGTGTTACAAGTAGTAAAAAAGTTGTTTATATATATTTTTTTTTTTTTTGTGATACTACAGTACATAGTGCAACTATTTGTAACAAATGTCTAATTTTAGAAAGTGTCAAGATATCTTATTACATGAACCAGAATTTGCTAAAATAATTGTGATTATTTTGACAAACAATGATAAACATGTAAAATCATATTGCCACTGCTTATGTATCAATAAACTAAGCAACCTGTATCAAACAGTGCCTCAAACGCCATAGAGTCCAAATGAGTGCAAACTCCAGGACAACGAGTGGCAAATGGGAACATTTGATGACACAACACAAGTGCAGAGCAGACCCCAAAAGGCAAATGGGAAAACTCTGCAACAGTGTTCACATGCCACAAAACACTCCCGTCAGTGATGCAGACACTCCGTTTGCAGTATTCACACCACAATCACTGCCAGCTAAACAGGCCAATGGGTTCTGGTAGGCCAGATGAAACACTGCAACAAGTGGCATAATGGGGCACACCACCTCTTAGCACCAGCAAGACTTAATAACATATATTTAAACAGACAAAAACAAAACAACAAAAAACACATTGCCAAACACGCACAGTGTAGTTGAACCGGAAAAAAAACATTGCTAGATCAATTGCACCTCAAAGTTCCACCTTTTTCACTGGTCCTGCCCAGGCCCCAAGCTTCATCTCCACTGATCCCACCCAGCCTTGAAGCTCCTTTGTCTTCATTGGCTCCGTCAAGTCTTCAAGCGCTGCCCGTTACGCCTAGCTTCCTTCCGCCTACTCTGCTGAATATGTCTGCTTCTCTGGCTCCACCTCATTCTCCTAATTTGCTGGCTTTTCCAGGCCCTTATATTCCACTGGCACGACCATGTTTTATGGCTGGCTCTTTCGGTCATGATTTAAAAAAAATACAATCCTCACTAACAGTTGGCTCCTCTTCAGTCTTCCAAACCAATTGTCCCAGCTTTGCCCTTCGACTTATTTTGTTTTGGCTCTTCAGCTCCTCTGTGGTCTGTAATCTTGCTGGCTCCATCTTGGTCCCTCATCTTGCCGAATTTTTTTCCCGGGCATGGCTAAACCATGGCCCTCCACACTTTTGGTTCAACATTTGGCTTTATCTTGGTCTCCAGCCCACATGACTTTACCTCTGTCTTCAGCTCCCTTGGCTCTGCCTTAGTCTACACCTCCAAATGCTCCACCTGCTCTGCTGTGGTTTTTTATTACGCCAGTCCCTCAAATGACTATTTTTGCCCGAAGGTAATTTCTTCCTCTCCCATCACTTTGTTATAGTATTTGTTTGGACCTTTTGTGTACTTTTATGCTTCCTCTCTGTTTCCTGTGTTTGTTTCAGTAGTCTGTTTCCATAGAGAGTAATTATACTGTGCAACTTTTTCTTGTTGGGTTGTTCATTGCCCTTCGTATTTTAGCCCTTAGTTTAGTTCAGTCTTTGTTTGGTTTTATCTTTGCGTGGATGTGAACCTGCTGAATTCATTGCAGATTACATTCTTGATTTTATTTTGTAAGTAAGGTGTGAAAACAGCTATTGAATCCATATCTCCTCTTCCTCAAAAAAAATAGATAAATAATTTACACTTTGATAGTCCACTTTTTTCACATTCTAATAGCTATAAGTGTGTTTGCAACTATATGTCAGCTAACTCTAATTGGAGTATTAATACGTTAAGGGTATTAGAACACATTCAGTCAGTTGCAGTTCTGGCACCTCTGTCTCCATATACTGTTCAACGCAATATACAAGTGTATCTCAATAAATTAGAATGTCGTGGACAAGTTCATTTATTTCAGAAAATTCAACTCAAATTGTGAAACTCGTGTATTAAATAAATCCAATGCACACAGACTGAAGTAGTTGAAGTCTTTGGTTCTTTTAATTGTGATGATTTTGACACATTTAACAAAAACCCACCAATTAACTCTCTCATCAAATTAGGATATGGTGACATGCCAATCAGTTAATCAACTCAAAACACCTGCAAAGGTTCCCTGAGCCTTCAAAATGGTCTCTCAGTTTGGTTCACTAGGCTACACAATCATGGGGAAGACTGCTGATCTGACAGTTGTCCAAAAGACAATCATTGACACCCTTCACAAGGAGGGTAAGCCACAAACATTCATTGTCAAATAAGCTGGATGTTCACAGAGGTGCTGTATCCAAGCATGTTAACAGAAAGTTGAAGAAAAAGATGCACAACCAACCGAGAGAACCGCAGCCTTATGACAATTGTCAAACAAAATCGATCCAATAATTTGGGTGAACTTCACAAGGAATGGACTGAGGCTGGGGTCAAGGCATCAAGAGCCAACACACACAGACGTGTCGAGGAATTTAGCTACAGTTGTCGTCAGAGGCGTCTTACCTGGGCTAAGAAGAAGAAGAACTGGACTGTTGGCCAGTGGTCCAAAGTCCTCTTTTCAGATGAGAGAAAGTTTTGTATTTCATTTGGAAACCAAGGTCCTAGAGTCTGGAGGAAGGGTGGAGAAGCTCGTAGCCCAAGTTGCTTGAAGTCCAGTGTTAAGTTTCCACAGTCTGTGATGATTTGGGGTGTAATGTCATCTGCTGGTGTTGGTCCGTTGTGTTTTTTGAAAACCAACGTCACTGCACCCATTTAACAATAAATGTTGGAGCACTTCATGCTTCCTTCTGCTGACCATTTTTTTTAAAGATTCTGATTTCATTTTCCAGCAGGATTTGTCTCCTGCCCACACTGCCAAAAGCACCAAAAGTTGGTTAAATGACCATGGTGTTGATGTGCTTGACTGGCCAGCAAACTCACCAGACTTGAACCCCATAAAGAATATATGGGGTATTGTCAAGAGGAAAATGAGAAACAATTGACCAAAAAATGCAGATGAGCTGAAGGCCACTGTCAAATAAACCTGGGCTTCCATACCACCTCAGCAGTGCCACAAACTGATCACCTCCATGCCACGCCGAATTGAGGCAGTAATTAAAGCAAAAGGAGCCCCTACCAAGTATTGAGTACATATACAGTAAATAAACATACTTTCCAGAAGGCCAACAATTCACTAAAAATGTTTTTTTTTTAATTGGTCTTATGAAGTATTCTAATTTGTTGAGATAGTGAAGTTGTGGATTTTTGTTAAATGTGAGCCAAAATCATCACAATTAAAAGAACCATAGACTTAAACTACTTCAGTCTGTGTGCATTTAATTCACAAGTTTTACATTTTGAGTTGAATTACCAAAATAAATAAACTTTTCCACAACATTCTAATTTATTGAGATGCACCTGTGCATTCACATAACATATTAACTCAGTGGTAGAGTTACACTCACTAGATGCAGCACTTATTGACAAAAGTACATTGTCTGCATGTGCTTTAAAGCCTTGCTGGTTAAACATTTCATTTGCGTGCTATTCTGACATGCACCTTTTCTGAGCGCGTACGCCTGAAGAGCACATACACTAAAAAGCCTGTCAAACAGTGCCTTATTAATGGACAAAATTATATTTTGCATCCGATTGCACTAATACTATCAAAAACACACAAGCTTGTAATTAAAAAAAAAAGTTTTATTTGTATTTTATTTTGAAATGACCCATAACAGAAGTACAGACAAACAAAATAAATACACCAAAACCAAAAACAAATATGTGGACAAACATGAAATCTGTTGTGCAATGATACTCCCCAGCCTTCCAATACATATGAGAACACCATACAAACACAGTTGGTTATGTCTAAAGTGAAAGTAAACAGTTTTCAGAAATAAGTCACTGAAGACCAACAACTGTTTGCTTACTACAAAAAAATAAAATCTATCTATCTATATATATATATATATATATAATTGTAATGTTCAACAGAAGGAATTAATTCAGGTCTAAAATGACTTGAGTAAATTATGAAAATTGTCATTTTTGTGTGAACTGTCCCTCAATAAAATTAATATTAATAAAACAACAAAACGTTAGTGAAACAACAAAATCCAAAGATAGAAATCAACCACTGCTCTTGACTGGACTTTAATACAGTTGATTTAATAAGACTCAATGTAGGGTCATTTGTAAAATGAAGTGCATATTTATTTGTGCTATTGATAAAAACACATACCGAAAATCAAATTTGTCACATTAATTAATTTTATTTATTTATTGAAAGAAATGGATTTATTATGTTTTCTGCTAAACAAGTTGCAGAGATACATTAAAATGTAACATGCCTAAATTCTTAATATTAATATTCCTGGTAAAAAGCTGCATATGGCGAGTTGATATTCCTTTCAGTTCATTGTAATGGAAGCTTCAAGACTGTAACAAGTCAGTCTGGTGATTTCAACAATTTGATCTCATTAATGTTTAAATCAGCAGAATTAACACGTTAAGGCGGCAAACAATCATAGCTAACAGTGCAGAAATAAAACAAAACCAATATTACTAAATATGACATCCCATAATATAAATTTCACAATTTTTCCACAAGCCGTTTAACTTTCACAGGGCGGCAGTGCCTCGTTTCACAAATGGTTTTCAAATTGACTAATTTAAGCAGAATTTACACAAAATTAAAAAGGCAAACTGATCCCTATAGTCACTTGATCATTATAATTATTTATTATTATTAACATTAATGTAGTGAGAATACCCAGGAAATCTTTTCTTTTTTTTACATTTTCCTACATTTGTGTATGTGATCATCAAATACTGAAGTTTGAGCTCTCTGGAGAAGCTTAATGTTCTTTCAGGTTACTAAGTTTTCTGTCAAACTGTAATTATTGGATCTTCTGTGCTGCTGTCATTTTTCACCAGCTTTAGTGCTAATCTCTGAACCCTCTCAAACACTCTGTTCACAAAGCAGACTGTCTCTCAGCACCATTTACAACCTTGCAAATATGTCCATTCTCTGGCATTGCAACCGCACTGCTGATTTCCTTAAAAGGATGATCCCACAAGTGCTGGAGATTAAACACATTTTAGCCTCTAGGCTAGTTTGATTTGTGGAAAAACTGCTGGCCATTTTTTGAGGTGATTTACTGCAACGTGTCAAGCTAGCGCTTGCACAGAAGGCCGGCAAATAAGTAGCACTCTGTTTTCAAACAAGCAAAGCAACACTGGAAAAATAAGCCTTAGATATTGTTTATAGAAGTCCCCTTTATTGATAGGAATCTGTTATGATTATAATAACCCTGTCACAGTGTGAAACATAAGAAAAAGCATTCATGTTATATTCTAAAATATAATTTTATGAATGTAGGTCAATATGAAACACCAGTCACGTAATTACGTGGTACTTTTATAATCTGACATTTGAGAGTGAAACAGGCTATATTCAGTATATAAAAGGTTGAGACTTCATTTTGTATATGTGACCCTGGACCACAAAACCAGTCTTAAGTCGCTGGGGTATATTTGTAGCAATAGCCATATTGGCCACATTGCATTGGTCAGAATTATCTATTTTTCTTTTATGCATAAAATCATTAGGATATTAAGTAAAGATCATGTTACATGAAGATATTTTGTAAATTTATTCAAAACTAAATTCTTGATTAGTAATATGCATTGCTAAGGACTTCATTTGAACAACTTTTAAGGCGATTTTCTCAATTTTATGTTTGCACCCCCAGATTGCAGATTTTTGAATAATTGGATCTCGGCCAGATATTGTCTGATCCTAACAAACCATACATCAATTGAAAGCTTATTTGTATGTCAATATGATGTATAAATCTCAATTTAAAGAAATTTACACTTAAAACTAGTTTTGTGGTCCAGGGTCAAATATGTGAATAGTTACATACCAGAATAGACCTAGTTGGCTTAAAAATAGTAATTTGTCAGAAAAATATAATAATATTCAGAGTTGTGAAGTGTTTTTTTTTTATTTTATTTTTTTATTAGTAATGGCTACTGTGGATCATTCTCAATACCAGACATGTGTATTACAGTAGATCAGCCTTACTTTTGGCCAGATGAACATGGCCCCGCCCCCGATCTCACACCATTGGTTGTACTGTTGCTCTGACAGGCTGGTTAGAATATGCAAACAAACAAAGCAATATTTTGAGAGCACACAATCACAGTGATACTTTTTGGGGGAAATCTGCATACAAATAGCCATCGCTGCATATTGAGCTGGGATAGAAAGCTCTTTAAAATAGGAAAGATTACACATTTCAGCTTTAAATAGCTCTGAGGTGTGAAATGGTTCATGGCACCTCTGCTTTACATATAATCCTCACCTCTTCTTTAGAATAACTATATTTCCTCCGGCAGCTCTTTTAACCTCCTGAATTGTACTTTGTAAGAAACCTTGACCATCTGTGGCCTGGTGAAGATAACAGGACAGACGCACCCAGACTTTGAAATTTACCCTTTGACTTTGCCCTGGAGATTAGCACCCTCGATATGGCAGCTCCCCAAGAGGGCTGAAGGAGCTTTGAAATCTCAAATGAAGAGTTAGAGGAAGCTCACCCTGTAATCCTCTTATCTGTAATGCATCGGGTCCTCTCCCCCTCCACACTTATTGCAGAATGACTTCATAACTCTCTATGTCCTCTCCTCCTTTCTGTCAATATTTGTGTGGGTGCAATGGTCCCCTGTGAAAGCTGAGAGTCAGTACATGGTAGTGCTTTGGTCTGAGGGGCGTAACTCGCTCATTTTTATGTATGATATTTCAGTACATTTAAATATAAATATATCATGTACTAGAGATGCCTCTAGACCTTTTTAATGGAGCTCTGAAAAACCTCTCTGTCCCAGTAAAATATTACTGAGAAATCATTATGTGTCAATTGGATTGACGCCTACAGACCTGATGATCATTTTCTCTAATGAAACTGTGTTTCAGAAATCAAACGTTTTCAGCCGTTCAGATTCAGAATGACTTAGGGTTACACATGTAAGCTGGTCCTCTGAGATGCTGCATCATAGAGCTGACACTATGGGAACACCTCCACAGTCACCGGTGTCTGAAGCATGTATCCAAATGTCAATTCGATGCTGTCACATGACGGGGCACAGCACATAAAGGAGCAGCTCTGTCCATGGAATCACCAGTTCCTAATTGTGTGAAGGAAGAAGCACAGGTATGCCTTAAAAATGGCAATGAGTCACATTCCCACCTCAAGGAATTGGGTTACATACAAAACCTACGTTCCATTTTGAGGTAACAAGACACTGCATTGTGGAATTGACACTATGGGACATTAATACCCACTGACCAAAATACTATGAAAGTCAACATTAAGTTAGCTAGTCAAGATGTCCAGAGATAGCGCCCCCAATTAGGGCCAGGGACCATCATTATTTTGAATGGATATTGGCAGAACACCATACTCCACCAGCATACAAGACAACAAGATATTTAACATCAAGAGGGGCAGAATGTTCTGCAGTTTATATGCCCATAAGGGCAAGCTCATATTACATGACTGTAAGACTACATGAATGAACTGCTGTGGTGCTCACACTAAAAATCAAGGTATCTTGTCAAAGCAGCACGCATACAACACACTTCAAGATCACATTACAAAGAGGATTGAAAATATTATAGCGTCTGACTGCTCGAGACAGGCTCAGATCACATTGCTGACCTGATCATATTTAGCTAGCATCAGTGACCACAATGAGCACCGATTTGGCTGCAATCCGATTTCTTGCAGACCTTGTAAATCTATCTTCAGTCACAAAATCCAGCCAAAAGTCACATAGTGTGAGGGTAAACCCTCCGGTCCTAACCATCTCACTCCGAGCTGGACTCGAACCTGGGTCAATTTTTTTTTTTGGAGGTCATTAGTCCTGTCCATGCCAGCATTCACCACACAGATTTTAAATACAATTGTTGTTGTTTTTTTGATTGACTCTGGTTTAGTAGAAATTAAAGAGGAAGCAAAAAACTTCAAGAGGGGACCAGGCCAAAACAACAAACAAAAGATGTCTAAATGTCGGGAGGATCAAACTAACTTACCTGAATACAAAAAGATAAATAAACAACATAACTTTTACCACACTCTCTATCTGACCAAAGACAGGAGCAAACACAATTAGCTAAATAAAATGGCATTCACCTCTCTACAGCTTCCACAATTAAATACAGGCAAAGGAAGGTGAATAGTATAGTTAAAAAGAGTCAAATTATAAACTGGTTAGATCGGTTAAGAAAATAAGCACTTAGTAACACAAACCCCAGGCTTTAGGCCCTCACAACAGTCAACCAACACATACAGGCTCTACAATCACATGCTGGAGCAGGAGGAAAGACTCGCAAATGTCTTTCTATGTTGAGATAGTGAATTGATGGGCTTTTGTTAAATGTGAGCCAAAATCATCACAATTAAAAGAAGCAAAGACTTAAACTACTTCAGTCTGCGTGCATTGAATTTATTTAATACACGGGTTTCACAATTTTAGTTGAATTACTGAAATAAATTAACTTTTCCACACCATTCTAATTTATTGAGATGCACCTGTATTTGTGCAGCGCTAGCATGTCTTAAATACTCACAACACTGTATCGCTGTATGCAATGGCAGTAGCAAGTTCCCATACTTGCTTACAGTAGCAGAAATTATCTACAACTACAGCAATAACCAACAGCAGCAGCAATTCAGCAGCAGCATAGCAGATCTATTCCGCCAAGACCAAATAGCCTACATGAACAAAGTTCAGAAATCTTCTAAGATTTGTCATGCTTGAAATATACAATCTTTATTAAGCATAAGACAGGAAACAAAACAATATCTCATCATGAGGTGGAAATTATCTACAATACATATAGAAAGCAAAACCTGAAAATATATGTGTTGTGTGCGCAGCTTGCAAAGGTCAAGATGATCAGTCTGCTTAAACCCTGCCTTTTTATTGAATTTAGCCTCAAGTTTGCATCTGCCTCTACCCAATCAACAACCATTGGAAAGAACCATGTCCCACCCTACATGTTTTTATTTTCTTATAATCCACTTCGCTTTAACTTCTCAATACAGAATAAGAGATCTGTCGCTGCTTGTTACACTGCAACTCTAATGACTTTTCTACCACCCATTGGGTGCGTTTCTTTATAGTTAGTGTTTCCTGCATCTTACATGTGGCAGTTGACCTGTGGTTTCAGACTATGAGAAGCCATGAGAAGCACCTCTTCTCATCACACTGAGCATAGTCACTCACCTACACTCTGCAGTGTCACTGACGTACTCAAGCTCCGTTACCTCATCCATCAATCAACTTTTCATCATCTCCCTCCCTTTCCCTTTTATCACACATTTTATTTTCCAAACTGGTGTTCGTAAACAACTAGAGGCTCATAATGAACCTGTAGAGCAGGGGTCGGCAAGTAAGTTGGGTCAAAAAAAAATGCCACTAGATGGCAGGCCAGAACATAGTCAAAGGATAATTTAGGAAACAAATTATGAAAAATGCAACTAATCTAATACTCATTCACCAACTTGCAACTAGTGTTGTCAAAAGACCCGGACTTTTAAGACATTGCCAGAAATACACTACCATTATTTAGTAGAATGCCTTTGATACTCCAACTGTTCAATGCAATTCAAAATACTTTATTTTTAAGAAATAATCTCACAATATTTCTTCCATGTTTTAATTTTCATAGTAAATTCCCTTTCTTTACCAAAAAAAAAGAATGTTTAAATTTCATTCTAACTAATTGAATTTGAGTGAAACATGTTTACCGTTTTTTCATACTTTTATTACTTGCATAAAATATATATTTAAGTAAAAAGAATGGCATTGATTTGTATTATATAAAAATTGTGTTTTTAAATTAGCATTTTTTTTTTTTTTTTTCTTTGGTACCGGAATTGGTACCAAGAACCGTTGATTTTCACTGGTATCGGTTCCGAATACAGGAATTTTGGTACCGTGACAACACTACTTGCAACACGGAGTGCCTTGCTAAAACACACATATGTGTAGGATATGCTGAATTGATAAAAATAACAAAAGTTAAAAGAGTTCTTGAATAAGCCCATTAATGGCATGTTTGGGTCATGCTCTTAACAAACTGTTTTATTTACTCTTTCCATATTGCCAACTTTTACAGAAAATGTCAAAGAGGAAAACGAGTCTAAAGAGGAAATTTGACAGTGAAAATACGGCTTACAAAGAAGAATGGAAAGCGAACTATGAGATTATCCTACCTAGTTTTGGGAATGCAAAAAAAGGCCTGCTTGTCTTACCTGCAACGGAGCAATCCACAGACTCTTTTGAATGTCTTCAGAACTTTTAAAATTAAAAGCTCTCAATTTATCTCAAAATCAAACGCTGCTGCAAAAACATTCTCATTATTTTATTTTGAAGGCAAAATCAAGACAAATTGATTGGGAGTATTAATGATGGAAAGTTCAGATCATTTTACTGACTCTGACCTTTGAGTCTCGTTTAGCAAAATGAATGAATCTTTTTTCGAATAATTTTGTTAATTTTATCTAAATATAGTTAAAATGTCATGTGTTACTTCCTAAACACATGCACTATGTATGCAAACGTTGATCAAATTACAAACAACATAAATCTATAGTTCTATTAGAAACAGAAAAAAAAAAGTCTACGTATAGCTCAATTCACCTCTTATCTGACAAGTCTTCGGGTTTGAGTCGTTCGTTCATCACGTGACAGTCCCATAAGCTTTAACTAATGCAGTCTGAGCCGGAAAGTGAATTGATTAGTTCATCTTTCGAGTCGTAATTCCAGTACAGAATCACTCCACGAGATGACTCATTCTTCCCGAGTCACATTAAATATTCAAGAATGACCCATAACTAGGGAGTAAATGTTGCTGTCATGACACAACGATTTCAGAAACAGCCGCTATCAAAATAATGTGGCTGTGGGCGTGGGACAAATAGTATTGCTGGTAGGCCAGTTTTGGCCCATGGGAAGGGCGGGGCGGGACGGGGCGGGACAGGGCGGGGCAGGGCTGACCAGACAGGAACACCGGGGAGTAACGAGTAGAGCAGACCAAATCAAACTGAACAGACAGGACTATAAATACAGAGGATAATCATAGATAATTGACAAACACAGCTGGACAAGAATTAACTAATAATCACACTTAACAAGGACAGAAAACAAACCAAACATGGAAACAAGAGGCAGGAACACATGACACACAGGACAGAGGACTGACACAAAGATGTCCATGTTGAATACTCAGACATGCATAAAACAATCCAGCATTTTCAGTGCTCTTATTAATAACTGATTTAATTCCTTAAAAAAGGAACTAAATTAAAAAGACAACTTCTCAAATTTCTGGAAATTATTTTTCTGGATCCCTAAAAACAAACAGCATTAGCTGGGATTATGCCTCAAAATTATTGCCGTCTGAAGAAGTGTTTGGGTTCCCAGTGTGAGCTTGACATATTATTGCTCATTAGTGGCTGTTTGTAATTCAACAGGTCCAATGTATTCATCTTATCTGTGAAAATGAATACAAGTTTATAGTTGATATGCCAATCATCAAAATGAGAGAGTCTTGATGTACAAAAATACTACTCTTCATTTAGAGTGTCTGGAGTGTTTAATAATCAATTAATAAAAAACAGTGGATACAATGTCTTCCTTTCTTTCTTTCTTTCTTTCTTTGTAATTATTCAACCACTACCTATATTTTCTTATGATATTAAATATGTATTAAACTTTGAGTTGATGAGTTAAAAGGAAAACCAAATATTTATGCTTTATTATTAATTTAACCACACAAATAGAATGACACAGCGATGTGAAACACTCCAGAAATAATTTTCCATCTCAGTGTCACCATTTTTCTCTTTTTACCGTGTCTCAAATGAACAGAAGCGGAAGACTCAAGCTGCATGGCGTGCTGACACAAACAGACAATAATTGTTCTTTGGGAGTAATTGGGTTTTCAAAGCTCGCTGACACGAGAGAGACTTTTTTATTTGTTCAGCCCAATGGAGTAGAGTACAGCAACGGGCATCAAACAGACAGCACTTCTACTCAAGCATTAATAGTCTGGACACAATACGTTTTTTCTGCTTTGATCCAAACCTAGAAAAAATGTGAATAAAATGGAGTGCCTCTTCTGTTTTGCATTTCAATTCAGGTTCACTGTCATTGTATTTTCCGAGTGTTTCAAGTATAACCATATCTTATATAGAGTAAGGATGGTCCACATTTTGATTAGTTACCTTGTTCATTATCTGAAATATTTAATATTCATTTAAATTAACATGACAGTTTTTTATTTTACATTTTCTTTTTTAAACACATTTAACAAAAAAATTAATAATAATGTCACATTATGATTGCATTCCGAATATGTCTATTTAATTAGATCATACCTTTAGACTTTAAGTAAAGTGTTATTTTTAGTCTGGTAATTGTTTCTTATTTCACTTCATCTTGTTACACTATATAAAATGGCTGTGAGCTGCATTACAGGTGAAGGCTCGAAAACAACGTGCACAGACACAGGGCAGACACACCAGAACAGGATGACAAACAGCAGACATTTAAGAATGATGCGGCGTCTCACCTGTGGATGCATTATTAAAGACTGGAGGACGGAGAGTGAGAGATAACGAGCTCAAGATGCTGTAATGAGGCACGGCTCTACCTAAAGGCCAGATCCGGACACGTAACTGAGCAACGGCAAGTAATAACCACAGAGGTCCGACATCAAGCATTAGCATCACAAAATGTGCGTAAGCCCAACATGTCACATATCTGTGGTATAAATAAATCATGGTGCTGCAGAACAGAAGAAAAGGCTCATGATCACATCATTAGACTTATATGACCTCTTTGCAGTAGATAGACAGGTGCATTGATGTCAGTGCCAAACTCATGTTTAACAGATAAAGGATGTCTGGACAAATAGGCTGTGTCTGAATCTGAGAGCAACTGCCTTTTTGCATCCATCATTTGATCAAGAAAGAAGTTAAGAGATTGCTTAATATAAACTGCAATACACTTGTAAGTGTAATTCTTGAGATATTCTTAAGAAGTTCTGAAAATATTATCTTAAGTCCCCCCCCCCCCCCCTTGTTGGAATAGTCCCCCTAAGGCTGTCCAATATGTAGATGAGTTTGTGGTTTGTGTCTTCATTGGAACAGACTTAGATACATTTTGCATCACTTGCTCACCAATGGATCCTCTGCAGTGAATGGGTGCCGTTAGAGTAAGAGTTCAAACAGCTGATAAAAACATCACAATAGTCTTGTGCAATGAAAAGCTGCGTGTTTGTAAGAAACAAATCTATTATTAAGACATGTTAAACTTCAAACTATTGCTTTTGGCTAAAATATGTGTTCATTATCCATAATATTGCTCTCTCTTGTAAAAAATAAATAAAAAATAAGTACGACTCATTTGATTGAGGGGTCAACACTGTTTACAAACAAAAAGAGTCCAAAACGGTTCTAAACAAATATGTCGGTGGATTTTGATGTGAGAGGACAACAGGGAAGTGTGATTATGGGCACACTGATTATGGATTATCATTATGGATTATGGACACATATTTTTTCAGAAGTAAAATAAATAATAAATAATTTATTACAAACAGTTGTTCACTTCACAAGATGTTAATTAAAGGACTGGAGTTTTGTTGATAACTTTTTAATTATTGTGATTATTTTATCAAATTATTACCACTGATTTGCACACAATATTGTGACACAGAATATATGCAGGCATCCTAATGGACATGTTACACAAACATTGGATTCCGACTTGCTTTATTCCCTTCTACCTCTGGATACTGCATAAGAACACAGCATTTGTTCAGGTTTCCAACCCAGCCATGCACATACAAAAGGTAATAATCGCTTGGAAGAACTCCATCTCTTCTATGCGGTAACACAGGAACCAGTACACCACGTTGAGGAAATGAAGCAAAAAGAGATCCATCTGCTGGCTGAGCACAGTTGGGAATCTTTTACACACCAAAACATTGGATCCATAAATATGTATGGAGTGGGTGGAGATGGTAGGTGTCCACTGAAAAACATGCAATTCCAAATAGAAACCTCCGGTGTGGGAAGCTCAGTGGAATCATAAATGATGTCTCTCATCTCTCTTTCGTTTATCATGGCTTTCATGGCTGCGTGTGTGGCGAGACCTGGCAGCGGGCCGCAATCATTAATCGAACACATGGTGTGTGCAGCACAGGTGTGCTGTACTGGTTTTCAGAAAACAATAAGACATTTGCTTCAATCTATGAATCACCACAATCATCTAGTTCCTCTGGTTTCACAAACCATATCATCACTGACATCTCTATAGCGCTGTATTCTACTGTACGTATCTTATTTGCATGTGAGTTACACTCATTTTCATCACGGATATCATGCAACCTCTTCAACCTTCCCAAAGCACAGTGGTTGCATGGTTCTGAAATAAATCTAAGCTACATGGAATCTGATTTTACCACAGTAATTACGTCTCCCATTGTGCATTCATTTGGAGGAAAACTCTCTGGGGACGGGGGAGATGAAACAAACTGAAATTCCACCTTGAATACTTTTCACTTTTAAAAGTAGTTCATGACCGTTTATTTTGCTGAGAGATTAAGTGGAGGAAAGATGATGAAGGAGAATGTCAAACTTGACTTTACATTCCTGAAGATAATATGTGTGCTTATTGCTTAAAATGTTGTGGATGGCTGTCAAAACATTACAATGTGTTTGCTAAGGTGTTCTGTTTGTTTGTGCGTTGCAAGGTGGTCGCTAGGGTGTTCTGGGTATTTGCTTACTGGCCCAAATTAAAAGAGCCAAAGGGTCTATAATATGTTGGTCGCTTGATGTGGCTTGATTCCCTCTTCTTAACACAATATATTGCTACTATATTGGCCAATAATGTACTTTTTAAAATTAATTCATTTTTTAAATATTTTTTGCTATGCTATAAATAAAGGTTAGACCTTATTTTAAGGTGTCCTTGTTACAGTGTAATTATACATCTATGTACTGAGTAATATTAAGTAACTACATATACTTACTGTATGGTTAGGGTTATGATTAGGGTTCAGCTACTTGCATGTAAGTATGCATAATTATTTGTTATTATAATAGTGAGTAGAAGGTACATGTAATATGTGTAACAAGGACACCTTAAAATAAAGTGTTACCTAAATTTGAGTTTTATTTATTTTCATATATTCTCCGAAAAATACAATTTTGCTGCAAATTACTCACCCTCAGACCATCCATGTAGATGAGTTTGTTTCTTCATCAGAACAGATTTGGGAAAATTTAGCGTTATGTCACATTCTCATCAGTGTATACTCTGCAGTGAATGGGTGCCGTCAGAATAACACCGCTTTTCACTTCACAAGATGCTAATTGATGTACTGTGAGATGTGTGGATTACTGTGGTGTATTTTATTAGCTTTATCAGACTCTCATTCTGACGGCACCCATTCACTGCATATAGGATCCATTGGTGAGGCAAGTTAAATTTCTCCAAATCTGTTCCAATGAAGAAACCAACTCGTCTACATCTCGAATAGCTATTGTTTTTTCAACTATTCATATGATATTTCATAACATATAGAATTCATATTCTTAATTCGTTTTCAAAACAATTATCCATTATTTTTTTTTGCTATTCACAATCTTATGATGCCTCAATACACGTGTAGTTTTTAAAATAACTGATTTCTTTTAATGTATTCAGTCAAAATAGTATGATTTAATTGAAATGTTTAATATTGAATAATATTTTAGTTATGGGAATAATTGGAATAGTTAGGGGTTTGTTCAATCTCAAACTCAAAATGAGCAATATTCTTTTCCAGTAAATTATTTCACATATTAGACAATTAGCATCAATCAATACACCCTGACAGTTCTTTATCAAATAATGTGCCTTTATGTAAGCCGTACAATATTTCAGTCTGGAAAGCATTCCTGACAATTTCTGTTTTCATAAACAACATATGTTCCATTTAATATATTTTGCAGCTTGGCTATTCTTGTTAGTTGCAAATTTTAGACTGTCTAAATGTTGATGAATATGTATGAATACACTTTTTGGTTTTATTTTTTTTATTTTATTTTTTTAACCCTAAATAGAAGCAGTGTTTCTCTCTCATAAGAAAATCATGTGGCCAAAAGAAAGAGCTTGTTGACCTTCTTTTGTGTATAAAGAAAGGGTCCATTCATCAAAGGGATTGTCCGAACATTGCCCACTCCTCATGTCTGCCAGTACTGCCTTTGTGATGAACGCTCTGTTCTGGGAACAGTAATTTATCCTAAAACCTCAGACTATAGACAGCAATTAGACAAACCTTGGTTTGTCCTTCAAGATCTCTCTGCTTTTAGGCATTTCTCTAATTGCGGATGTTCTGGTAAACACTTGAAAAAATAGATTGTTGTACATTATAAAAACAATCCAAAGTAAAAATCTGCAGACGGAGGACATACTTTATCTTTGATGATACATTAAGTGTCGGCCCATAATCACACAGCATTTGATTCTCACCTCTAGGAATAAAGAAGCCTGTAGTTAAAATTTGACCTTGATTTATGAATCTGCTTATACACTCCTGTGACCATAAATTACTAGTTTCTCATTTGTATTCTGTCAGGCAAAAGAGAGAATTTGGGTTTTCCACTTATCATAGTTCATTAGTTTGATTTGACATCCTCTTTGAGCAGGACGCAGTAAATATGCGGGATGTCAGGCTGAATTGTTGTGCGCTTTAGGCAGGCCTCGATTCAAATGATGGCCTCCACTCAAAACGACTTGAAATGGTATGCTTGAAAGGATGATGAACTCAACAATAGATTTCTAGAATAGATTTCTCTCATTTCTAAATCCTTTCATCCTCAGGCAGTTCAGCAGAAATTGTCAGATAAATTCAGTGTCTTGGATTCCAATGGCCATACTTGACTTCTTTTCTAAACAAATATCTAAAGACTTGTACATGTAAGTGTAACCGGTCTTTTCCAAAGTAGTGGAAAAGTTATCAAACCGAAAAATACTGTACTACAAAAACCTTTCAGTGATGCTCGTTGTATCTCAATAAGACAATAGTCAGGTTCTGAATGTAAAAATCCCATACATTTTCGACATTTGGTGACAGTTGATGGTAACCATTAACTTGCATAGCAGGGGAGAAAATGCCATGGAAGTCAATGGCTACCAACAATTGTTTGGTTACCAGTATTCCACAAAATATATTCTATTGTGTTCAGCAGAATAAAGAAACTCATACATGTTTGGAACTACTTGAGAAATGATGCCAAAATTTCATTTTTGGGTGAACTATACCTTTAATGCTTTTGAAAGGTTCACCAAGGTTGCATTTGTTTGCTACAAAATACAGTAAAGATAGTCAAATATTATCAAAATAAAAACATAATCTGTTATTTATAATCTATTGTTAATTATGCAATTCTGAAGTTTGAGCAGCAATTACTCCAGTCCTGAAATCCAGTCACATGATTCTTCAGAAATCAATCTAATATGCTCAATAAACATTTTTTTTAATTATTATTATTATAAGTGTTGAAAACAATTCACAATGCTTTTGTGAATAAAGTGAAAGTGAAATGACATACGGCCAAGTATGGTGACCCATACTCGGAATTTGAGCTCTGCTTTTAACCCATCCAAAGTGCACACACACAACAGTGAACACACACCCGGAGCAGTGGGCAGCCACCCACACACACACATGAATCTTTGATTAAGGTTATGATGTTGTGCTTTGTCTAAGAAGTAGTTTAATTCATGGCTTGCTTTTATTTGTTTTTGTTTTTTGCTTATGAAGAAAATGAATGGGAAAAATATTCCTGGAGCCAAGTGAGCAGTCACTCTTGCACTCTATTGAGTTTCAGTCGAAGATGTACCTCTCTGTAACCATTAATTGACACTGATTTTGGATGGAAGACAATCACATTTATATTCCATGCATTAATATGCTAGCAACGCTAGCGGGAAGACAAAGTTCGGCAAGACCTTATTGAATCAGGCCTTTTCTTTTCTAAACAGTCTCAGGAGAGCAGGAAGCAGAAAAAGCAAATTGGATCTTCTCCTCGCTGGGAGGTCATGCGTCCGTACGCATCAGGCCTAAATTGCAATTCCGAAAAAAGAGGCCACTTTGTAGAACTCCGATCCCCTGAGCAATGAGTACAGTCAAATACAGCCATAGAATTATTTCCCTGTCCTGACCTCAACTCACCAGCAACAATTACCATCCCATTGACTTGCAAAGCAGAGTTTGTGTGCTCTCCCTTTGGGTGCCAGTTAATTATGGTGCATACAGGAGGACTAAAGACTGATGGTGAGGCGCTGAAGTTATTATCCTGACTAGATTTATATTCCGGCAGGAAATTATTTATAATATTTCCCACCTAAACGAACTAGCATCATATCATTGCCTCATGTGTAGGATAGATGCATTTTAAATGTCAAAAAGTAGAAATTCAAATAAAGTTGACATCATTAATTAAATTATTATCACAGACTCTAGACTCTCCAGACTGAAAGAAGAGATGTTCAATCATATTATAATTTCCTGAAGTATTACTCTATTAGCAAACCTCATGGGAAAAATGTAGGAATTGGTTAAATAACATATTTGTTTGAATTTCCCTGGCATATCTAAGAGACCAGTTTTAATTCCTCTATGTTTTTCTATGTTTGTCTGCACATGGCGTTGTTAAAATGGTACAGGATTACATCTGGTATAGGGTTACATGCATTTTGACGGGCTGGGGATTGTGTTTGCCCTGGTGGTTTGTGGGGGAACAGATGTGCTGATGCAGCCACTTTGTTTCTCGTTGGACTGATTAATAGCCTACCTGGTCTCATAGCATTTACGTACCTGGATTCACCTTTTAGCAAGACACAAAATATGTACCAATAACTACATATTACTGCAGTTTAAAGAAACAAACACTAGAGGCAGTAAAACTCTGACACCTTTTACTCCTTTTCACACAAATTTACAGTTTTGATTAATAAAGCGGGTACTATCGGGTAGGTTTAGGGTTAGGGACAGACCCCGGATATTTGAATACTGAACCATTACAATAAGTTTCTGTAGCTACGTGATAAAATCACAGCTATATATACCTATATCTACGTAATAAAAATGTGCCAGGGTTTACGTATTTAACCTGTGTCTTAGCGCCACTCAGTGGATATTTCTCTTTGAAACTGCGGCGAAACGTACATAAAACAGTGTCGCATAGAAAGTGCACAGAGGTGCGTATTTTTATGAGACCAGGTTGTTAATAGCACAAAGCTCCAAATCCTCCGAGGGGACGCTGAGACACTCTGAAACAATTCAAGATGAGAAGGTCCCCCAATTACCTTCAATAATGTCAACTGCATGGGTGATGGACAGTACCATCCTATCGCAGGCCTGGTTTTTTATTAGCTGAAGGTGAATTGAGCTAGTGAGGATGGGTGTGTGTGTGTTTGGGGGGGGGGGCATATATATATATATATATATATATATATATATATATATATATATACACACTACTGTTTGAAAGTTTGGGGTATGTAAGATGTATAGTTTTGAAAAAGTCTTATGTTCATGACGGCTGCATTAATTTCATCAAAAACACACTAAAACAGCAATAGTATGTATTATTACAATAAAAAAATCACTTGTACCTTACATCAAATGACATAACTCACAATTTATAATGACAAAACCTAAACTAATAATAAGCTAAATCTAATATTGACATCTTGTGCTCATATATATATATATATATATATATATATCATAGTTGCAAACGTGAAACAGAATCTGAACATGTTTGTTCCTCTGAATGATGGTTTATTTTCAGGGCAGGAACAAAAACTTGCTGTTTCAAGCTGTTGGTGAAAAGAAAGTTGTTAAAAGTCTCTAACAGCTATGCCAAAATTAGTCCTGAAGCCTGTTATAGCCACGCTATACACTGCAGATTTGTTATCAGTACTTGAGGCAGAATTTGTCTGCAAACATGACAAATACATTTTTATAACTACAAATATTTACTGTAGTATCCAAATGAATTTGAGCTCATAAAAGTTGCATGCATAATAGTATAAAATGCTTTTAAAAATATATGTAGATTAATTTTACCATGTCACACCACAGGACTTCCTATAAATCTTTCATGTCAGCTCCCCACTTACTCTATACATTTAAATAAATAAATATGTTGCATCATTTCATTGGTGTAAACATCTCACCATAATCATTATATCGTTTCATAATTATAATTAATATTCCAGCACCTTTATGAGGAACAGTGTATTTTTTAATGCTAGGCAGACATCTCTTGTGAGATATTTCTGTTCGTCAGAGTGATGTAAATCCACCAAGAACATTCATTTCAGCCAATTACAGTTTAAAAATAAGCAGCGCTGACAGCGACTGGAGGATGCAAGCAACAGCAGCCAAATCACTATAGAATTACATATTATTATGTTTTGTTCAGTTTATTTATTTTCCAGGAAACGTTCTTATTTCACCTCTTAACATAGATATTTTTTTCTTTCTACTGAAAGACTTGTTTATCTTATATAATGCTGCTCCATTTCCATCAGAACCTGATTTATTTCATGAATACTGATTTTCTAGTTAACAGCTCTTAGAAACACTGCAATGGGAGCACAAAAAATGGCGCCAAGCAAGATAGAGAACTTTGCTGAAGGGTGACAATTAATGTCCGCAGTGAATAAATTGTTGTGTTCAGAGCACAAAATTCCTCATAATACCCAGGAGCCTGCAACAGTTAGGTGTGACAAATGTTGAGCTAATCAGTTTCATTCCTGCTGCTCATAATGAGAGCCATTGGTCATGGGAATTTAAACCATTCTCTTGTCTAGATCTTGCTTGGCTTGACTGAGTTGTGGTTGAGAAATGCGTAGTTGACTTTGATTAGCATTGACGGCGGAGTTTAGCATACTAATGCCGATTAGGGGCACTGCGACAAGCCCCCAGACTGTCTTATGGGCTTAACTGGGCAGCTCGGAAAGAATGGAAGCAAAACATTGATTACAATGTTCTGTCAGGGGGCTTCGAGGTGGAAGAAAATTGCTACATCTATTATGTGGCAACAAGAAAAAGTAGGAAAGCCAAATGTTTAATTGCCAAGCAACTTTGTGAGACTGGGCTGTAAAAGCAGAAAAATGCTTTTCCTTATAGGGACAGAAAGGGCATTCCATCAGAAAAGAGCGTAGCCTTGCTTCAGCCCCTCTGAAGGGTTTTAATCTTTGTGTTTTGATTGTGCTAAACTGTTATAATTAGGCTTTAATCATGTATTCATATTTTTTTACACTGTTATTTTAGTTTTAGCCAGAGCTTTTGTGTTTTGACTAAGTTTAGCCAATATTTTGTCAATCATTTATTTAGTCAATTTTGCATTGAGATATACACTAAAAAAAATGGTGCTATATAGCACTAAAAGTGGTTATTGGCTCGTAATAATAGGTGAATGGCCTTTGGTGCTATATA
Organism: Oxygymnocypris stewartii; assembly: GCA_003573665.1. NCBI lineage: Eukaryota > Metazoa > Chordata > Actinopteri > Cypriniformes > Cyprinidae > Oxygymnocypris > Oxygymnocypris stewartii. The sequence continues at coordinate 871,750 of QVTF01014954.1, read as the reverse complement.
GAACCATATCTGTAAAGGTGCTGTACAGCACCTTTGTCAAATGGTGCTATGTAGAGCCATAAGAGGTGCCATATTGCATTGTATTTATTCAACAAAAAGGGTGCTAAACAGCATCAACAGTGATTATTTGGCTCGTAAAGAACATTTAAAGCGGCTTAACAGGTTCTGTATATGGTTGCGGTGCTGTATAGCCCCTCTGTCATGCCAAATAACCACTGAAGAACCACAGAAGCACCAAGATCTTTTAGTGTTATATAGCAACATGTATTTAGAGTGTATGTATATATATATATATATATATATATATATATATATATATACTTGTCGGATTATGTAATTTAAACAGAGCTTTCTTTTTCTTCCATCAAAATGGTTTTATGATTGAATGTTGACGGGTTTTACATTTTTTATTTAAATAATTTGTTTAATTTGTTGACACACACACACACACACACACACACACACACACACACACACACACAGAGAGAGACACAGACACACACATACACACACAAATACTGTCCCCCTTTACTTAGCATTCACGTAAATAGTAAGAATTTAACTAATACTGATGAATGAACAAGTTAAGTCTATTAAGTAGCAGTCCCAAACTTATTTTTGTTATTACAATTAAGTTGGTATGAGCCACCACAGTTATTTAAACATATACAAAATAACACAAAATATAAATAACATGAACTATTTGGTTTATGGAAACAACCGTTACTATAAGCAAGGCAAGGCAAGGCAAGTTTATTTGTATAGCACATTTCATACACAGTGGTAATTCAAAGTGCTTTACATAAAAGAAAGTGAAATAATCATTCACAGCAATACAAACAAGGAGTTAAAAATAATAAAACAAGGAATTTTAAAATGATATAGAAATTGATTTAAAATGAAATTTAAAACAGTTAAATAGAAAAGGAGCACAGCGCTCATTCAACAAATGCACAGCTAAATAGATGAGTTTTGAGACCGGATTTAAATGTGGCTAATATTTTAGCACATCTGATCTCTTCTGGAAGCTGGTTCCAACTGCGGGCGGCATAATAGCTAAAAGCGGACTCCCCTTGTTTTACTATAGTGAATGCACAGTACGATCACAAACTATTAATGAAATATGGAAACTGCTCCTGAATAGAATGAATATCATACATTCATGCAAATCCTTCCCAGCTAACTCACAAATTATCATTTTGTGATTCATTGGTACTTTACTGTGTTATTTTTTTTTACACATGCTCATTTTGCGCTTTAGCGAAAGGAAATAGCCTACATCATATGCAATTGAAGAGCGTGTGCTACAAAGCATTGTATAATGTCTGACAGGACAGGACAGTACACTTTTCCAGAGGTTAGAGACTATTTAAGTTATGAAAATAACATTGGAATATTGACACTGAATTTACTTAAACTGTATCGGACAGAAGTGTCAACAGTTTTCACGAACGTCTTTTTCAAAATAAAAGTGTCACATCAGAAAACATTTAAAAATACGGTTTGCTGTTAGTTTTTTACTATATGCCCCATGACCCACTCAGAACGTTTTGACACCCACTTTTGGGTCGCAGCACTGGTAGTCTATATAATCACTGGTAATCATTTTTAAACATGTAAACCAGGCAGGGTTAACCTTACAGTAGTGCTCAACACTGATTACTGTCAGACTTTCAAAATCCTTCATCACTTGAATCAAGATTGGAGGCAAAATATCTTAATTTGCATATAAATGTGTCTTGGTAGTCCGTAAACAGAACTACCCTTTATCACTCAATGATAAAAATCCATTAAATCCTTTTTTTAATACCCCAAAAACCTAAACAGTTATCAATACAATATGATGTCACATTGCTCAGGCCCCTCCCACGACCACTTACACCACGTCCAGTATTAGCATATTTCCGCCCTCAGTCAGTCATTTTCTGGGATTGTGTGAAAAATCAAATCAAATGTAACCCCCATAGTAATACTTAACATTTTCATAAGTAACTGTAATTTAAAAATAATTTTTTTTCTCAGTAACTGTAACTGATAACAGTTACTTTTATTTTGTAATTAAATTACATAATTTCGTTACTGTTATGTAACTAGTTACTCCCCAACACTGCCTATATATGTATATATTACAGAAGTTGAGACACACTGGTATATCACACACATTGTGTTTAACATTCTGTTATATTATAATAACACTTCCTCCAGTGAATAATCCATCCCCTTTCTTCTCACATAAAAATCCACCAACATATTTGTTTAGAACTATTTGGGACTGTTTTCGCTTATAAGCAATGCTTGTTCTGTGCATATTTCTCTCTTGATTCAGATGAGACAACCTTTTCACTGGAGAAAGCAATATTTGGGATAGAGGACTCGTGTTTTGGTTTTGAAGTAAAAAACGTCATAATGGCGGATCTGTTTCTTACAAACACACAGGTTCTCACTTTAAAGACAATAACTGATATAACTTGAGTGGAGAATAACTTGAGCGGTGTGGATTACTTGTGATGTTTTTTTATCAGCTATTTAGACTCTAATTCTGACGGCACCCATTCTCTGCAGAGGATCCATTGGTGAGCAAGAAATGTAATGCTACATTTTCAAAATCCGTTTAGATGAAGAAACAAATCATCTACATCTTGACTGGCCAAGTGAATGACACTTTGATGAAGTGATGACTACCTCACAGAGCACCCTATTAACCAGCTAGCAATACCCTGGCAACCACCCACTTAAGTGCCACATTCTGTAAAAAAAATAAATCCTAAAATATTCAAATCACATAATGCTTGCTATAAGAGATGCTCAAAGATAATTATTTTTCAACTAGGTCAAAGATAATTACCAGTACCAAACAAGTATTCAGCAATCCTTTTAAATGTCCCTTTCACTGCGTCCACAGAACAAGACTTAGACAGACCCAACACCTTCAGCTAAAGACTCATATCCCTCATCTCTTTACAGGACATGGCGATCTAATCAAAGCTCTTTCTATTTGTAGTTAACGAACTGAAGACTCTGCAGTTTCGAGATCCAACTAGGTCACGATCCTGCAGCAAATGAAACAAAGTGATGGTAGCCTTGGCTGTTCTAGCTTTTTGCAGATTGAATATGTTTCTGTCTCTAAGCAACATGTTGATGTTCCTGATAACTCTAATAGAAAACAGCATTAAGAGTATTATGGGGACAGACATCATTGACTGCACTGGGTAATAGGGGTCAGTTTGTGTTAAGCAGTTCAGGGAGGATAACAGGTTCTGAGCGGCATATTGATTGGTGTTCAGTCAGCCGGGATAAACAAACATTTCCCATGAGGAAGCTCTTCTTTTCTCTTGCTGATCTGTTCATCTTGTGATGAATTATAAGATTATGGTTTTTAAAAAAAAAAGTAAGTCTAGCGCCAAAAGTAAAAATCTGTCAAACTATTTGACATTTTGCAACCTTCTCAAACCTTGTCAGAAAAAGTTCACATAATCTGATCCATGGATCCACTCTGTGATATCTTCTCCCCAAACCCCTTATGCATGGTCTGTCATTGTATGTATTAATTGATTTGTAATGCACATTTAAATACATTAACATGAATTGACGAATATATAGAATTGTTTTCATGTAACTGTGCTAAATAATTATGCTACTTAAAACAAACAATCAATATTTTATTTATCTAACTATATTTATTGGTTAGTTAACATCATATTATGTCACAAAGACAAAAAAATATACTCCATATATTTGTGTTTATACATAAGCAAAATGTTCCTAATATTGTTATTTTTTTAAACAAAAACTACATTAGCCATAATCTGATGATAATATGAGAATATTTACTTTCTTAATAAAGACATGAATATACCCCCCCCCCCCCCCATATGGTGATTGTTAGACAAACTGAACAAAACCAGAAAACATGATTTTTAATTAGACCAATATAAAAATGCTCTTTAAATAAATGCTTCACTGCTTAATATGCTGGCATGCCTATTTGGAGATTAAAATAAGCCATAATGTCATTAATTAAAATAATGCCATTATGAGCCGTTTAAACAGAGGCAAATTCAAGCAGCTTGTGCTGCCTCAAGTCTTGCTTCACTCTCCAGGTCAGAAGAAATAAATGGTCTGCCCTCCCAGAGGAGATGAAGCAATAGAGCCGTATCCAGAGCTACCAGGACCCCTGCACGTTACAGATGCTGTAGATATTAGATCGTTTCCTCTTTTCAAAGAATATAATTTATCTTCAGGTGCTGAGCCTCCTGGTTGAGCAAGTTAGTTCTCTTTGTGCAGATGTCGGGATGTCCGCCTCCAGTGTTAGACCGCAGCAGGCCGGTGTGATTCCTGAGATGCTGAATGTTAGGGATATGTCAGCCTCACATGGACACCCATTCTTCATGTACGCCCAGCCTGGGAGATTAGATCCTCTGTGTGCCAGATGTTACGATGTAATAATCTAATTTCTCTTCCATCAGCATCTGGCATTTTTGCTGGTGATTTAGCTTGATTATTCTTGTTTTTATTATCATTATTACTATCCTGGAGCATGCCATTCTACAAAAATGGTACATGTTTTAATGCAGCTTGTTTTGAAACATTTAGTTACTGGATAATCAAGATCTTTCATTTACAAAAAACAAAATGCAAGACTCGACTTGAATGATAAATACATGACGTTTTTTCATAAAATGTATTAATTAAAACATGTTCAATATGCTGGAATTATTATCCATTATATTCCCAAAATATGCATATTTACTAGGACTGTGTCTACCTACAACATTCAGTTGATTCAATATTTACATTATAAAAGTGCAGTTCATTGGATGAAGTGGTGACAGCTTCACTTCTGTGTCATTGTAATTAGCCCCTTTGAGAATTTGTCATAACTGCTTACAGAAAACACCTGATTACGCTTTAGGCATGACATAAATCCGATCGCTAAATCTCTGACAGCAATTACAGTAAAAGCATCATGTTTGTTGCATTGCAGTTTGCATATGCTCTCAGGAGGAAAGCTCAGATTACTGAAAAAGGATTGAACTTGTGTGATAGTGGCATTGTTTGATAAGACTTGGCGTTTTCTCAGAACTTCCATTGATATATCATTTAAGGTTTTGTGGTATTTTCCCCTCTTTTCTTCAAATAAACTGCTGACAATATGTTCTGCAATTCCCTAGACTAAATTACTCTCAGATGTACCTCGTTGATGCAACTGCATGAAATATCCCACTACACAAGGCTAATGAATAAATTAACGATCACACTGTATAGAGATTCTATAACAGTGAGGAAGAATAATGTGAACTTTGGCTTACTTGGAGAAAAAGAAAACACATTAAAAACTTATGAATCCTCATATACTTACCAAGATATACCAAACAAACTTTGAAATTACAGCAAAATGCATACATATTTATATAGGTCTATGTGTATTTTTTAAAGACTTCATCAGTTGAATGCTAGCAGTACATGTTGGTTACAAAAGGTAAAACACAATAACTATACCAAATTGATATTGATAAAAAAAATTTGATTGCATTTTGACTGATCTGATATCCATTTTCATGCTTCAAAATTTGAATGTGTGAGCATTGCAGAGCCAAATACACAGTGATATAGAAAGTACCTGAAATCCATACTCAAGTAAAAGTACAGATATCTTACTTTGGTAGAAGTTAAAGTCACTGTTTAGAATATCACACGAGTAAAAGTCTTAAAGTATGTAATATTTATTGTACTTAAGTACTTTTTTTTATCTCAAACGAACTTAAATATTGAAAGTAAAAGTACAAGTAAATGCAAAATGGAAAAGAAACACATAAACATACATATATATATATATACAGTATATATAAAATTCATACACCGCTTGAGTAGCAAAATTGTGTTCAGTTTTAACATTTTCTTCAATTTTGTATTTTTGGCTAAGAATAAGAAGCACTTCATCTGGTAGGCTCCATGGTTTCTTTCATTCCAACATAAGAAAACATTTCTGAAATCTGCATCTGAAATATAATTTAGATGTATTTACACAGTTCAGTGTAGCTCAGAGGGGACATGGATCCATTTAAACTGCCGTTACAGATGCATAAATAGGCCTAAATATGTTTTGTTTTGAACATAACACTTTGAATACTGATATTTGAAATAATTTAAAACATTACAAAAATAGTGCAAATGTGAAGTTAAAACCACTAGTAGATGACAACAAGTGACTGTTAATGAGATTTAACCTATTCATTCAAATGTCTGATTCATTCAGCAACAAAGCATTTGACTGTGTTAATGAGCGAATCACTGAATAATTTTTTATCAACCGATTCGTTCAAAAAGCTGATTCATTCAATAAGTAAACACCGTCCATTGCTCAGAAGCGCAATACAGTGCTGTGATCTTTGTTTGGAACTATTTTTGTTGGCAAAATTGAGCAAAAACAAGCAATATTATGTCATCCCTTATTGCTCTACTGAACTTGTATAGAATTATTATTAAATGTGTTATTGTGCTGATATCTGCAGAATAACGGTAATCTTCGTGTGATATAGATTACATTAACTATATTAAATTAAATATGTAAATTAACTATAATATAATGATATAGCCTACTTGATAATGTCAGATCGCATATCATTACAACAACACTTACCAAATTATCGGAGAAGATTCACTGTATATCACACACCCCAGACTCGACTTGAGTCGGAAATTCAATCATCCACGGTTGTGCGCACACTTGTTTGCACAACATGAGCAAAGGTGTTTTCAGGAGTCTGACTTGCAAGCGCCAGACCAATGATTCATTTTAATTAGGAAATGTAGTGGAGTAAAAGTAAAAGCTGGCTGAAATATAAAAACTCAAGTAAAGTATATAAACTCCCCAAAAATACGTAAGTACTGTAACAAAGTAGTATTACTTCTTTACATTATAACACTGCAAATACATCAGTCAAATAACAGATCATAAACTAAGACTTTGTTCATTTTCTTTCTTAATTGCTATTTTTTACACAATTTTGTAAAAAAAATGTGTGTTTAAATTGTGCTTGTTGTATGTTCACATTGAATATAGTGAACTTTTGGATATGTTCAACTTCCATGAGACTGTAATGGATAGATGTTTAACTATTTATTGTTTTCATGAGGGGAGTATCCAAATCTGAACACATTCATCACCAAAAAAAAAAAAAAAAGCTGTACTAAAAAACATTAACCAGTATCTGATTTCAGTTAGATTTCAACCGGACGATGAGCAGGCCGGTTTAGTTGTTCTGATTGGGAATTGTTCCCTGGGAATCCAACCCACAACCTTCTGCGCTGCTGACGTAATGCTCTATCACAGAGCCACACAGGAACACAGAGTAAGCGACTATCTGAATTCGTAGTATTCATAAAACAGTATAGGCAAAAAGTACCCGGATGACTTACTACTTCCAGCAAGTGACAAGAACAACATGTTGAATGTCATATGTCTGGATTATAGTCATACTGCACACATTAATATTATATAGAATGTACTTTAATGGTCCTGAAGTAATTGCGTATTCACTAAAAGTACCTACACTATGCAATTTTAGACATAGCTTATGTATTTTTCTACCTGGTCTCATGGCATTTATGTACCTGGTTGCACTTTTTAACGAGACGCGAAATTCGTACCAATACGTATATATCACTGCAGTTTCCAAAATAAATGAACACTTGAAGCTGTAAAACTCTGATGCCTTTTATTCCTTTTCACACAAATTTACAGTTTCAATTAAAAATATTACTTGAATATCATGTTATGACTTCAAAACAATAGGTATGCTAGGAGATTTGAAAACTGATGCTTTTGACCGTCAGCATCACACATATCCAGCTTCATATCCATGGGTTTTCATGGACAGTAAGTCTGTATGGTAGCTCACGGAGTACGGAGATGTACTTGAGAGGTGAGGAGCTCTGGTTCGAATCCCATATAACAATGGTTCGACAAAACAGATCAAATCTGCATATAAGGAAGTTAAAATTGCATGGTTACATCAACAAATACATTTTTATATCAGTCTTGCATTTGTCAACACTATCGGGTAGGTTTAGGATTGGGTTTGGTGTAGGTCAAATTTCCAAAATGATGGAGAATTATTTTTAGCAATGGTCCCCGAATATTCAAATTCTGAACCATCCAATCTGTTTCTGTAGCAACGAAATAAAAACACAGCAATATGTGCTTATATCAACATAATAACAATGTCCCAGGGTTCAAGTTTTGAACCTGTGTTTTAGCGCCACTCAGGGGACGTTTCTCTTTGAAACTGCGGTGAAATGTGCAGTAAGGTAAGTATAAACGGTCTCGCTAAAAAGTGCACAGAGGTACACATTTTTATGAGACCAGGTTGGACTTTTTTGGGTATATATCATAGCATATCTGATGGTAAACATCTGAAACTGTTGAAATCAGCTACAGTAGTGCATGTACAGAATTACAATTTGACAAAGACAAAATGATTGTTGCTCTGCATTGGTCTTTGATGATAATCACAGATGCTATCAAATAAACTTTAGGGTAGATTATTTATTTTCATCACTGTGTGGTTGTTTTATTAGTGTGCTGATTGAAAACGAGACACCACACTGCTTTTTCATCTGTTGGTTGGACACACATTTCTGTATTCTGGAATGGCAATTTATTTTATTTTACATTTATGCATTTAGCAGACGCTTTTATCCAAAGCGACATACAGTGCATTCAGGTTATAAATTTTTTCGTTAGTACATGTTCCCTGGGAATCGAACCCACAACCTTTGCGCTGCTAACGCAATGCTCTAACCACTGAGCCACAGGAACACCTTTTATTTTATTTTATCACATTTTATTTTACATGTGAATGGGTAATGGCTGTACACCAATTCAATAAGTTGAAGCATTTCTAAAGAGACTGGCAAAGTTTTTAAATACACCCCATACATATATATATATATATATATCATTTTTTACGTATTAGTGTATTTTGTAAAACACACACACACACACACACACACACACACATGCAGATAGATAGATACATTATATTGGCAAAAGTATTGGGTCACCCCCTTCTAATGAAAGGTTTGACTACTTTAGTAATTTCCATGAGTACCAATCTTAATGTTCAAGCATATAATGATATTCTAGGGAATTATGTGCTTCTAGTTTTATAGCAACAGTTTGTGCTGGACACTTTTCTATTCTAACATGACAGTGCCTCTGTGTATAAGACAAGAATCACAAATAAATGATGATTCAGTCAGTGTGGAAGAACTTGACTGGTCTGCAGAAAACCAAGTCCTAATACCAGCTGAACACCTCTGGTGTGACTTTAAATGCAGACCTTTAGCCACAAATTAATTCATTTATTAAATAAAGCCCATCTCCTCCATTAGCCCATCTCACCTCATCCCTTCACCCCAACCCTGACAGATAGATAGGTAGATATAGTTACTAAATATTATTGTATTTTCTCAATTTATTAATTATTGAGTTAAACACTGTTACACAGGTACAATTATTATTATTTTTTTAGACCTGTTTGACTGTTGACATTTGACTCACCTCGCTCAAAGTTTTGATATAATTAATTGGTGCAAATAAACAAACATGTAATTTAAATAAACATTTCTTGAAAAATGTACATTTATATTACTTCCACTTCTACTCTTTCAATAGAAATGCATCCTCGTAGACATACCCACAGTCCCACACACAGCCAGATGAACACACACAGACAGACAGACAGACAGACAGACAGACAGACAGACAGACAGACAGAGAGAGAGAGAGAGAGAGAGAGATTTATTCTTTATCCTTTATAACAAAAATTCAAAACAATGACATTACACATTTATCAGCCTAGAAGGATAAAACATAATGAAAATATGCAGATATTAAGTCATGAACGGTATATTTTAGAATCCAAGGAAGGGGACGTGTGAAGGTCCCTGTGAGGGGGACCTGTGGGAGCTGTGAACCAACTCCAAAAGCCACATTTTTACTTTTTTTAAATATTTATTTCCATTTGAACATTTATTGGGACAGGAAAAGACAGTACAGAGAAAAGATGATTTCCCATTTTACATAATATGAAAACATGTTGAAATGCTTCCCACAATGATTTGCTCTGATATTTGACCAAACTATTATACAATTTAATGCATTAACCCCTGTTTAACAAGGGACTAATTCTAAAATAAAGATCGTATAATATATACTATAATTATTGAACTTGCTCCTGTAGGACTTGAGCCCTTTCACACTTATTATCAGTTTCACACCACTGCACAAACAAGCAGTCTTGTGACTGCACTTGCAATCTTTTGTATTTATTGTTTAATTTTAGATTATTTTTTTTCAACCAGTTAGCTTTTAAAGAAAAACTCCACCCCAAAACGAAAATTTGTTTCACCCTCAAGCCATGCAATATGTGGAAGTTTGTTTATTCAACAAAACAGAAACTTAGCTTTTAATCAGTCAATCAATAAATGAATGAACAAATGCAATATTATGGATAGAGGACTCATATTTCAGCCTGAAATTAAAAATGTCTTTATGGTGGATTTGTTTCTTACAAACACACAGCTTTTCAATTCACAAGATGTTAATTGATGGACTGTGATATTGTAGATTAATTGTGGATTACTGGGATATTTTTATGTCAGCTGTTTTGACTCTCATTCTGATGGCATTCATTCACTGCATCTAATGGTGATCAAGTGATGTAATTCTGAATTTATTTTATAGGTTCTTTAATGGCCTAAATGTTAGTACATTTTCAGCTAATTTTAATTTAAGGTGAACTACTCCTTTAAGAATTTATCCTGGCATCAAATTTGTAGAAAGCCCCACATGGAAAATCAATGTGACTCAGCGGATGGACTGCACTGAAAACTGAAGTGACTAAAACAGATTAAAACCTTGCACAATACCCACAAGACTACTGACAATGAAAATAAACCAAACATAATCTTAGTCCTCTGAGATGTATAATGCAATGACACAAATAAGAACATTGCCAGATAGCATGCAGTATTAAAACAGACAGGGATCAGATTTTTATGATTAGTATGATGACATGATAATTTGTCATTAACCATCTAAAACAATGTCCACTAAAATTATCTCAACTGATCAAAGAAATCCTCACTAAGTCAGTGAGTGGAAGTGATAATTTAAAGCTAACACAAAACCCATCTACAAGAGCAATAAAACAGATGGTCTACCAGAACAGAATGCTGTGATTAAAAAAATCTTGTCATGAGAGACACGTAGTAGTAGTATTGTCTCAGTCAATGAATCAGTGAACTATTCTTAAATGGAGTTTGTGAGCATAACAGGCCAATTTATCTCCCACATCCATTTAACCTTAAGACAGGAAGCGCTGCTCAGGTTATCGAGGGAAAAAAATAACTTCTCACGACACCACTGTAGAGCTTATTTCTCTCGCACTACAACCCATCTTGGCCCTTTCAGCCTCAGGAGGGAGAGGAGCGTAAACAGGCTTGTAAACTATGAGACTACACTGTTCCGTAGAGTAATGGATGAAACTATAGACAATACGACAATCCTACTGTTCTGCTCCACACCCCTGAGACTCACCTCTCAAGGGGTCGAGGTTTTGCTGTTAGGCTTGTAAGTCCCCTGATGGTAGATGTGCTACAGCATCTGATTTTTAAAGCAATATTTCTCCCAAAAAACTAATTTTCGTTCATGTCACCCCCACTGAAATGTAATGTATGAAAAAAACAACTCTAAACCCTTTTCCACACAGGTTTATTACATTTTATTGTAATATTCTAACCGAGTCCCCGGCCTAGAGGTCTGGTCACATTACCGTAATTTAAGCAAACTTCTATTGGTTGTTGCCAATAGTGTAGCGAAGTTTGAAGCACAGCTTTCTGAGCAAGCCGCTGTCTGTTGAGCAACGCAGCAAATTAATGTTACTAACTTGAACATAAGCAAAATCATTGCATGGATTCCTTTTGAAATTACTGGAGTTTGCCGGTGAAATGTTGCTAAGCAAAGCTAAATGTGACTGCTCCTTAAGTTTCATTATTAGGATACATCAAATGCCTTTTTCAATGAAGACTGTCATGCTTGTCACATGACAATATGTATTCTCTTTTATTTTTATACGAAATAATCTGAAACATGTAAATATATTGTAAACTATCTGATATTCCCATTCTTAAGTTAAAATAACTAAATGTATAATAATATAATATGTTATAACAGGCAATGTGTGACACCAATTTGATTGTCATAGTATAGTGTAGTGTAACATTTATCAGACGCTTTTATCCAAAGCGACTTACAGTGCATTCAGGTTATACATTTTTTTTGTAAAGTACATGTGTTCCCTGGGAATCGAACCCACAACCTTTGCACTGCTAACGCAATGCTCTAACCGCTGAGCCACAGAAACACGATTTATGTCAGATAGTATGTCAGACCAACAAAAAATACATATATATATAAATAAGTTTGTTTGTTTGTTAAAATAATTGTTGCCTGTTACTTCAAAGTATGACAGAAGACTTAAAACATAATTTAAACTGTACATTGCAGACTTGCACATTTTAAGTCTACTTTAGTTTGTTCAGAAACAGTCATGAAAACTTACTCTCTTCAAGTTAACTTTTAGTTGCTTATTACAATATCTTCAAGAACAGTTTTCTTTTTAAATATAAGTTTAAGATTTAAAGAACACTATAAATGCACAATATGTCTTCATTACGTATTACAATGTTTGTTTGATGATACATATATACATTGTTTTATTGACATTTGGTGTATATTTTTACAAATGTTAAACAATAAATATTTTTCTTAGTACTTATGAGCATACAATGTCTGAAACTTACAATGAGCATTATATGGTTGCTCCAAAGTGATTATTCACATGGCATTTAGAGTTCAGATAAATAGCTGCAACTGTTATGTTGCTCCATGTGCAAAAAATGGCAGATTCCAAAAAGTGTACTTCCTATGCCAGAAAGTAACTGAGATGAACGGGAATGCTAGCAAACAAGTGTGTTAATATTATCATAATTTTAGCCTAGCTGGGGTGCTATGCAATATTGCAAATACTGTGTTTACCTAACTGAAACTGTGACAAAAGAACCAAACTTAACTGTGAGAGAATGACAGAACAGTATTATGCAGCAAGCAGTACACCAACACAGCCTTGGTAGCTAATGTACTGCTAATGTAACAGCAGCGCTTGCAGTTTACATGAGCCCTCGGGCTTTCTGACAAGCTTTGACTATTTGTGTGCTCTCCCAGTCAGTTCTGAGGAACAGTGAGCAGTTGTCAGCGCAGAAGTCAGAAGTCTAGACCACAGGCACTTAGCACACTTTCATTTGTTTAATAATCTTTGCACCCCCAAGCTGTTCCTCCGAATGTCTGACAAAATCCACTGCTGTGTGATATGTCACATTCCCAGGAAAACGTGTGACCCTTTCGATAATTTCACCACTTGGATTGTTAATTCCTATCACACATATGCCACTCTTGGTGTTCTTCCAGACAAATAATTCAGTGAACACAGCATGAAAGCTTTTAGTATTATGAATACACAGTTTGAATCATAGGCACAAAGAGGTCACAAACAAAAACAAATACATTACCTGTGGGATTATTCCTGTACTCACATACATACATACATACATATATAAAGAGGCCATTTTCCTCTAAGGCCATGGTTACACTGCAGGTCTTGATACCCAATTCTAATTTGTAGACTATTTGGAGTTGACCTGACTTTATTAGCCACCGTCACTTTTTCAGTGACATACAACTCCCATTGACAAGGTAATCTCTCTAAACTGTCTGTTCTATGACATGTAGCAACTTAGCCTTAGTACAAAAAGGGAAAGTGTTTGAATGAATGCTAAAAAAAACATGTTTTCTCTTTTTCAGTGTACTTAATATATGCTGTATATATTTTTTACCAGGTCTTAACACCCTCAAGCACCCTTGTTTAACCGGTCTTTCACAAGAGTGGTACATCTGTTTAGCTATTTAGCGAATTCACCCTTATGTGTTATGTGACAAGGGCAGCTCCGATATAGTTAAAACTACTCTGGCCAAGAAAAACAATGAGACCTTCAGCAAATATAATTAACTGAATTTATTAAATATAATCAGCAAACTCTATTTACATTTTATGTATTTAAGGGACATTAGCTGTTTTGCCAACAGCAGAATATCAAATGCAAATTGCTCAGTAGTGAATGTACTATAGTTGTAAGAGAATGACTAAGCACACAAGATAAAATATGATTCAATTTTACAGACATCTCTCTTAGAATTTCTTACACATCCCTCACAGAGCTATATAAATGAATAGCTCTGAATAATAATAAAAAGTGAACTGGCACTAACAGAGGAAGTCGGCAGCCAGTCTTAGAAAGAGGGGATTATGGATTATGTGGCGCCTTGCTCCATATCCACTATGAAGTCTGCTGGGATGTGCGCCCACTGGAGACAGCATGAATCAAATAGCTAATGGGTCAAAACAGCCTTGCAGCCTCAACATCCCAATTAAAACCAGACAACACACTAAACGCAGGATCATGGCGTGCTGTGGTAATGTATGTGACCTTACTTGCAACATTTGGCGGCCACTTAGTGATAACACAGGGACAAAGTCCTGCCCTGCAGTGAAGCACAGATTGAGACTCACCATGAGGAACAATTACAACAGCCAATGTACCGAAAAGCACAAGAAATAAAGTCCTTATTAGTTTATACCATTGGTCTCAGTGGAAAATAATAATACAGCATGGGTATCAGCCACATGATGACTCATCCACACATTCTGCATCTCAGCAAGGTAACTGGTCTGTCTCTCTTCAACTTTAGGGCTTGCTATTTTCAGTAATTTTGAACCTGGTATCATCTTATGTAAGAGGATACATTTTAATATTGTCAGACTGTTTTTACCCTTGGTTCAATTGCTTGGTATGAACCCCAGATTTATTCTACACAGGTTTTCAAATAGTTTATTAGGACCAGCACTGATTTGAATTTGTGTCATCATGAGTACTACTGAGATATTTGCCATTGTAGCTAGATTATGACTCAGGAGAAGGTGCTAAAATGGAAAGAGTTCTCCATTCATCACATCACATCATCTCATTCAGTCTTAACTGGCAATCCAAGTATTGACAACTAGAAGGTTCAAGGTTCAAGGTTCAAGGTTCTTTATTATTTGTCACATACATAATCATACGGGGTATAATAGGTAGTGAAATGTTAATCAGGACAGGTCCGCTCAATGGAAAGTGCAAAAAAATAAAATAAAAATAAAACATAATAATAACATAAAAGCAATAAAAACTATGAAACAAAACACGAGAGAGTATATATATATATACAAATATGGTGAGAATGAAATAAGAGACAAATAAGAAATAAAATAAGGGGTAAGATGTGCAATGAGATAAAGTGTGCAGTGCAGGAGAATGTGCAAATAGGTTGTACCGGGGATGTACACAAAGCAGCAGTGTGGATGGTGGGGAATAATGGATGTGATTACAGTTTATTAAATTGAGTCCTGTGGATGTTATGATCCTGAGTTTAGGAGCCTGATGGCCTGAGGGAAGAAACTCCTCTTCAGTCTTTCCGTTTTAGCCAACATGCTCCTGTAGCGCCTGCCAGATGGCAGTAAAATGAAAAGATGGTTACCGGGGTGGTTTGAGTCTTTGATGATTTTAGCAGCTCTGCTTCTGCAGCGTTTGAGGTAGATGCCCTGCAGAGAGGGGAGTGTAGATCCTGAGATGCGCTCGGCTAAGCGCACGACTCTCTGCAGAGCTTTGCAGTCCTGGTTTGTGGCGTTATTATACCACACTGAGATGCACTGAGTCAGTACACTTTCTATGGCCCCTGAATAGAAAGTTTTCAGGATAGCTGGTGAGACCCTGAATTTCCTCAGCTGTCGCAGATGGTACAGTCTTTGCCTGGCTTTCTTGAGAATGAACTTGAGAAGGCAGCATGTGATGAGATACACCTAAAGTCAATGTCGCCTTGTCGCCAATGCCATAAATGCTGAGCACACCTCTCTTCAGAAGATCTATCATCTTCTATGCATGCTGTGCAATGGTTTATTTGCAGTTTTAGCTAGGCAGCCATTTTTAAATCTAAAGTTACATCTCATAATGACTGCTCATTACAGAGTCACCATGCTTATCAACTCGGTTTAAGCCACTTAATGTAATTTGCATTCCTTGGTTCCAGACCAGAAAGGGAGTTTGCTAGGCACCACTAGAATGGGTGCTAGAAAAGACTTGATAAAAGTAATAAAGCATATCCAAATGTCTTTTCTCAAGCGACATGCGTCTTCACCATGTGCATCCACACTAGTATCCTTGCAGGTCCAGTGAGAGAGCAAGTAACACCCTCTTTTGACGGTGTGTGAATATTGTCGCAATAGCTTGAGGCTGTCTACAGTGGATGCATCAAAGTGAATGTTTCAAATCTGTGTCAGAAATAATGCAATCAAGTGGTGCATGTCAGAAGCTTTCTGTTTAAATGGAATGGTATCCATTTACTGGCAGAAACTCATCATGTCGCAATGCTTACAGCCAGAGTTGACAGAATGCAAGTAAGTACATCTCATAAACTGGTTAACTAACTGCCAAGACTTGCTCCCCAGAATAGGAAAAAAATGCATTGCCAGGGTCACAATGCCCTTTTCTTCCCAGAATTTGGGCGGTAGATACTATAAAGAAGCCACTGCACCTATGCATTTTGGACCAGGAGGGCAGCGTTAATGACTGGCCTGGACCCTTGCTTGGACAACTCTTTTCACAGACCTTCAGTCTCAGTAAAGATGCATGATTTTTCTTTCTATTGGACACTATATCCCATCTGGACACTTTATTTCCCTTATTAATGTTTTCTGTCCATTTTCCTTTACAATAAGCACCTCTGCCATGCCTAATGCCACAGTCGCTGTGAATGTCTGTGGATCTGCCACAGAATCATTGCTAAGATGCAAACACTGGTAGTTGCTTACTGAAGGTGTATGCTGCTTAGAAACCCAGCAAACATAAATGCATTGTACTAAAATATCCACATTGTACATCATCAGCAGTGGTACGCTTTTAAATTTTTTTTCCACAATTATTTCATACAAATTGCAAACCATATCAGAGACTATATGAACCCTAGCCCTGCTCTTAAACTTAATCTAATGTAGGTCCTTTTGTTTGAGTTCAGAGAAATAGGTTTCACACAGAAAATACAAACCTATTTCTGACGTCAAACAGACTCAATAAAGGCAGCCACGAAAATAACAAGACTCAATGCTGATCTAATGTTTAATCAAAAGGAAATGAGGACATCCATCTGCTAATTCCTTTAAGTAAACACAATGATGTTTTGATCGCAAAGTAGGTGCATTTTACGGACGCATTCAATCCCTTTGAAAAACCCACTCGATGTAATAGATCTGGAGATTAGAAGGATTTGTGATTCAGTTCCCCTTTTGTCTTCTCAGATCTAAAGATATTATGTTAAACTCTTGCAGCTTCCGATGATGAATACAAATATTTTTTTTCCATCAAAAAAATTACATTGGGAATACTTGCCCCGCCTAATATTCCTGGTTAAACAAATCCTTATTATGCATGACTTTGAGAAGAACCCTCTCAAACAGAGACTTTACAATAAATCAGAGCTGAACACTAATTATCTAAAAAAGCAGGGAAGCATGGCAGAACAAACAAAAAACCAACACGACGACACGCTAAAACACTTTCCGAATTAGAGTACCTTCACACGTTCTTCAGATAACCACTCTGTGTTCCTCAAAGCAGGATGCTTGTGGCCCAGATGGTTCTGCCTTAAGATCCATCTTATTTAGAGGAAAGATTTACACTTGTCTGTGCTTTGCACATCCTGGTGCCTTTTAATTAATTTACAGCTTACTCTCACATTTTAACTCTGGCTACATAATCTCTCTCACCTTCCCTTTTTCCTCTCACAGTTGAAGGTGTAAGGAAACTAGTTCATGATTGCCGAAAGGATAACCACAATCCCCCACTGCAGGATAGAAGCTTCCTCCTACGTCTTATGACAGAACACAGCTCCACTTGCAATTCACACTTCATTACCCTCAGTAATACTTTGGCACAGTGATGTATGGTACTATTCAAATTCATAAGAGTAGCTCTTGGCAGAAATGCCTTCAAAACTTATAAAGTACTGGGATTAAAGTTTACAAACATACTTACAAGACATACTTTTGTACATCGCATGATTACTCAATCCATGCAGTATTAATATGACTTGCTCATTCAATTTAGTCAAAGTGCCGGATATTTTCGGAATTAGGTCCATAAATGTAATTTGTGAATTGACGAGAAGGCCAAGTATACTTCAAATGCAGACGCCAAGTAATTTGTTATCGCCATTTCACCCATCCATATTAGTGCACACATAT
The DNA here is from genome assembly GCA_003573665.1 of Oxygymnocypris stewartii. Lineage (NCBI taxonomy): Eukaryota > Metazoa > Chordata > Actinopteri > Cypriniformes > Cyprinidae > Oxygymnocypris > Oxygymnocypris stewartii. The sequence continues at coordinate 853,295 of QVTF01014954.1, read as the reverse complement.
TAGACCATTTATGCAGTGCATTTACTCCCCGCACTTACTTTTTCTCTGCTGGCATTGAGTATCGAACCTGCAACCTTTGGGTTAAAAGTCTGACTCTCTAACCGAAAATATTAGATTTAACGCACTGCAGGCTGTTCCCTCTGTCACCCAGATTTGTAACATATGAGGTAAAAATAATCAGATTTGAGCCACAATCTGCTGCAGCATGAATAGTGATTTGGACATAAAGTAACTATTTTAAGACCTTAGGTCATACATTAACTTCGACTCTGACAAGAGGGTTCCATAAAAATGTGATACGTGGCATGTATATACCTTCAGACATTAGAGCTAATTTACAATGACCTGACACAGGAAATCAAAGCAGAGGAGTGGTGAAGCAATTGTTCTGATGACTGAACATTATCATCACTAGTCTCCTAATCATTCAAGCAGACAGCTCTGCACACAGGGGACACCTGTCAGTGGACCAGATTAGATTTGTTACTTAGGAAACTTGATACCACTTATGTCCCTTTCTTTATTTCTGTAGCCGCAGTTCAGGCTTAGCATTATTGTTCTTATGTTTAGTGAACTGGAGTTTCTCAGAATTGCCACGTCACAGCTTGAGATGTGTCTCTATATATTTGCATAATTACAACTGAAGGACAGAAATATTGTATGCAAATAATAATATTTATCATCGTTTCAGAATAATTATTTTCTTTATCATAAGCTGCAGTTTTTTTGTAAACTTTCTGAAATCGTTATGACAACATTTTCCTACCTGCATGACCTGCCTCATAAATATCAGTGCAAAAATATCTTGCTGCATTTAAATGATTGTTGCTTTATCAGTTCATATTTGGATATGGAGAACTTCACTGCTCATATATTACCAAGGCAGTGGATAGGTGGGAATGAATGCAATTTATTTATTCATTGCTTCCTGTAGATTCCCTCAAATAAATACATTTTCCAAGGTTTAACAGTCAGAAAACTGGTGGGAGATGAAGTTTAACGTTTGTTATGAAGTGTATCTAAGGAAGATCATTTTAAAGGTTACATATTGTGAGAAGCTGAATTTTCGATAAAAACTTTTCCTTGAAAACTTACTTTAATGCCGTCAAGTAAACTTTGTAAAGGGTGACTCTTATTCAAGGCTATAACAATGTTAGACCTGACAGAAAATATAAGTGCTATACATACTCCACATGCAAAGAAGACTGTATATTATCGCCAGACATTAACCAGACTATGTTTTCATTGTTTCACCATGACTCCTAGCTTGAACACAGAATCCTTCTCCCATTGTGAGCGCATGTTTCATTAGCATAGCTCCAATTAAAGTAGGAAAAGGTGGAGCTGACGATCAAAGACAGTTGGTTCTTGCTTCTGTTTAGTATTGCCTGCTCATTATTGTAACACAGCCTCTGATTACAGATATGTATGTGCCTCCATCAATCTGAGGAAAGCCAATTTGCCTTTTCAGTCCTGTGATGAGCAAAGTTAAATTTAAAATAAAACTAGAAACACAGTGGCTGGGAGATGACATGTTTTCAGCTGGACCATGTAATCGCCCCTTTTACCCTTGTTACAGTACTTACGGTGCTTTTTAACTACCAAAAGATCTGGAAAGGGCACAGCATCTTATAGTCATTGTCTTTCCTTCCAGACTTGTTTCTAAAAAGAGACTGGTTTCATGAAGGAAAAAGTAAAGCATTACAGAGTGCTTTACTTTAACACTCATTTACTTCACAGTGGTACTATGGTAATATTACTGAAATACATAGCTTTAGTGTACTGCTTTTATAAAATAGTGACAAAAATGTATTACATTATACAGTATAGTAGTTAAAAAGTAAATAATTTGTCAATTAATGTAATTTGATTAATATAGCAAATTTGACTCATTGGTTGTTTACATTAATACACATTTAAATAATAATACTGCATAGTTATTCAACTATACCTAAATATTAATAACACTGTATATTGAGTATGAAATATGTTTTTATAAAACATTAATAATAGCTATACTACTACTAATAACTATACTACTATTATTAATATTATCAGTTATGTAATGTCTACAAATGAATATATATACATTATTATTTACTTATATTTTTAAGTATACTGTAGGTTTTCATCAATATAAATACATTACTATGTCTCTTATAATACAACAACCATTGGGAAGTTATACGTTAATTAAAATAAATGATAACTTAAACAAAGTATAGTAAGTAAAAGTAAATAAATAAAGCTATGGCAATATTTCCCATTGTCATTTAGTTTAATTTGATGTACTAAAATAATAAACATTTTTAAAAGTAAAAACAAATATATAAAAAAAAACACTAAAAGAAATGAAGTTACTAATATGTAAAAAAATTACTAAAATAAAAAACAAGCAAATAAATAATTAATTAAAACTATGATCTTATGTCATTCATACTTTCTGGTTTGAACAAAACCTTCTGGCATGTAATGTAGATAATTTGCTGTAACCTGCTTTTATACATATTTATATTTAATGTCTGGTCACAGAAAGTCATGAGAGGATGTATGATAATTTTTTTTCAAAATGGCTTTGTTCTTTTTCATTTTCAGTAAATCGTTACATTTATCATTATTTATCATAAACTTTCACTCAATTCATATAGTGCATTACTCTGTAGTCTGATTATGTTTTACAAGCAACTTATTTGAGTGGCATATTAATGTATTTTTACCAAATGTACACAGTACATGTGTATTTTACATGTACTTTGAATGTAACACACTTAATCATAATTTCGAGTTATAGATGTTAATTTTACAATGAATTATCCAATTGTATTGTAACTACTCGTTTCATATGACATTTGTCTCCTGATCATGCCTCAAACTGGCTAACTGTAGTTTATTTAACATTAAGACTATGGGAAAGGCAACCTCATTATGTCATCAGATCATTACTAACCATTTCGTGTCAGGATTTAAAATTCCTGTCGAGCGCAATCCTCATTCATCAAACCTATATTATTTTCCCAGACAGTAGGTGGACCATATCAAATCACCCAGCAATATGGAAACAAGATACATATTGCAACCAAAGAACACCCTGATTAAAAATTCATTAATTGCACCACCCGTAGACACACTACCCACGAGTAGCCAGGCAGAAGAGCAATGACTGGAGCACTTCTTGCTAATGGATGATATGGGAGATGTTTGCAAATGAAAGCGTGCGATCGCCCTTCGCCCTCCCAGCAAATATCATCGACCGATACAACATAACTGACTGTGGCAGAGCTCAACTGAGGGCACATTTGATAATGGCTTTCATGCTATCATTTGCGTGAGAGAAATTGTTTTCTCAACCCTGGATTGGTGTCATGCAGATGAGGCCATTATCTACCCATTTGAGCTTATGTCTACCTGCCTGTTTGATGAAGTTGTCTACGACTGGCTCAGCATAGATCCTCGCCTGGAGACCTTCTCCGGCTCCATGACTCAAGATAAAGGTCGTTTTTGTTTATGGCAGCAGAATAAATTGCTTGATGAGATGAGTTTGTTGATGGATTGTATAGACGGAGGCTGGAACGTCTGTGTTTCTAATGCATTGATTCTCTTCCCCAGACCAGATTAGGATGTCAGGCACCAAGGCCGGTTCCCCTTGTCTACCCTTAATGTAATCTACTATTGATCAGGTGATGTAGCAGTGCAAATATAACCTCTCTGTATTAATATAATTCTTTCCTCTGTTCAGCAAAAGCCCAAATGAAAGAGCATCCATGTGTGTCAGGGAGGCAGTGGCTCTGTAAATAAGCAACTGTTGTCCAGATCCGATCCCGGTTGCAGTATTGACCCATGAGGATCGCAGGCTTGCGGTCATGCTTCGAGTAATGATGTGATGAATTGTCTCTCCTTGGAGTTTAAGAGTGTAACGACAGGAAGATAGTCCTCAAGTGGTCCCTGTGTGGATTATTGGTTAGAAGTGAAAGTACATTTTGGAACCAATAAAAAGTAAAAGCATCAAAATGCTCTACTTAGATTTTGGAATGCAGTTCTTGGGAATATACAGGATTTTTTAGCATAATTGTTAGATAATAAATATGTCTTGCCCGCACTCAAAGGTGAAAAGTTAATATTTTAACTAACATACATCATCTTACGTTCCTAGTTAATTAAGCATAGTAAAATGTGACAGCTTTTGTTTTATGGAGTATAATGTTTAAATGTGCAAATTTGGCACTAATTAATACACCTAATTTGCATACAGTTACAGTCAGACCAAAACGTTCTGAATAGTGTATAAAACCAGGTTCATAATGATTGTTTAAATTAGCTGGCATATTTAAGGTTTCCAAGGAGGATTTTGGATCTCTTTATTCAAAATAAAAATAAAACAAAACAAAATAAATGTTTAATGTTATATAAAATATGCTGTGCATTGTTTTTGTTTTGACACTATGATAATGGGATTATTCACAGCAGCCCTCCTGCATGTTAGTAATAAACAGTACATGTTATTATGTCACACATGATATGAGCAAGTCTCTCAGTAAAACTCAATATGTTACAACAGATTATTCATGATTTTTATGTTTTATGCATCTTTAAGTTGAATTTAGGCTTCTTGGATTCAATTCCTTTGAATTTTAAATGAGGTCAAACTCAGAAGCAACATTAGTTGTGATAGGTGTGTTCTTAAGAATCTGTTAATGTTTTCATTAGTAAACACTTTGAATGTCAGTCATCGGAAGAATCAGATCACATACACTCCTCAACAAAATCTTAAGACCGAGGGAAACATTACAAGTATTTGCATTGTGCTGTTGGATCGTAACTAGGTTGTAAGTACTGCTTCAAAATGCCAAAAAAAGAAACATGAGCAAGAGACAAAGTAGAGAATAGGCAATTCATTGAAAACTGCATTTAAACTCCATCAGCTGATCAAAAGTTTAAGACCATAGCCTTAAAAAGTTAAAATCTGCACAAAAATATGGCTTTCATGTCATTGTCTTTCAGGCAGTCACACTGTCATGATCTCCACAAAAAGGCTTTCTATTTTTGAACGTGGCAGGCTTGTTGAGCTGCTCAAGCAAGGGTGTGTGCAACGCGTCATCGCTGCCAAGGTTGGACGCAGTAAGAAAGTAATTTTGCATTTCTTAAAAGATCCTGGGAGTTATGGGACAAAATAGTCAAGTGGTGAACCCAAAAAAAGATCAGGGTTACACGGATGATCCAAAAGAGCGACGTTAATCTCTTGGAAAAGGTCCCACATCAGGCGGCCATTGTGAAATGCAGAGCTGTCCTGTTGAAAGACTCATTACACACAGACGAAGGCCCTTAGTCAAGAGGGATCCCTGCTGCAACATGACCACATAGCCAGCCGCCGTTAGACACCCCTGCACAACCTAAAACTCAATTTTCCCAGTGAAGGAAAAAGCACCCCAGATCACGATGGAGCCTCCTCCACTGTGCCGCATAAAAAAACATCTCCTGAATTCTTATGATTTTGTTGTCTTTTTATGATTTTCTTTGTTACTGTACTTATACAGTAATGTATCAGAGTATTTTTGGGGGGAGGGTGAAACTTTTATGTCTCTACATGCCAAAGCATATTGTACATTTCATTCCACTGCATGTTACAAAACATAACCTATAATTCCTCGTCATTGCAAACTGATGAAATTGACATGTTTGGTTTATGAACAAGGTGATTCCTTTCAATGAACCTTTTAAATCAGTTCAGAAATTGTACTGAACAATTTGGATTAGTTAAAAGAGCACAAATGAATGCTCATGCATCTTCACCAATGCTGTAGCAGCTTCAAATTATATTAAATGAGCATGTATTATGTTGCAATATCTTAGAAAGTTACTGATCTCAGTGAGTGGGAAAAGTGTAGCTGTCTTTTATAGAATTCCTTTAGAGGAAACGGTAAAATTGCTATTCTCCTCTTCAGAGTTAAAATGTATGGGCAATAAAGGAACATACGCTGTTGTCCCACAAATGACAGACAAACTACTTTATATAAATACTACAATAGGGAACATTTCATGGTAATAAGGGGGGTGGGGTCATGGTGACATGCCAATATTTGGAAAGTACATGTTTATATTTTATATAGTTATATCATTGTACATTACAGTTCATAAATTAAGTGTTTTACTAGTATATGATTCAGAAGCTAGTGTAAAGGCCACATACATACATTTGATATGCGTCGTTGATATGTAACTACAGAAAGCTAGTTTACTTTTATGTTAGATAATAAATTAATACAAAATTAATTATTGTATGTATTTTTTTTTTTTTTAAGTAATTGGACTGTGTTTATGAAAAGGCTATATTATGTAGCCCATATATATATATATATATATATATATATATATATATATATATATTTATTTTATTTATTTAGTCATTTAGCAGACGCTTTAAAGCAACAACGTGCAAGTGCTATTACAAGTCCTGGTTAGCCACATTTTTTTTTATTTTTAAGAAAACTAGTATGTAAAATATAGAAAAATGAAACTTAGTATTCGTATAACAAGAATAGCTAGCAGTTAGAGAATAAATATGCAATTGATAGAGGGTCAAATGTTTGTGTTTTTTTATAAAAAGACAGATTAGATCAAATAAAATTAGAATAGAGAGTGCTAGAGTTTGAGGTAAAGTAAAGATGGAAGAGATGTGTTTTTAGCCGTTTCTTGAAGATGGGTAAGGATTCAGCTGCTCGGATTGTGTTAGGCAGGTCATTCCACCAGATGGGAACAGTTAATGAAAAAGTCTGTGAAAGTGATTTTGAGCCTCTTTGGGATGGTACAGTAATGCGTTGTTCACTTGCAGAACGGAAGCTTCTAGAGGGCATATAAGTCTGAAGTAATGAATTTAGGTAAAGGGGTGCAGAGCCAGAGGTGGTTCTGTAGGCAAACATTAATGCCTTGAATTGAATGCTAGCAGCTATTGGTAGCCAGTGCAAATTGATGAACAGAGGTTTAACGTGCGTTCTTTTCGGCTCATTATAGATTAATCTTGCAGCAGCATTTTGGATTAATTGTAGAGGTTTGATGGAACTGGCTGGAAGACCTTCCAAGAGAGCTTTGCAATGGTCAAGTCTGGACAGAACAAGAGCCTGAACAAGGAGTCGTGTTGCATGTTCCGAGAGAAAGGGCCTGATCTTCTTAATATTACATAATGCAAATCTACAGGACCGGGCAGTTTTAGTAATGTGGTCTGTGGAATTCAGCTTATCACCAATCACAACTCCAAGGTTTCTGGCTGTTTTTGAAGGAGTTATGGTTGATGAGCCTAATTGGAAGGTGAAATTGTGATGAAATTATGGGTTTGCTCAAATCACAAGCAGTTCTGTCTTAGCTAGGTTGAGTTGAAGGTGATGGTCCTTCATCCAGCAAGAAATGTCTGCTAGACATGCTGAGATGCCAGCAGCTATCGTCAGATCATCAGGATGGAATGAGAGGTAGATATATATATATATTAGTGGTGGGCCGTTATCGGCGTTAACGTGCTGCGTTAACGCGAGACTCTTATCGGCGATAAAAAAAATATCGCCGTTAATCTATTCTCAAAGTTGGGTTGGGAGCTGGGTCTATACTACGCAAGCTATGATGACTTTCACCCTGATATTTTAGCGCGGATGTATACCTAGCCGAATTGCACTGTAGGGGGCGAGAACGAGTCTTCGAACTAGAGGCTCGCAGTCCGTGATGGACAGATTGTTAACGGCTGGTCTATGTGGTAATACAAGGACATCCAAACGCTCACCTATCATTCATCAACCTCAAATATGGCTTTTCATCTGAAAGATGTATGTAGTAGCAACTTTACATGGCCGCTCAATATGATGTTAACCTAGAGAAACGTGCGCTATTGAAGTGTTTGTGTGGAAGCGCGTTTGCTGCAGGACAGGCTCCGGTGCGCTCACTTGCTCTTAAAATCTCCGTCATTCTTGGTCATACAGATAAAAGTAGCCTAATACATCTTTCGAATCTGTAAAGACTCTACGTTTATTTGTGTACACTCAGAATAACAACGAAACGTTGCGCTTTTAAGTGAAATGTCTAAAAAATAAAAATAGAAGACGTGTGTGTTAGCATGGATGATTTACATGAAATTTAATCTGTGCAACACTGTGCATAAAATGGCTTTCAGTTCAATATAATAACAAAAAACGACATTTTGGGTTTTTATTCAACTAATAAGGTGGGCACGCTGTGATCTGTACTATATTTGTACTGTAATTGACAGTTATCGGCAAAAAAAAAAAAAAACAACAACAACACGGGAGTGGGAGGGAATGGGAGTCATTCTTCCGGGAGTGGAACGGGATTTTCCTCCAGTTTTTTCGTGGGATTGGGACGGGAAGAGATTAAAGTTTGTGATGCATTTTGGAAACAGGAGATGAGCCCCTGGTCTAATGCGCCACCTGGCTTGAGAAACCCGTTCTCAAAGACTTACTTTTAGTCATTATTTGGGTAGCACACATATTCTGAATGCCTTCGGCAGAATTCAAATGAGCCATTTTAATCTAGATTAATCTAGATTAATTCCAAAATTAATCTAGATTAAAAAAATTAATCTATGCCCACCTCTAATATATATATATATATATATATATATATATATACACAGTGCTCAGCATAAATGATTACACCCCCTTTGAAAAGTAAACAATATCTCAATGAACAATACAAACATTTTCCAAAATGTTGACAAGACTAAGTTTTATATAACATATGTTTAACTTATAACATGAAAGTACGGTTAATAATATAACTTAGAGAACACAATTTTCAGTTTTACTCAAATTAGGGTGATGCAAAAATGAGTACATCCCACTGAAAGTCTCTGGAGCAAAGCTAAATTTTAGACTACAAATGTCTAGTTTAAAATGAATTCAACCACAGGTGAGTCTAATTATTCATTACACAGGTGTCAGTTGACTATAAAATGGTGTTACTTAAAGAAAACCCCTTCCCATTTCATGCTGTCAGCAATGGCACCCCATGGAAGAGAAATGTCACAAGACCTGAGAAAGAAAATAATTTCTTTACACAAGAAAGGTGAAGGCTACAAGAAGATCAGCAAAGCTTTACTCATCAGTCAGAATACTGTAGCAAAAGTGGTACAAACATTTAAAAAAGATGGAACTGCAACCATCTCACAGAGACGTCCAGGTCGCCCACGGAAATTAACACCTCGTCAGGAGCGTCTTCTGATGAGAAGGGTTGAAGAAAATTGACATGCAAGTTCACTGCAGTTATCTAAAGAAGTAGAAAGCCAAACTGGGGTGACTATTTCCCATGACACAATACAGCGTACACTGCAGAGGAATGGCATGCATGGGTGCCGTCCATGAAAGAAGCCTCTCCTAAAGCCCAGGCACAAAAAAGCCCGCCTAGAATTTGCCAGGGCCCATGCTGACAAAGATGAAGACTACTGGGACTCTATACTCTGGAGTGATGAGACCAAGATAAATGTTTTTGGAACTGATGGCTTCAAAACTGTATGGCGTCGCAAAGGTGAGGAATACAAAGAAAAATGCATGGTGCCTACAGTGAAACATGGTGGTGGCAGTGTCCTTATGTGGGGCTGCATGAGTGCTGCTGGTGTCGGGGAGCTGCATTTCATTTATGGCATCATGAATTCACAAATGTACTGCTCTATACTGAAAGAGAAGATGCTACCATCACTCCATGCCCTTGGTCGTCGTGCACTTTTCCAACATGACAATGATACTAAACACACATCTAAGGCCACTGTTGGATTTCTGAAGAAGAACAGGGTGAAAGTGATTCAGTGGCCAAGTATGTCTCCTGATCTGAACCCAATCGAACACCTATGGGGAATTCTGAAGAGACAAGTTGAGCATCACTCTCCATCCAGCATCCAATCTCTAAAAGAGGTCATTCTTGAAGAATGGAAAAATATAGATCTGGCAAAATGTCGCCAACTTGTTCATTCCATGCCTAGAAGACTTGGTGCTGTCATTAAAAATCATGGAGGCCATACAGAGTACTAGATTTAGTAGTTTTTGTAGTGGGGTGTACTCATTTTTGCATCACCCTAATTTGAGTAAAACTGAAAAATGTGTAAGTTATATTATTAACCTTACTTTCATGTTATAAGTTAAACAGATGTTATATAAAACTTAGTCTTGTCAACATTTGTGTTCATTGAGATTGTTTAAAATGTTACTTTTCAAAGGGGGTGTACTCATTTATGCTGAGCACTAATTATATATATATATATATATATATATATATATATATATATATATATATATATATATATATATATATATCATCTAGTATCTACATTTAGATTAGATTTTTTTTAAGTATCCTACCTTCACCTTGAGCTGATGAAAACATCCCTGTTCCAGCGGCAGTGGTATGACTGAGCAATAGATAATTAACTGCATGTTTCTTAGGCACTGTTCATTGTCTCTGTCCTCATCCCCTCTAGGGAATATGTCCATGCATCCCATATGCAGTAAAGATAATGCAGTAAAGACGGTGCTGTAATTCAATAAAGGATAATACAATATTCTCAGCTAAATTTAAGGGTCAGAAGTACTTATTGTTGAGATCAGGCAATTTAGACCACCCTTGAGAAGGCAAAATATGGGATATACATAACAGGAAATATAATTTGCCACGTGTGCTATAATTAATATGAAGCATTTTTGATGTCTGCTAATTTTAATTTTAATCAGTTCCCTGGGGCAAGGTGTCGATCAGGATGATACATGTATGGAATAAACATATGTACTTTGATGATAGAGCAAAGCTTTCCAGCATCGCCTGCTTCCCTTGCCATGTCTTTCATTTGAACAGATATCCCGCTATGATCAAAAGTCTCAGATACCACAGCGTTCAGCTTCCCTCTCAAAACATAATTGAGGTTTCTTTGGAAAATTGCAAACCTTTTTGAATTTTTGGCATCAGTCTAGTTCTCTGCAATAAGTTTTGGGGCCGCTGCATAGTAAGCAGACAGTGGTAAGAGGTTGGCTGGAGGCAAAGTGATGAAAATGGTGCATTGATTTCCTTTCGCTGGAAAAATGTTAGTAGATGTAAATAGCTTGAAACACTTACGCTCAGACAAATCTTTTTTTTTTTTCAGTACACAGTAAGCACTAAAATAAATAAATAAAGAAACTGCTGTTGAACTGCTGTTTGGATGACTGGATGCATAATTTAGATAGACGGACGGACGGACGGACGGAGGATTGTGTGGATAGATGATAGATTGATACTGTGGATGGATGGACGTATGTATGGATGGATGGCCGGACGGACGGACGGATGAATTGATACTATAGATATATAAATAGATAGAAAGATGATGGATGGATGAATTAAAACCATGGATGGATGGATGGGTGCTGTAAGTGGATCGATGGATGGATTGAAACTGTATATATGGATGGATGGAGAGATCATAACATAGCTAGATAGCTCAGATTAATGACATCTTGATAGTATACATCTATAATTCAGGTCACTCAATAAGAACACAATCTCTAAACATAAATCATGCATTTATTGAAATCATAAGTCATGTGTTTATTTAGGCTATTTGAATGTCTGAGCCATTTGGTTTCCAAATATTATGCATTCATACTGTGCTTTATGCTGTGTATTTTTGGGGTTATTTGTTCATAATTGATATCCGTCCAAATGAAAAGTAATATAAATGTATTATAATTCATATTTAATCCAGTTTCTAGGGAGACTATACTTTGAACCAACTTATTTATTAATAATAGTTTCAGGCACAGTTTGAGTTTTGCTCCACTTTATGTTAAGTTAGAATAAATATGAGCCATCCCATTTAAACATTGGGTAAAAAGCAAGAATTGTATTTTATGAATTAGTTATTTTCCTGCTAATTATGGAAGTACACTTTTTTTATAATTAAGTACATTTTCTACACTTGTCCATTCAAATTGAAGAAACAAGTTTATGCAAGTGCACTCAGTGCAGACCCAGCAGTTACAACAGTCAGCGCCAAATTATGCTTACTACGAGCAAGTGGAGGTGTTCACACAGGATTCACTCCTGCGTTCAAAGACAGCTAGACAACATACAACAAAATGGAACAGACGGCAGTTCCTTACAGGATCATAATATGTTATGGTATATCTAACACAAACAACACAACTGTCAGAACTGAGGCAACATAATGTATAATAATAAATAATAATCCCATCCACTTGATTGTCTCTATGACTCTCTCTCCTCTCCACCTGTAGCTGGTGAGTGCACTGGCGCCATTGTACTGTGGCAGCCGTCACATCATCCAAGTGGATGCTGCACACTGGTGCTGGTTGAGGAGAGACCCCCCCACCCCACCCCACCCCACATGATTGTGAAGCGCTTTGGCTGCACAAAAAAATGTGCTATATAAATGCTTAATTCATTCATTCATTATACAAAGGAAAATAAACACATGCTATTTGAAGTCATAGTAACAGCAATATCAGAATTACAAGATGCTAAATCTTACTAAATATTTCTGTTTTTCAAGAGAAGATTTAGAATATTTGCCATTTGTAATAACCCAGTATATCTGTCTATTATGATGATTTCAACTAAAACTCAATTTTGTCACAGTGTAGATTAGCATTAATAATTCATTAAAGATGGACTCAACTCCTTATTATAGACTTCTCCCGAAAGCCCCTGTTCAACAGTTTTACCACCCACAGAATGTGATGGAAGAAATTAGAGCTGTACAGCAGGGAGAGACTCACCGAATAAGAAATAGAAAACATTAAGAAAAGGGTCTTCACAAAATCTGACAATATTCCATGAGGCCTCTTACTATAAACGGTCCTCAGGGTAATACGGCAGTACAAGACTATCTGTGGTAAGCACTTACAGTTCATTCGTAAACTTTCATTTTATCAGGACACTGAGTCTGAAAGAATTAACCACAAAATAGTTGATTCATCGTATACTTTACATATATTCACTAATATAATTATGACAAGTAGTTTATCACAGGGCTCCAGATGAAAATGATCACCCGTTGACGGGTAATAATAGCGGTGTCAATACTTGATCTAGCAGAAAATGAGGTACACATCCAGTTTAATTATCAGTTTCATGGTCCCACGTTATTGCCGTTGACAGACAACTTCAATTATTCTGCAAACAATCTGCTTTATAATTCTGGACAAAATTTTTTATAAAAAGAATTATACAAAAATCTCTACACTGAGAGATTGTTACTGAAAGAAGTGTCTTCTACTGAAGGGCCTAAAATGAAAAATGTCATCATTTACTCCAAACAATTAGTCAATGTGCTTCAGTGTTGTTTTGAAGCAAATTATCGTCTTTTGTATTTTCCAGAAAATGAAGGTCAGTTTAGAAGGGCTTGAATTATTACTTTAAGCACAAAAGTTTGAGAGTACAAAACATCCCTGGATTTCAGTTTAAAGTAAAACCTTTTCTGCTAAACCAAGAACTGTATCAACAAATTATTTGAGGAAGAGAAACGACAGAGCACATTCAACGAGAAAAAAAAATACTTCCATTTAATGTGAACATGGCTCTGTGCTCGGAGGGATCAAAATATTTTTTTAATGAAATAAATCAAAGTCACTGGATGTAACATTAGAGCTCTCTTCTTAGCAAATAAATCCTCTGACAACGACATCTCTTGTAAGTGCTTGACAATGTTTGAGTCATACAATAATTAACGTCAGGACATGGATGAGATTTAGAATGATGATAATGAAGTATAAATATATACGCAAGCACATCAACCCACAATACAGAGCCCATCTAGAATTTCTAATGGCCATTCTCACAGTCACGTTTTAAAAACCATGAATTATTATCCATGTCGTTGTTCTGGTTATTTCATACTGGAAATATCTCTTTTGAATGTGCAATTCTGCTTAAAAAATGTTCCTAATTGACCATATCGAGCTTTTCCTGGAGTCCATGTGGTAATGCAGTGTGATAGACGCAGTGCAGAGGTTTTATTGCATTTAAAGACACTCAGCGCTGTCTAATGTTTATTTTATTGCCTGCAGTGTGAACTGAATCTTACCTGTTAAGTATGCACAGCGGTTAATAACAATTGTATTCTGTTCCTGGTTATAGCTCAGCAAATGCACATTAAATTCTCTACTGTTCAGTCAGAGAGGATCGCAATTCCTTGGGCATATTAAGCAAGGTTCTTATCAAGGTTATTACAGTCTTGGAATGTTCATCATTTCTTTATTTTTGGTTGGTTTTGAATTTCAGTTTCCTTTTAGTTATTTTATGAAGCACAAATATACCTTTTTTGTTGAAGGTGGTTGAAACACACTTTTCAGAATATGTTTGCTTATAATCTAATCAGAGAAACAAGCATGCAGCCATCTTTTAAATTATGTCTGAACTTATGTTTTTGCATCTTTATGGCAGCAGCTGTTGAAGAGTAAATAGCTGGTAAAGTGAAATTACTGATTTTATGGTTAACAAACTTTATCATGAGCATTGCAATGTTCGAAGTGGATGTCATAATAAGTGCCATTAGATTTTAAAATGTGCATTGCATTCATATCACCTGACATCTAACATCACTGAAGCAAACTAAATATAGACCTATGTCTGCACTGTACGCTTAGATTAATTTAATATATTGTTAATATGAAGACTTGTGGACGAGAGAGAGAGAGAGTCATTATGTTAAGGTTAGCAATGTAGTTCTTAGATTAACCACTAACATTCTGATTTGTGAACTCCACAAAAAAAGCACCTTTAATGGCCCATAACTGTAAGTTCACTTTGATATGTTCAAACTTTTTTCCTGTTATCGTCAATCACAGCTGCCTAGCAGTCTTCAAACTGCCTTTTATTTCCCCTGAACATGTATATTTTCCCTCAAACAATAATGTGCTAAAACTATTCCCAGGAGCTGAGTTTGGTGCTTTTGTGAGAATTGATACAAAATGCTCTGTGTTCACTCTGTGATAGACACACATAATGGAGGAGCCAGAGAACGTGTGCGTACCACAGACAGCCAAATATCAGGAGCATTGAAAGTTGTTTATTGGGAGTATGTGAAAGACAGATAATCCAGAGTATATGCTAGACACAGGCAAACATCTATACTTTGTGTCAGAGTTTGGCAGAGCGCACATTGAGATGTTGTGTCAGTGTGAATAAACAGTTGCTTTATAGAAAGGCATATTACGAGCATAAGGAACCGTCTATATGAATGCCTGGTTTCCCTCAGGCTTGATGAACTGGAATAGTCATGCCGTTTCAAGCAATATAGCTTCACGTAGATGATAAACAGTTGCTGATCACTTAGCGGCAGCATATCTTTGTCTACTGCTTTAATAATATCCGTTCTTTAAAGTTGACCCATTTTTTTATATATGAAATATTTCAGCATTTCAGAGCTTAAAGTATTATGAAATAATTGGATTTTAGACATCACCTATATCTCAGAGGAAGGTGAAATCCAGGGCAAGATGTTTCAATATTCATATCTCTAAGACAAAAAAATTGTAAATTATCTTTCTCAAGTAGCGTACATTAAATAATCCAATTTAGTATGTTGTGTCTTATCTCTTGCTTTCCAGTTGCTGTTCTGTGCTCAGCATGAACAAACCTGCATGTTGTAGGCCACTGAGGTATATTGTTTAGCAGATGCCATAGAGCAACCAACCACCCACTTTGTATTATGTATCATCAAATACTACTGTGTGGCAACATCTATTGTGTAGACGCATGCATGGAGACAATGATTGTGTCTATTTCTCTCACAAATAAATGTATTTGCCGCAGAAGACTTATAATATTATATATATATTTTTTATAACTTACGACTCTAGTTGTACCTGCCTGTTATATCTTGTGTTTTATTGACAAATGGTAGGTTTAGAGGCAGGGGTTGAGTTGCATGCTTATAATTGTGTAAATATTGTAATGCAAATACAATTGTTGTGACTGTTTACATTGCAAAAAAACAAAACAAAGCCCAACATATATGCAATAATGGCAATGTTATTAGCCAAAATATAACTTAATCTTGATGATAAAATTCCCAATGACTTTCGCATCGGATCAAATATTGATGACGGAGGTTTCTTATTTAAATCAATGGAGGACCCTGCACGCCAAAAGATGATGCTGAAGGGATATCCTGTAATAGTTAGTTAATAGTGAGAAGTGGTCCTTAAAGTAAAGTGTGACCTTACTTTTTGTAGTTACATTAAGGATTACACTGTTGACCCTACCCCTGAACCTAACCAATGCACCAAACCTGTCCCTAACCTTAACCATATTCCACCTCAATAGCAACAAATGTGTTTTGCAATACAACAAGAACATATGTAGACTGTACCAAACAATTACTCTTTTTGTATGTAATTACACAGTAATTAAAGCAGTGGCGAGCATTGACTTTTAGACCCCCCCCCCCCCCCCATCGGCTTTTAGGATGACAAATAAACACTGTGGCAGGTGTTGATTTAATAGTATGCACAGGTCCTACAGGTTTATCCATTGTTATTCGAATGCTTAAAAAATAGAGCTGGTTACATAATATACAGTTACTATATTTTTTTATTTCGTCGGGTGGGTTTTGCATCAAACACAATGTGATATTCGGCAATCAAGATCTGACTGAAACAGCTAATTTTTCCCACTTAGGCGAGCACATTTGCGAACAAATTAGCTCACGCATGAAATCAGCCGCATGGCAGCAAACCAATGAGAACGCGCTACAATCCTGACGAGTCATAGCAATAGAGCGCAGGCCGAGAAAGCTGTGGTGAATACTCTTGCCCGGAAGCTTCCGTAACTGAAGTAGAGTTACAGAAAATGACTGCCGTTTGGCAAATAAATCATTTTACGTACTTATTCCTAACTCTTTAAGCTTTAAGTTGCATTTAAAATGACAAGGGATCAATCGTGTTTATATGAATTATCCCGTGAACTTATTCTCTCAAATGGGCTGGGTACGGAGAGCTTATATGGACCGAACGCCACGGAGTTGAACTAGTTATAAAGTGGAACCACCAACTCCCTTAATACCAATGACACTTTTCTATTTGACTGTACATAGGCTGCATACTGGACCATGCGTTAAAGAGGTGGGAAGCAGGCTGCTGACTGAAGTGGGCATGAAAGAGATAGGACACAGGATTCTGACTTGAATCAAATACTTAAAAGAGTTGAGGCACTTTAACAACATGGCAGGCATTGTGTGATCAGGCATATATTTGGTTATTAGAGCCTCATCAACACTGCTGTTAAATGGCAAGCAAGCATCTCTTTAGGAGACTGGTTTCTTCCCCATGGATTCACAACAGTGTCTTTGCAGATTCAGCAAGCTACACTTGCTATACAAGACCACACTTCTGTGGGATAATGTGTCACAATTGATGGGCCAGGATTTCAGGCTGCTGAATGGTCTGTGATACTGAGGGAAGTAAGGACATGACATCATGATATGCATGAACCCCTCAGGCCATGGACCTCCGGGAATGCCCCATCACTACAAGACCCTGCCCCTACCTGAAAAAAAAAAATCCCCTTTACATTCCTTGATTTTCACTGAAAGTTTTTCCACAGAACGCACACCAAAGTAACTTCAATTCTCACGATATTATTCACAGATATGTTGAACATTATTCCTTCATATTTAATACTCAACTTGGTCTCATGGCATAAACGTACCTGGGTGCAAATGTTAACGTGGCTGTTTTTATGTACCTTACTGAACATTTTTGCCACAGTTTCAAAGAGAAATGTCCACTGAGTGGCGATAAAACAGGTTCAATGCGTAAACCCTGGCTTGCTTTTATTATGTTGATATTGGTACGTATTTACGTTTTTATTCGGTTCAGAATTCAAATATCCAGGGACCGTAGCTAAAAATGAATGCTCTAAACCAGATTCAAACCAGAGCTCCTCACCTCTCAAAAATATATCTGTACTCCATGAGCTACTGAATAAACCTACTCTCTATGAAAACCCATAGATATGAAGCTGGATAAGTGTGATGCTAACATTCAAAAGCATCAGTTTTCAAATTTCCCAGCATATTAATATTGTTTTGAAGTCATAACATGATAAGTAATTGTGTGAAAATTACTCTTCATTAATCTAAACTGTGAATGTGTGTGAAAAGGCATAAAAGGCATCAGAGTTTTACTGCCTCTAGTGTTAATTTATTTTGTAAACTGCAGAGATATGTACTTAATGGTAAAAATGTCACGTCTCACTAATGAAGTGTGATCAGGTACATTTATGCCATGAGACCAGGTAGTTAATATTTCATATTCAGTGGGCATCCAATAGCGCTGAACTGAGGGCGAAAGTACTGGACCCTTCGTTAAAATCTGTCAGGTCAGCACTGAAATCTAAACCCCGTCTCCCGAAACCACCGCCGTTCGCGGCCAACCTAAGTCCACTGGCAAAGTGTATGGCAAGCCCGCCAGAGAATATGGAAAGCCCGCCAGCTAGGAGTATGGCACACCCATCTGTCATTGTGCACCCTATGCCAGTGCCTGATCCTCGCAAGTGCCCTCCTTCGTCTCTGCTGGTTCCGTCCAGCTCCGCGATTCCCGAGCACCCCCAAGTGTCCGCGCCTCCAGAGCGCCCCCAAGTGTCCGCGCCACCAGAGCCCACTGCTCGGCAGTGTCCACCAGAGCCCGCTCCGTTCCAGGAGCTCGTGGAGTCCACTCCAGAGTCCGCTCCGGTCCAGGAGAGCATGGAGTCCACTCCAGAGTGCCCCCGGCCGGCGATTTAAATTATGCCAGTGTGAGGGAGAGATGTAGGCTACCTGGTCTCATAGCATTTACGTACCTGGGTGCACTTCTTAGCGAGACACGAAATATGAACCTATAACTACAGATTTCTGCAGTTTCCAAAGGAAACAAAAACTAGAGGCAGTAAAATTCTGACAATTTTTTATTTTATTAATAAAACGTAATTTTCGCACAATTACTTGAAGAAATCACGTTATGACTTCAAAACAATATTAATATGCTGGGAGATTTGAAAACCGATGCTTTTGAATGTTAGCATCACACATATCCAGCTTCATATCTATGTGTTTTCGTAGACGGTAAGTTTGTTCGGTAGCTCACGGAATACGGAGACGTACTTAGGAGGCGAGGAGCTCCAGTTCGAATTCCATGTAATCACAGTTCGACAAAGCAGTTCAAATCTGCATATAAGGAAGTTGAAATGGCACGATTGCATCAACAAATACGTTTTATATCAGTTTTGCATTTGTTAACCCTATCGTGTAGGTTTAGGGTTGTGTTTGGTGTAAGGCATATTTCCAACACGATAGAGCATTAACATTTAGGGACAGATCCTGGATATTTGAATTCTGAAACGTTGCAATACGTTTCTGTAGCAACGTAATAAAAACACAGCAATATGTACCTATATCTACGTAATAGAAATGTGCCAGGGTTCACGTATTTAACCTGTGTTTTAGCGCCACTCAGTGGATATTTATCTTTGAAACTGCGGCGAAACTTATAGTAAGGTACATAAAACGTTGTGTCGTACAGAAAGTGCACAGAGGTACGTATTTTTAAAAGACCAGATTGGATGTAGGGACGCACGCCACAAAGCACACAATAAAAATACAACCACACTAGGCTATATATTTGTGGTCAGTTTAATTAAACCCAAAACTATCACAAAGATGAAGTATCTTAGGAATGATCGAGGGGCACAAGGAAAATCTCAGACCCGGCCCTGTGGCGCATTTAAACACATTTTACATTCAATCTCATTGACTACCTTCCTTCCTACCACTAATCCAGAGTCACATCAGGAGAAACCCCCAGACACGTCCTATAGTATCATGTTTCTTCTTTACCACTTTAGTGATCCTCTCTATCGTCTCTTTTGGTGCATGTTCTTACATGCAGAATTATAAACACACTGTAGCATTTTGAGGCTTTGTACATTCATCTGCATCCTCAATCCCTCCACTTGCCCAAGCTATATGTTTTGCCTCTTCTCCACCATTTGCACATTTATGTCAGACTGCAAGCCTTGTCAATCACACACTTCTGAAATTCAAACTGCATAGATAAATGCCAGGTTAGTATTATCCATGTTTACTTCATACCTGCTATAAAAGTATGCTGAAAAAAAGCTCACTGACCTGATCCTGCACACAAACCCCCAGGGTACCTCTGGGATTAATGCAGGAACACATTCTACTTCCATCTACACCAATTGATTTTAGCAGTCATTTATTGCAAGGCTTATATGAATGTTGTATCAATAACACATGAGTTTGCCAACTTTCTGTTCTGCTTTTGCAATTTTAGGATGTCTATGTGTCAAATTATTCTACAGTGTTTCTCAACCCTGCCCCTGCATGCCTGAGGAAAAATACACATTTTGGACATCTCTCTAATCAGATACACCTGATTCATTGCATCAGCTTGTTATTAGAATCCGGAAGATTTGAAATAATTGTATGAAAACCACAGCGTCTGTTCCTCCCTTCTTCTACTTTTATAATGACTGTCTCTTTTTTATGGACACCATTAGAACAAATGCCTGGTGGCTCTTCCACAACAACCATATCCAGGCAGCAGTAATTTTCCAACTCCTCCAAGCCAGCATCATACATATTCCCTCACTGCACAGCTTGGTTTTAATGAACACTGAACAGAGATGTCCACATTATACCTCTTCTCAGTTCTCTTCACTGAATGCAAGTACTTACTTGAATTCAATTCAATTCAGAATAATTCCTGGATTGCACTTGTGCAAAGTACCTAGCACTCCACATTATTAATCCTTACACCTCAGCCACTCTATATGTCTATGCATACATGTTCAATAATTACAGACATTGCTATAACTTCTGGATTAAAGCATATATGTCACAGGTATATTTAAATTTGAATCATGAGCTGGGTTTTTTCTTTCTGCCCTTTTGCAACCCCACTTGCCATTTTAATGAAATAAGAATAACACTATTGCCAGTAAACCAAGTTGGGAAGCATATGGAGTTTGTCCAGCAGAATCACCACCATTTTTGAACTAGGAGGAATATCATAACCTTAAATATAAATACAAAATCAATGTATAGATACATTTATATTTGTAAGTTGTATATATTTAGAAATTAGTTATATATAAACTTAAATTTAACATCCTGTATTGAAAGAGCAGTGAACTGATTAAGATCATTGCAATGGTGAAGCAACAGTGCATTTTGGTGGCGTTTATCAGGTCATTGACACAATAGCTAGGTTTTGAAACATGAGCTAAATGTTTTGGGTGAGTGTGGAAGGACATTTCATTTTTATCTTTATTGTTATTAGTTTTATTTAATTTACTCTACTAAAGAATGTCATTTTCTACTGATGCCTTAACTTTCTTGAGCTTTGATGAGCGGTGTTTTTGTGTGTGTGTGTGTGCGTGTGTGTGCGTGTGCGTGCACTCGCAAGAAAAGTATAAAACGTTATTTTTGACCTAGCTTCTTAGAATGTTTTTTTATCAAGTAGGTATGCATCTAGGGACATCGTTAGATACCTTAAATGAACACATGTTGAATAAATGGTATATGAATATGTTGACTGTGTCGGAGTTAGAAGCATCCAGATTAGATTAGGGTATAAATGCTTAGTCAATGTATCTAGCTTTCTTACAATCTACAGCCAATCTGTATGACTGTTGACCTTTTCTTTCAAACAAAATAAGTAAATAAATACAAATCAATAGTTCCCTTCCGAAGGGAACTTCTACGCTACGTCCTCTAGGGGACGCTATGGGAATGCCTCCAGCGTGACCGGTTACCTGAAGCATGATTACAAACACCCAATGCACTTGACATTGGCAGGTGGACGCCTATGACGCAAGCTAACGAGCATCTGCGAGCATAAAAGGGCACCTGTGGAACACATCATCAGGGGACCCTTCAGGGGACCTTGTTTCTGAAGTGTGAGTAGAATATGTCTGTTGAGAAGCGCTTTAGGAGGTGTGTCGATCCGTGTCAGCGTTGTCTGACACTAGATGACACACACGATCTATGCGTTATGTGTTTGGGCAAAGAGCTCGCGCGCTCTGTTCTCGAGGGAATGGAGTGCGTTCCTTGTGAGCATTTTTTTCTGTGCGAAAAAGCTCCGCTCTCGGTTGTCCCTTTTTCTCGAGAGAATTGGGGCGATCATCTGCCCCCCACGGCTCGGGTCCAGCCGCTGCTGAGGCAGTGAAGAGACTGAGTTCGCTGCAATCGGCGGCTGACGAGAGTGAACTGCGGGGGAAGATGTATTGTCTGTTACATCTTTTGATCCAGCAGGAAGTGCTTTGCTGGCTCATGGTGTTCTGATGAAGGCGGAGAGGATATTTCTGAGCCTTCTCAGCTTGTCTGCCCCGCGATATAGAGCTGTGGAGGTTATGAAGCGTGCGCTTCTGCTAGGTAAACCTACAGTGGAGGCACGAAAAAGGGGGAGTGGCTCGCAGTAGACTTCTCGAGCGATCTCTCTCTGGCATAACCTCCCAGCTCCCGTGAGCCTCCCATTCCTTCTCCAGATATTCATAGTAAGATCGTAAATCATATTCAGCCCGCATCCATCATGTTAGTTATGCTGACATCGAAGGGAGGTACGAGCGCGGATATGCGTCGATGCCCCCTAGGGGCGCTAACGAGATAAAAATAAAAAATAAATTGCAGTTTTTAACCTGGATCGAGTGTTGCTAGGCTTCCTCTCATTTAAGAGAGTCATTTTGCTGAAGCCTCCGCTCTCCAGAGCTCCGCTTAGACCACACTATTGGTGTGTAGGCTCGATTGTGAGCCTTGCTAGCTTTCTCTAACGCTGAGTGTAGTCACGTCTCCTCTCACTTTAGAGAGTACTTATGCTGAGACCTCCACTCTTAAGAGCTCCTGAACCAGGTTAGACTGCACTATTAGTACGTAGGCTCTGTTTTAAGCCTCGCTAGCTGTCGCTAGCGCTGAGTGAATTCAAGTCTCCTCTCGCTTTAGAGAGTCGTTATGCTGAGACTTTCACTCATAAGGGTTCCCCTACCTGGATTGAGTGTTGCTAGGCCTCCTCTCATTTAAGAGTCATTCTGCTGAAGCCTCCGCTCTCCAGAGCTAGAACGCACTATTGGTGTGTAGGCTCTATTGTGAGCCTTGCTAGCTTTCTCTAGGGCTGAGTGTAGTCAAGTCTCCTCTCGCTTTAGAGAGTCGTTATGCTGAGACTTCCACTCGTAAGAGCTCCTCAACTAGGTTGAGTGTTGCTAGGCTTCCTCTCGTTAAGAGAGTCATTTCGCTGAAGCCTCCGCTCTCCAGGGCTCCGCTTAGTCTGCACCGTTAGTACATAGTCTCTATTGTGAGCCTCGCTAGCCGTTTTTGGCACAGAGTGCAGTCAGGTCTCCTCTCGTTAGAGAGTCGTTATGCTGAGACCTCCACTCTTCAGAGCTCCGTCTCTGGTGCCTCTGGCACCGAGTGTAGTCAGGTCTCCTCTCGCTTTAGAGAGTCGGTAAGCTGAGACCTCCACTCGTAAGAACCCCCCAACTAGGGTTGAGTGTTAGGCTTCCTCTCGTTAGAGAGTCATCCTGCTGAGGCCTCCACTCTTCAGAGCTCCGTCCGGCAGTAATAGGAGAATGTAGACTCTTTTGAGCATCACTAACTGCCTGTGGCGTTGAGTGTAGCCAGGTCTCCTCTCAATTAGAGAGTCGTTATGCTGAGACCTCCACTCTGAGAGTTCCCCTACCTGGATCGAGTGTTAGGCTTCCTCTCATTTAAGAGTCATTCTACTGAAGCCTCTGCTCTCCAGAGCTCCGCTTAGGCAGCACCTTTAGTACGTAGTCTCTATTGTGAGCCTCGCTAGCTGTCTTTAGCGCTGAGTGTAGTCAGGTCTCCTCTCGCTTTAGAAAGTCGTTATGCTGAGACCTCCACTCTTAAGAGCCCCTCAACTAGGGTTGAGTGTTGCTAGGCTTCCTCTCATCAGAGAGTCATTCTGCTGAAGCCTCCACTCCATAGAGCTCCGCTTAGGCAGCACTATGCACAGGCTTTTTCTTGAGCCTTACTAACTGCCTCTGGCGCTGAGTGTAGCCAGGTCTCCTCTCAATTAGAGAGTCGTTATGCTGAGACCTCCACTCTGAGAGTTCCCCTACCTGGATCGAGTGTTAGGCTTCCTCTCATTTAAGAGAGTCATTCTACTGAAGCCTCTGCTCTCCAGAGCTCCGCTTAGGCAGTACTACGTGCATGCTCTGTCCTGAGCCTCACTAGCTGTCCATAGCGTCGAGTGTAGAAGTCTCCTCTCAATCTGAGAGTCGCTTTCTGAGACTTCCACTCCGAGAACCATACTCCCGTGAGCTAGTCTATGATGGCGAGCTTTTTGAGCTGGCCTAAAGAGGGTTTTTGACCCTAGTTCTGCTGGGCAGGGATGGTGTTCCTTAAGTCTGTGACTTAGGAATCCAGCTTTTGGACACTCTTTCCCTCATCATGGCGGCGTGGGCATAGCATTCCCATAGCGTCCCCTAGAGGACGTAGCGTAGAAGTTCCCTTCGGAAGGGAACGTCTCAGGTTACATATGTAACCATAGTTCCCTGAGAATGGGAACGAGACGCTACGTCTCTGGGCCATGCTTCGGGCATTCCTGTCGGTCCCCCTTTAAAAAAAGAGGATGATGTGTTCCACAGGTGCCCTTTTATGCTCGCAGATGCTCGTTAGCTTGCATCATAGGCGTCCACCTGCCAATGTCAAGTGCATTGGGTGTTTGTAATCATGCTTCAGGTAACCGGTCACGCTGGAGGCGTTCCCATAGCGTCCCCTAGAGGACGTAGCGTCTCGTTCCCATTCTCAGGGAACTATGGTTACATATGTAACCTGACACGTTTTGTCTCATACCTTTATTAAAATAGATGATCACATTGCCAAGACAGTGAGTTAAATTTTGCAGACATGCAACAGAGTTCCAATGCTTCATCAAACAGCTGTCACAGTTGTACTTAAAATCTAGTGAATGTTAAGACTGTTTTGAAAGTTGTGCCAAAGCAATTGTGAAAAACTATTAGTGTGTAGCATGCAAAAAGAATAACATGAGTCCCAGTATCTCCTGTGTGTTTAGTAGCAGCAATGGGAGAAACTCATTTGTGGTCCTTGCTATTATGTGTTAACTATTACTTTTCAGTGTTTTTGGATGTACAATGTTGCCTGGCGGATGATAAAATGGGCAGAATCCTACATAATTAAATTATAAGAGGTACTTGGCTCTTTGGACCAGTAAGCAACCTTTTCGCAAAGACCAGGAGTACAACTCGTGCCCTAGAAGTTGAAGACATTTTTTTATTTTTTTATTTTTTGTGCCTTGTTCATTGCAGCAAATAGAGATGTGTGCAATTGGATTAATAAGCATCTGCTAAAATACAAATATGATGTATGTTGCTCACACCCAAACTCGAGGAATAAAATGTTAATGTTCGATATGATGTACTGGTGCACAGTATAAACCGTTACTCAAAGATTGGATCAGCTTCTAGATTGAAATTAATGTAGCACAGCGATGAAATTAAATATTTTCCACAGAAAAAAATAATAATAATAATAATAATAATCCTAGCTAACTGTGTTCACAGTTGTAACGGTGGTGGTCACCCTAGCATAAATAAAGTCTCTTAAATAATGTTTTTCCAGCGCCAGCTGGGATTCATCTTGACAAAATTAAAGTAACCCAGGACAGCCAACAAAATAAACCACCTGTTACAATATTAAGTCACCAAAAGTAGTCAGAGGAAAATGGTTCATAAAGGGAAGATTTATTCCACAATGTCCATGGAAACACTAGTTTGAAAAAGAACACGAGAAGAAAAAAAAGAAAGAAAAAAAAAAGTTCAGCACTTTGAACGTGGGAATTCCTCCGTGTTTTTTGGTGTATTTCACTATTTCACGTTTCCAAAACGCAGATTCACGTCCACAATCATTCATAAATTGTCCATAAAAAAAATTAAATAAGCATGTTGATCATTTCATAATAACACCAAACCACAATCTTAAAACAACAATAATCATTGAACAATCATGGAAATAAAAAAAGCAGCAGGGGTGAATGTTATGCGAGTGCGTGCGTGTATAGCGTGAATGAGTGTGTGTAATGGTAGCGTAGAAATACTGACCAAGTTCACAGTCATGAGGGGAGCTGAAAAGTGTCTTGAGTTGTCATCAGACACCAAGACAGGTGAATAAGCAGTAGGGACTTGTCTTCAGAACAACCTAACTAAAACCATATAATCTTGAAGTGCAACGCTTAAAAAGTCTCGTTGGACTCCGCAACGCACCAGATAAGCACCTTCCTTCCGCAAGGCAACAGTTACAGACGCAGCCGTCTTTCCACTTTCAATTCACTCTCACACTGCAACCCTTACTGATGACGCCATTACTCCTGGGTAAGACGCTTCCTTATATCCTCTTTCATTCCGCTGTTAATTGAAACACTCCACCCCTAACACGTAAAGTGAAAATGAAAATAAACTGAAAAAAATGTGTGGCCTAAAGTATTTTGCACTGCCACACAGTACATAACCAGCATGAGAGATTATCTCCATCTCCGGTATGATTTTATTAAATAATGTGCAAATGCATTAGTCAAAGGTTTTAATAAAATGTGTAGTGTTGTCTCTTTTGCCGAAAAACATTAAAATGTTGAGTCATGATTAAAACCACAGAGATGCAAGAGTTTGCTGTTTATAATTTATTATATCTTCATATCTATTTATTATAGTTTATTTTATTTTGGTTCTCTGAAGGTACTTTTACATTATATTCACTACAAATTCTCATGTGATATATGCTTGCTGCATTTAAAAAAATGACCCATGGGCACACGTGACTTGCTGTTGTAAAGCATACAATTTTTGCTGAGTGCAAAAATACTCTTGTTAAGATGATTTGTCATTTTTGTATAATTACACAGGGCTGTCAGGGCGACACACTACAGCTGCCTGCAATTACATCTGCGCACCAGCCGCTGCGCTTACATGAGCAAAACCACAATCAGCTTCCTGAACAAAGTCTCTGGTAACAACGACACTGATCTGTGTGGTTCTCTAATAATTTACTTGCAGCTGACTCGTTTATAAGTTTATTCAGCGTCTGTATTATTGTATGTTTTGATGCTTTGCAATCTGACAGTTATTTGATGCCTTTAGTCATAGTCCATGCCAAGGAAATAAGAAACACGGAATAATAATGCTCTTCCAATACATATTTATTTTGGTCCAGACATAATCAGTAACAAATTGGAGGCTCCCTTTTGTCATACAACATACAACAAAATGTTTGCAAATGCCCTTCACACGATTTGACAACATAAAAACTTATACATAAATAGAGATGTATTAAATGAATCATGTATTTATTTGTAAAGTTTGCAACAACACCTCAGAAGAGTATTGTTGTTGGTAACCCTTTACAAAAAGGTTTATTAGTTAACATTAGTTAATAACATAAACATGTAGAATACTTCTACAGCATTTCGTAATCTTAATGTTAATTTCAGCATTTATTTATGCATTATTAAAAGCACAAGTTGCGTTTGTTAACATTAGTTATTACACTGTGAACTAACACAAATAAACAGCGAACAACTATATTTTAATTAACTAACATTAACAAAGATTAATAAATAGTGTACTAAATGCATTGTTTGTTAATATTAGTTAATACTTAACATAATGTTAATAAGTAATACTTAACAATTAACTAATGTTAACAAATGACACCTTATTGTAAAGTGTTACCTTGTTGTTATTATACAATTATACAATGGAAGACAGGAAAAGTGTTTGATACACCTTGCTTAAAGACAGTATGTATCATACTGTCAACAATTAAAACAATTAAAATTGTTTTAATTCTGTTCAGAAAAAAACAAAAAACATCACTTTTATATGTCGTCAACATTTTTGTCCACAGCCAAAATGTAATCAAACAAAAGCAATAAAAGACAAAG
Organism: Oxygymnocypris stewartii; assembly: GCA_003573665.1. Lineage (NCBI taxonomy): Eukaryota > Metazoa > Chordata > Actinopteri > Cypriniformes > Cyprinidae > Oxygymnocypris > Oxygymnocypris stewartii. Next base: position 825,345 of record QVTF01014954.1, on the reverse strand, counting down.
AAACCATTGTGCATAGAACATTTTAACCAGCGGATTTTGTAATAATAGTGAATTAAGTGCAAAACATCATACAACGTGATTTTGAAGAGTTTCCTCTGCACTTTGTTTAGATGTAACTTGTTTTATGGATAAAGAATGCTGATTGGAGAAATGTGAAGCTGCATGATTTAAACTAATCTAATTAAATATATAATTAATAATGAAATAACGCTAATAATGAAATAATCTGATCATTAACAGTGTAGTGGAGGGAAGAAAGGATTGCCTTTGTTACACAGCTTTGTATTTCATAAGAGCATAATGAGTGAACCGAAATGTGTTTATTTTCATGTAGCATCACGTTTTGAGCACAATGAGGCAGGACGTTAAGCATAATTTCACGATGAGGAGAAGAGACAGAGATGAAGACCATTGTGTTACATTTAGTCCAATGGTGCTCAACTGTTGAGTCACATCCTAAAACTGCACCACATTATATTCTGATAATAGCTGAAATTATGTTAAATGCAAATAGTAAAATGCAACAAACCACATAATCATGCATAGTTATAAAATAAATAATTGGCCTATTAGGCCTATTCAAAAGAGAAGAAAATGGTTTCCATACTGCATCTTTTGCTGTTTATGTTAAAGTCAGTGTGTTAAAGTCAGTGTATCCAGTCCAACTCTCATTTTTATGTTTCGGTTATTTCATAATCTGGCTAAAACTTAAACAGTATTTAAACAATACACCAAAACTTATCTGTGCATTTTTCGCCACTCATTCGAAGCTGACTTTAACACTGTATAAGGCAATATTATGGACAAAAGATTAGTTTTTCGTTTTCTAAAATGATTTGTTTATGACAAATACACAGCTTTTCACTTCACAAGATGTTAACTGATGGACTTGAGTTGTGTGGATTACTTGTACATTATTGTGATGTTTTTTTTTTTTTTTTATCAGCTGTTTGGAGTCTCATTCTGACGGCACCCATTCACTGCAGAGGATCTTTTGGTGAGCAAGTGATGTAATGCTACATTTCTCCAAATCTGTTCTGTTGATGAATAAAAAAAAAGATCTTGGATGGTCGGAGGATAATTATTTTTTCTTTTGGATAAGCTATTCCTTTAGTAATTTTGAATATAGCTGGACCTATGTAGTTCGTTTAAGTTATATTAAGTGTAAATGTTTGATTTTATGGACTGTATAGTCCAGTGCAATCCAATCTGACACCTAAAGCCACTGCTAACCACTGGTTTAAGTGAATAGTTAAAATAAAATAATGTTTTATTTATGTCATAAATGCCACATGATCCCATAAAGACCAATTAGGCATCATGATGCAAAGTTAATTCAGTTATCAATTAGAAGATAATCATATACCCAATGGGGTCAATTTGTGAGTCTGGTCAGATAATAATTATCTAAATGAAAAGTATCAGTTTATTCATATTTATTCAGAAATATGCACTCTGTTCAAACTAGGGAAATTGGAGTTGTATGTGAAATTAGAATAAACATGAAATTTCAGACAAAATGTCACTGTTTAAAACACTAAACAGTGAACATCTGCTTTAGGAGGCACTGGGGATAAATGCCACCATGACTGAATACTAATGGAGGTATTTGTATGTAAAGTGTAATTTAAGCACTCATACATTTTCATATATTTGGTTAAGTGATCACCCTGAAATACAATTATGCTGTTTTGTTTTCACTCATTTTCCTGTGTGGTGTTCCAGTACAAAAACGTAGACTGCTCGCTCATGCAGGTAACAGTGTCCCCAGTGAGGAAGTTCATGGCAGAAACCTCCAGTGAGAGGTTTGATTTTGAAAAGCAAGAGGGGGGGGAGAAGACGTGAAATGAGATTTGGGGAAGGTAGAGATAGAAGAGAGGCAGAGGGAAAAGTGTGAGTCATTGGATCTGACCCAAATGTCAACTTTTCTCCCAGAGTTCTGCAGCACTGAAACCTCAGGGCTTGAGAGATGAAAGAAGCGATGATTCTGGGTCAGCAAAAGTAGCGTGCATCTTTTTCTTCTTCGTCACTTTCTGCTTTGGGTATAATGCAAAAGAACAGTTTGACTAGCGTTAAACATTTTTTGCAGTCTTGCATGAAACACAAAGTGAAACCTGCTGCCTAGATCAAACCTCATGGTGCTGTGGAAGTGGTCATACTAAAAAAAATATATATTCTAGAAACAATAAATATTGATGTATATGACTTTGTTGAAAAAGACAAACATTGGAGCAATGTGGTATCAACAAATAAGGTACCTGGTGCCATAGGCGCTGATTTATGTTCCTGCCGGTGGGTGCTTTTTAAATAAAAAAACACATTTGCACTGCTGTTTCCACAACTAAATAATAACTGGGATAAGTTATCATCCACATATGTGTCAGGGTTCTGGACTCTTTGTTCTTTATTTTCCCCTATCCTTTCTGAGTTTCCTTATTTGGTTATTCCCCTGTTCTTGCTAAGTTGATTGATTATTCCTAGCACCTGTTTTAGTTCTCCTTGATTACGTTCTATTCGTTTATAAGTCTTTATCCGTTCACTCGTCCATTTACGTTGTGTTTCCTGTTTTTCTATTTGATTCATTCAAACGAAGAAAACAGTACTTACCCCAAATCTCCTGCATCCTTCCCGCCACACAGCCGTGACAATATGCAACACATTTAATATTTTCAAATATTTAATTCTAATTACTCCGTAATTAATTATACTGTGTTTTATTTATTTATGTATTATAGAGTATGCTCTGTTGGATGGTGCATTTGAAAAATTCACTACACAAAATGTATCCTGCGAAGTGAAATGCACAGACTGCAAATACATTATTTAGTAACCAAATAATACACACATTCTTTCTATAAGGGCTGCACTGCACTAAATAAAATGATTTAATAAATACCTATTTACAATATGCTCTTATTCGCGCATACACAGGACAAAGTTTGCAAAATGTCATTAATTAACACCGACAAACTGCCTCAAGTGAACTATGAAAACGAGAATAAAGTTGTACAAGCTACAATCCATTTCGTATTGGTCAAAATGAATCTCTGGTTAAAATGGTTAAAAGATCTCGTGTTTTTCCGTGGGTGCTCGAGCACCCATGCCTGGTGAGCATAAACTGGTACAACAAATATAATGAAATATTAGCGATGCTTGTTACACAGCTATTACAGTAAAGTTATGACAGCTACCAGAAGGGGCTTACGGCGCCAAAAGCTAAAATGTTAAATGTTCTTCCATTTTCAAGAATCTCATTATTTCTCGCTCCCTCGTGCTGTGCAGCTATTAAATCACCTTTGTTGAGATCAAGCTAAGAAAGTGGTGCTGCAAGGCAGAGTATTGACTGATAATAAGCATACTTCTACTGCTCCTGATTGATTTCCAGTCCCCAACGGGACACAACAAGCAGCAATAATGAAGACAGACAAATTATTTAGAGAAGCTTAGAAAGGCCTAGCAAAGCTTTTCCATTGGAGCATGCTACAATTCCCCTAATGCCATGATCATTATGGCCTTTCTTGAGACAGCAGAGGAGAACGGGACCTAATGATTGATCAACTGTTGGTCATTTAATATAAGGGTATATATATATATATATACACGACAGTATCAGTTTCAGCTAGAGCATACATGTTAAGACTTTTACACAGCAGAAATAAACATGACAACAGTCACTATAGATTATATAAGATAACAAACACACGATTACTATAGGATATGGTTTGTATGTGATTTTCTTGATATTTTGATATTTCATAACAATAAAAAATGTGTACATCTGAAATTCTAATTTGTGCAGTGATATAAAAGGCTATAAAAAACATATTTTAAAAACAGTAAACGACCAAATTCCACATATGATTGTAAAATGAAGTTATTACAAACACTCGATGGTGGTTTAAAGTGAGTTTTGAGTAAAAGTGTACTATTAATCTCATAAATTGTTTTATGTAGCATGATGATAATGTTAGCTCTAATACACCTGCAGAACAGGTCAATTTTTTCTTCATAATGGATTGTGTCATAACACTTCACGTAAGGTCGCAAGAAAATGTTTTGTTGTACTTATTTAGAAATACTTTTGATAATAGTTGGGTAAATGTGGACTGGGATTGAAGCGATGTGGCTTGGTAAATGTTTCATTGCCAGTATAAAGGCAGATATTGGCTTAATAAATACAAAGTAATAATGATAAAATAATAATAAGTATATCTCATAACTGGCAGAGGTGCGAAAGGGTCTGTTTCCTTAAACTAGTTTGTAATATTTTTATTTTTTTCAACACTCGCAGGTAAATCCTAGTATTTTAAATGTGCAATTACTCGTGATTAATCACAGTCCATGACTCTGATTAATGTGATACATTTTTTAATTGATTGACAGCACTAATATACACTATATGTATATATAACGTTTTTGATTTTATGCACGAGAAAAGCTGAAACACAAATTGCTTGCCCAAACAGAATAATATGCTGTTGCTGCTAGATCTTGATTATATGGAAACCTGTTTCCGCCACTGCAAAAACAAAAATCAAATACTTTTTTTTTTACTTTTTTTTATAATTCTGCTTTTTTTCTCACAATTGTGAGTTTATATATTATAATGCTGCGTGACTTTACATCACGCAATTCTGATTTTATAACTTGCAATTTTGAGAGAAAAAAAGTCAGTCTTGCCAGTTTGTATCTGAAAAATTGTATCTGTATTTGAAAAAATAGAATCATAGTTCCCTTATATTTACTGATGGAAACAAGCTTTCATTTATTATTGAAAAACCACACTGTCTAATGATAAATGTGTCCCTTATATCTCATTATATGACAAGTAAAGCATAATACAGCTTGGCCCTTTAAAAAAAAACATATGCATTATTTATGTTTAATAATTTGTTATATTCGTAAGAATATACTACTACTTCTACTGCTACTAATCAGCAGCAAAAATATATTTAACTATTTTAAATATAAAATGTAATCATCAAGATGTACTCACACACCATTGAGCATAGCGATGTTTCTACAAAAGGTTTCCTCCTGCTTAGAGTGTTTCTGGTGTGCAGCAGCATTTACTCCAAGATCTCAGTATGGTCTGTGCATATATTCAAATGTACAAGGTTGTTTTTGGTAATGCTATTGCAGAATACTTTCAGAAACTATACACTTGGTTACCATGTTGAGAGGCAACTTGTGAAACAATTGCACCTGATTCCTAACAGCTTTTTAAACATTTATTAAGCACTCTGCCTCCAATTATCAAAGCACATTGGACGTAAGGGGTCTAATGATTAATTTGAGGCACCTTCATTCTGAATTGTGTTTTTTGGTGGGCTAAGGGGTCAGTTGGGGACTAAAGAATAGCAGGTTGGCACTTTAATCAGCAATTAAGCTCAAAGTGAAAAGGTGTAAAATATGCATGTGAATTGCCTTTCAGTGTCTGGATTACAAGAAAATGAATAGTTCAATGTATAGTTATGTATTCATGGGAAAATGCCAATATAAGTAAAGTAAGTCACAAACAGAAGTTTTCCTTATAACTTCCGTAAGAGAATCAGATGCTTATAAAGGGACATTGGAAGTTTCCAGTTGTTACTTGTCCTCAGGGAATTTAGAATGTGAGGCTTGTTTTGTTCTTGAGCAAAATACATGAACAAGTCAACACTCTTTGCCTTTGTAAATCAATATTTAATTATGCAGCTGTCGTGCTGCTGAGGGATCTAAAGGTACAACCATATGCCTGAGACTCAACGTGATGCATGTGATGTTTTGATTTGCGCTTTAAATTTGCACCTGCCTCCCTTATAGTTATTGTCTAGTGTCTCCATTTTAGAGAGAGATCAATTACAGCTCTCTTCAGGTCAATCAAGGCTGCACAAACGGACATTGCTCTTCTGTTCCATGTACTTTTTTTATTACTTATGCAGCCAGCACGGGAACAAAATCCCATAGCCCATGTATATAGGGCATAAATGTAGTGCCATACTAGTTTAATCTCACATATAAACTTTTTTTCGTACTAATTTGTCTGTCCACAATTTGGCAACACTGTCTCAGCTCATTGTTTCACAGTCTAAAATGAAACATGCGACACAACAAACTACAGGAGACAGCAACAATAAATTAACAATCTTTGATGCACTTTAGTTTACAAGAGTGAAAAGATAAGGAGGCTGTGAGGTATAAGACCAGCAGTCTTTACAACAAAAAATAGTTCCTACTTATTGTATTTTTTGCCAACTCATTACAGTACTTTCGAAAAATGTTTTACACTTTTTGGCAGTTGAACAATTGTTTAAACAACTATAATCCATTGAACTTACTGAAGTTATATCCCTCACAACCTTATTTTAATTCCAGTCAAAGACCAATAACATGCAGGTATTGTACATAATCGACCATTTGCAGTGCTGCACGTGAGAAGCTGAGATATACAGAGAACGATCAAAGCGATGCAAATATGCGCATGTGTTTGTTCGTTGATTTGGAGCGCTGCTGCACACTGATTAAAAAAGACAGCACGGTGAGTGATTCGAAAGCACAAGCAGCCGTCTGATCTGCTCTCTATAGCTCTTATGAATGTCACAAAACTATCTACCTGCACAATGCAAACAGCCAAAACCTTGATATTTTAGGCAAAATGGAAATCCTGGGAAGGATGCCTCCCATAAAAATGACCCGTATGGTCATCCTAAATAAATTGTTCTTGCATTGCAAGCAAGCACTTGCAGAATACAGCCTTTACATTCAATACGACAGTACTGGTCTAGCTGCTGCTGTGACTAAACAGCACACATAAAAATCACATTTCATGTCATGTGTATAATGCGCAGCGTACCATTTCACTAAACTAGTGAACGATTTCAACTTCAGCACGAATAGTGAGAAACTACCTGATCTCTGCTTCATTCCAGTTTATGCATGTTTCGTTGTGAACATCGATCTGCCTTCAAAACACCCGATAAAAAGAGACACTTGATAACGCGTGTCATCATCCTCTATGGCATTGGTTCTGACTTTTGTTCACACAGAGCTCGTTCTGGGACTGAACCCGGCACTGTTACTAGGTCCCCAACCCGGGAAACATCCCGGAATTAATCCCGGGACATGTTTGCGTTCACACAGAAGGCACTCCAGGAATTTTCTGGGACCAACATACAGTGTGAAAGGGGTTTTAGTATGATATTTCTTAGTAGCAAGGTAGTAGCATCTCCCCATATAACAGCTTTTCAGAAGCATATTTATTTTACATATTAATTAACAAGGAGGGTGCTGCTGACACTTGATACACAATATTGTATGTTTTTCATCAGTCATGTATTTGTTTTATTTTTTTATGTTGAAAATTTAGAATCAGAACCATCGATGTCTGCTTTATGTCATAGGTCATATGTAACTTTTTTTTCTCAAGGAAACACCTTTGCAATAATAATCATGCTGTCTATAATCAGCATCTTGGTATGCCACACCTGTGAGGTGGATGGATTATCTCGGCAAAGAAGAAGTGCTCACTAACACAGATTTAGACAGATTTGTTAACAATATTTGAGAGAAATAGACTTTTTTGTACATAGAATAAGTATTAGATCTTTGAGTTCAGCTCATGAAAAATGGGGGAAAAACATAAGTGTTGCGTTTATAGTTTTGTTCAGTGTAGAAAAGTCTTGATTGTGCAGTTGAACTTTTCAAAACTTGATGCGCTTAATGGTTTCTGAATTACTTTTCAGAATGTGGTCAACTAACATTCTCCATTTGATCTGTCACAAACATTCACTATCCATGGTGAACAAAATGTGATAATAAGGAAGGGAAATAACAACTTTTCTATAATTAAACATCAAGGCTGCGGAAAAGTGGCATGTTAATCCTTGTGACCCGACTGTTCTGCCGCTCCAAAACCATTTACACTTTCATTAAAGAGTTTAGTCAGGCGGAACGGATTTATTTATACAGCAAACAAACACAGGGGGTAAATGTGTGGCCGCTGTGGTCTTCCTTCCCTGACCTGTGATTAATTTGAGATCTGTAAGAGAGCAAAAGGAACCTACTATATAGTATATTAGTATTGGTAAAGGGTCTCATTTCACAAGAATATATATATAAAAAAGCCAATAGCATATTTAATTATATATTATCTTAAAAGGGAGAGAAAATGTTAATTTTCTACAATAAACTTTGTACAAGTTTGGACTTTAACAGGGTTGCAGGAAAGAATAACATGCTAACAGAAAATTGTAATTTTGTAATAATTGTATTAAATCTAAATCTATCACTACTACTACTAATAATAATAATAATAATAAAAATACTAATAATAATAACAAATCATCTTCATGCCCAGTATGGTAAATATACTGAACAAAATTATAAACACAACACTTTTGTTTTTGCTCCCATTTGTTCAAGTGCTGAACTTAAAGATCTAATACTTTTTTCTATGTAAACAAAAGGCCTATGTCTCTCAAAGATTGTTCACAAATCTGTCTAAATCTGTGTTAGTGAGCACTTCTCTTTTGCCGAGATAATCCATCCACCTCACAGGTGTGGCATATCAAGATGCTGATCGGACAGCATGATTATTGCACAGGTGTGCCTAAAATGTGCATTTTTACTGTATTGGGGGGGGGGGGGGTCCGAAAACCAGTCAGTATCTGGTGTGACCACCATTTGCTTCGCACAGAGTTGATCAATTTGTTGATTGTGGCCTGTAGAATGTTGGTCCACTCCTCTTCAATGACTGTGTGAAGTTGCTGGATATTTGCAGGAACAAACGTCGTTTACGCCGATCCAGAGCATCCGTGAAGAGAACACCTCTTTAAAGTGCCAGACGCCATTGAATGTGAGCATTTGCCCACTCAAGTTGGTTACGACGACAAACTGCAGTCAGGTTGAGACCCCAATGAGGACAACGAGCATGCAGATGAGCTTCACATAAATTCTTTGGTTATGCAAACCGATTGTTGCAGCTGCTGTCTGGGTGGCTGCTCTTAGACGGTCTTAGAGGTGAAGATGCTGGATGTGGAGGTCCTGGGCTGGTGTGGTTTCTGATGGTGTGCGGTTGTGAGGCCGGTTGGATGTACTGCCAAATCCTCTGAAATGCCTTTAGAGATGCCATATGGTAGAGAATTGAGCATTCAATTCATGGGCAACAGCTCTGGTGGACATTCCTGCAGTCAGCATGCCAATTGCATGCTCCCTCAAAACTTGCGACATCTGTGGCATTGTACTGTGTGATAAAACTGCACATTTTAGAGTGGCCTTTTACTGTAGCCAGCTTAAGGCACACCTGTGCAATAATCATGCTGTCTAATCAGCATCTTGATATGCCACACCTGTGATGTGGATGGATTGTCTCGGCAAAAGAGAAGTCCTCACTAACACAGATTTAGACAGATTTGTGAATGATATTTGAGAGAAATAGGCCTTTTGTGTAAATAGAAAAAGTCTTAGATCTTTGAGTTCAGCTCATGAAAAAATGGGGGCAAAAGCAAAAGTGTTGCGTTTATAATTTTGTTCAGTATAAGCATTCTACAAATTAAGAAATCAGAGAACAAAATATGACTAATACTTTCAATGTTATTGGAGTTGCTTTTCTTCCAAGGAAATTATGTAATTATCACGACATTATCATCACTCACAATTCCAAGTAGCTTTCATGAGACATTTCACTGCCTCCCACATGCCATAACAGAAATTGAAGTAGTATTTAGTATTTACAAGTGTATTTACTATTCATTTATGACATATTCTTAAAGGGGTCATGACATAGAGTATTTATTTTGTTTTGTTATTTTATTTTATTATGTTCCTTGTGGTTTACCTATAATGTTAATACATGTTTAATAAAGTCCTGGATCGTCAGAAAAGCTTGCATTTGTAAAGTACTGCAGTCTCTGGGGCAGGGCTGGGCAGTGGCATAGGCAGTTGACTAGGGCGCAAAATGACTGGGGGCGCAACACGAAAAGGTTATTTTTTCTTTCTTTTTTTGTCGGAAGTGCGCCCTCTTGTAACCATCTTGCACTCCTACTACACCCATATATGTTAAAGTAAGGAATATTGAATAGAGGGCAGAGTTTTATTTTTGCGCTCCTCCTCTCATCTCTCACTCGCAGCGAACTAACGGTTGGATGGGCAACATCATTTCTGACAGTTAACCTATAGTACTGATCGATCATCGAACCAATTAAAATTATGTTAGAATAAAATAAAATTGAAATCAATTAAATAGTATAAGATTTAACAGCGTCATGTTGGATGCCACGTTCCAGACAAGGTCAGAAGAGGGAACTTCTGAGTTGAAATGTCTCACTTCAAATTTCAGTGAGTTCCAGTCAATCACAAACAGAAGAAAAAAACAACAACAATCAAATGAAAATAATACAATTATGCGTCCTACTGAGGTCGGAGTTGATCGATCTGGTCGGATATACGACTTCAAGCGGTGTTCCAGGCGTTATTTCCAAGTAAGAGGTGGGGAAAATCATAATTTCTAGTTGACTGAAACGCTGCATAATTGAAATCACTTTGTGCATCATGATGTATTTATGATACATCAGCATGGCTCACGCAGTTAAAATAGTTTTGCAATTCATGTGCTCTTCAAGTATAATTTCTAAAAAATGAGTTAAAAAATACAATTATCAGGGGCAAAGGCAGGAAAAAACACAAAGAAGAGGAGCAGAGAAAAAGAGCAATATTAAGATTTAAACATCATCTGAAAGCTGAATAAATAATATTTTCCTTTATGTATGGTTTCTTAGGATCAGACGATATTTGGCCGAGATACAACTATTTCAAAATCTTGAATCTGAGGGTGCAAAAAAATCTAAATATTGAGAAAATTGCCTTAAAAATTTACCAAATTAAGTTATTAGCAAAGTATATTCTAATCAAAAATTAACTTTTGATATATTTACGGTAAGAAATGTACAAAATATATTCATGGAAGATGATCTCTACTTAACATCCTAATGATTTTTTGCATAAAATAAAAAACGATAATTTTGACCCATACAATGTATTTTGGTTATTGCTACAAATATACCCCAGCGACTTAAGACTGGTTTTGTGGCCCAGGGTCACATATACGCTTCTGTACTGTTGTTTTATTTTAAATAACATTAGTGCTTGCTGTTAATTCACCAAAAAGTTTCTAAATGTTGTAAAGGAATTTTCCTGTATGGACAGTAATCAAACAGTGAGACATAGATTCAGATGTATGTATTACATGTTTTCTCGCTTGCAGTTAGAAAAGCATTCTGTGTGTGATGATGTACTATGATTGAGAAGTGATAGAGGTAAGGAAACGCAGATGGTCAGGGGGTCAAGGGGGCATTTGCCTCCCTTTTCTGTATAACCATTAATCGGTAAACAAACTGGTATCTTTCCCTCTAGAGGAGGGAAGGAGGAGGCCTTGGAAGGAAAGGACTATAAAACAGACCGGCACTGCTTCTCCTTACTTCTTCTCCTTAGGGCGCTCTTGCTCTCTTGCTCGCTTGCTACTTCTTATCTCTGGCTCTCTGGCTCTCTGTCTCTCTGGCTCTCTTCTTATCTCGAGCTCTCTCTCTCTCTCTCTCTATCTCTCTCTCTCTGTCTTCCCTCACTGACTTAGCTCATGTGTATTAATTGTGACGAGGAGATCTTCTCTTGCAAGGGAATAAATTACTTTTATTATTATAATATGGACTCAGAGTTTGTCTCTTACTCAGTGATGATGTTTGTTAGAAAATTGCCACAACAGTTTGGTGTCAGATAGTGGGATTCCTTGGACGTGACTTCTGGACCTGACAGCGGACGGAGGCTGATCACCTTGGAGCTGAAAAGTTCCAACCCTACCTCGCAAAAAAGATTGAGAGACGAGGGACCGTTCCGCTGTTGGGACCGGAGGGATCGACCACTGGAATCAAAAAGAACCCAGGTGGCACAAAACGACATCTCTGGTAAGAGTCAATTAAATTAAATTTAATTAGGGTGAAATTCAGTTTAAAGAGTGAAATTGAACCATATTGGCTGAGATTTGTTTCTGTGGTACAGTAATCTGGGCACCAACGTCCAGATAGGTAACCTGAGATTAATTTGAGATCTGTACGGATCAAGAGGGTTTCAAACAGGTACCGAGGTTAATTGGGGTTAGGAAAAATCGAAAGATTTTGATAAATCACAATTAAGAGGGCACTACTAGTGCAACCCGATCCGATTGCGGGATAAGAGAAAATCGGATCTGCTGGAGACGTCTAGCAGATTAAAGAGTGAGTAAATCCACAGAAAGCAGAAAACAGCCAGTATGGGGATATCTCAGAGCAAGTTTGTGAAATATGATACACCGGTGTACTACCAAATTAAAAAAATATATTATGGTCAGAAATGTATGAAAGATATTGAAAAATTTATCAAGCATCATGATTTTCCCGAAGAGGGAACATTGAGTCTCACAAAACTGAAAGTGGTTTCAACAACCAGGTTGTTGTTGCAAATGCGTTAAACATGTATGTAAAAAATGTGAACAAACAGTAGATTGTTGGCTAAAGGAAGTAGATGGTTGGCTCAAGGAAGTAGATGGTTGGCTCAAGAAAGTTAGCAGGAAGGAAAAAAGCAAGTGCAGAAAGTTAGCAGGAAGGAAAAATGAAAAGTGTGAAAGTCTATTTGTATGTGTCTGCACCACCAGAACCGACTGAACCACAGTATGTTTGTGTTTCCCACATGAAAATACGGTGAGGCCGGCACCGCCAAAACACCCATCTACCCAATAGCCCAGCTGGGTGCATTGAAATTCGCCCCGACCTCGACTGTTTCTCCGTCCAAGACAACCGCAGCGCGAGACGCTGAATGAACAAGCACGAGCAGCGCGAGTGACAGAGGGGGAGACAGATGCAGCTGGCTGTTGTACAGATTAAAGCAGCACGAGCGGCAGCGCAGACGGCACAACTGTGTGCGAGGGGTGAACATGACTTTTCTGGCTGCACGAAGTGCAGGTTGTCCAAGAACCATGGACACTGGGCACAGGATTGTCCAGAGGCGCGTAAGGCGGATTGAAACGAGAGGAACGGAGAACAGGAGAGGAGAGGGCGGGTGACAGGCATTCAGCAAGCTACGAAAAAGGGAAGTAAAAAATTATTGACACACACACACAACACGCTCACATACACTGATTCAAATACCGCTCTGTGCAATGAAGACATGCTTGCAAACCTTTATGTGTGAGTGTGTGGAAGATTTGAATAAGGCTATCTGCAATGAAGACATGCTTGCAAACCTTTATGTGTGAGTGTGTGGAAGATTTGAATAAGGCTATCTGCAATGAAGACATGCTTGCAAACCGTTAATGTGTAAAAGCTGAAGTTTTGAATAAGACCATGTGACTGATGAATGTCTGAGAATGTACAAAAGTTTAGGGGTTTTTTTAAGGCTACAGAGATATCCCATGTTAGTTAACGGGACAATGATAGACTTTATGGTTGATTGTGAACCAAGAATGACGGATTTAGTGTTTGAAAGCACTTGAAGTCAGGGCATAGAATATCAGAAAACTGTGCTGTGCCGTTGAAATGTGAGACGGAGGGGGGGCAGGGCATTGAAACATGCGTTGTTGTGCTCTGAAACCTGTCCGGTTCCGTTAATGGCCAGGGATCTAATGTGTAAATTAAATCTGAAACTCACTGCTGGCCCGTTTGGGATTTACAGGAGAGGAACAGCAGATGAGAGATTCTGATTGGGCACAAAAGATTTTGAAATTGGCAAAGATCGAACAGTATCAGTATCAGTATCAATGAATTACATTCATTGATATATGCATATATCAATATGAGGAAGAGTGGATTAACGGGGCAGAAAATGTTTTTGACAAGGTTTGATAAGATTTTCTGGAGTGAAAATGTGTGTGTGCTTTCGGCATGCCTGTCAGAAAAAAACAAATGAGGCTGTATTTGATAGCAGGCCAGTCTGCGCCTCACTTATCAGTAATCAAGGCCACCGAGCAGAAATGGGAAGAAATAGGCCTGTTTGTGAGAAAATGTCTTTCTGCCACAGATTGGATTGAAAAGCCAAACGGGCAGAAACACAGTAGAAATGCAGGTGTTTTTATGGAGGAATGTGAGTTTGATGTTGCCGTACAGAGAAATGTGACTGCTATTGTCAGGAATGCAATGGAGAAACATGAGCACGGATCTATTTCTGCCACAGACATTCATCCTGTCCTGGCAGAAATACCTCCAAAATTGTGGGCAAAACACAAATATGATGTTGGGTTGATTAAAGGTTGTGAACCAGTTGTAATCACTCCAAAGTCTGATTACAGGCCATGTCAATCGCAATGTCCCCTGAAGAAGGAGGCATTGAGAGGGATACAGCCGGTTTTTGAGTCTCTCCTGAAGGAGAGAGTAATAATTCCCTGTCATGATTCTCCAGTGCGAACTCCTATTTTCCCCGTAAAGAAAATAACATCTAACACAAGTGAACCAGTCACGTGGCGATTTGTGCAGGATCTGCAGGCTGTAAACTCAGCCGTTATTGCAAGAGCTGCCCGCGTACCTAATCCATACACAATTTTGTCACAAATTCCGCAAAATGCAATGTATTTCACTGTGGTTGATTTGGCCAACGCTTTCTTTAGCGTCCCAGTGGAAGAAAAAAAGTCAGTTTTGGTTCGCGTTTGATTTTGACAACAAAGGGTACACGTTTACCAGGTTGTGTCAGGGCTATTGTGAGTCTCCGACGATTTACAATGAAGCGCTCAGACGGAGCCTTGAACCATTAACTCTATCGAGCGGAACGGCACTATTGCAGTATATAGATGATTTATTGATTTGTGCACGAGATGAGGTTACGTGCGTGGCTGACACTGTGACTCTCTTGAACCACCTGGCGGGAGAGGGTCACAAGGTCAGTCTGACAAAACTACAGTGTGTGAAGCAGGAGATAACATTTTTTTTGGGTCACACTAACACCAAACAGTAAAGCTATCTCTGAGAAACGGATAAAAGCTATCAAAGATGTACCAAGACCTTTAACAAAGACAATTGTTATCATTCTTGGGAATGTGTGCATATTGTCGAACGTATATTCCAAATTATGCACTTCTTGAAAAGCCCTTGAGAGCCCTGACAACAGGGAAAGGGCTGAGGTCATGTGACAAGATTGAAAGGTTTTTTTTTTTTTTTACACAGATGGTAGACGCAGTCTCCATGATTTTGCAAGAGCAAAGAACATCACATTTATCAACAGCCCGATGGCTGAGGTATCACACGATTTTGCTTGACATGCCAAATGTAACGGTGAAAAGATACACCACTGTTGTATATCAGTATTGGAACAGGTGTGTACACCACGTCCAGACCTGTTGGACACACCTTTAGAAAACTGTGACAATGTCCTCTTTGTGGATGGATCGGCGTCCAAAGATCCACAAACAGGCTTGAATAAGGTTGGTTTCGCGGTGACCACTGAATTTGAAGTCGTAAAGTCTGGCAAATTGCCATCAAATTATTCGGCTCAGGCAGCTGAATTGGTTGCTCTGACAGAGGCGTGTAATCTTATGGCAGACAAGTGTGTGACAATTTACACAGACTCGCGTTATGCTTTTGGGGTCACGCATAGATTTGGCGCACTTTGGAAGCATGGTCATTTTTTTTTTTGAAGTCGGATGGACATCCGATATTAAACGCATCTCTTGTGTCTAAGCTTTTGGAGGCCATTCTTTTACCAGACAAGGTCGCGATCTGTAAATGCGCAGCGCACACTAACGATAAAAGTTTTATCTCCACAGGAAACGTGAGAGCAGACGCGGCAGCGAAGGCCGCGGCAGCACAGGAGACAAAAGAAACGACTTGTGCTTTGGTATCTGTGACTAACCCTGATATTTCCCCTTGTTTACAGAGTATGCTGACTTTTTTCCACAGGAGCAGAAAAAACAACAATGGAGGTCGTCTGGCTGCAGTCTCCAGGGGGGTGTATGGATGAGTGTTGATGACATTCCTTGTTTGCCCAAACACTTCTTTCAGCATTATGCTAAGTTGACACATGGGTTGGATCATGTGTCAAAAGCGGGTATGATAATGCAGATGAGGGAATTATGGTTTACAAAAGGGTTTACAGTGGTTGCTGAAATTTTTTGCAAAAGATGTGTCACTTGTAAACACACACAATGTGGCTAGGGGAATAAAAACACCCCTGGCATCTCAACCAGCACCAGCAGGCCCATTTGAATATCTAATGATGGATTTCATCGAATTAACCCCTTGTGGGAAACAGAAACACTGTCTGGTGATGGTTGACATGTGGTCAAAATGGGTTGAGGCCTTCCCAACCTGGCAGACACTTTGTCAATGATGCAATAAAGCAGGTGGGTCAGTTCTTGGGAATTGACATGAGAACACACTGCAGCTACGCGCCCTCGTCAGGTGGGGCAGTAGAGAGGCAGAACCAGACAATTAAGAACAAATTGGCGAAATGCTGTGAAGAGACGGGTCTGACTTGGCTTAAAGCCCTCCCAATTGTACTGATGTACATGAGAATGAGAAAAAGAGTAAAAACAAACCTGAGCCCACTTGAAATTTTGTTTGGCAGACCACCATTCATGGGCATAGGGGGGGGGTAAACAAAGGCTGCCATCAACGGAAGTGTGTGAGAATGACATGTTGAATTACTGCAAAGAAATGTCTTGTCTGTTGTCAAATATTTCTGTGCAGGTAAAAGCTGAAGGTTGCTGAGAGATTCCTGCACGAGGTCAGACCTGGTGATTTCGTGGTGATTCGTGATCACAGGAGAAAGAGCTGGAAATCGAAAAGGTGGCTAGAGCCTTTCCAGGTGCTTCTGGTGACGCACACGGCAGTGAAGGTCGCAGAGAGGGCTACGTGGGTTCACGTTAACCATGAAGGAGGGTGCCGCCCATTGCGGAGGCGGAGCAATCGCTGGAGGAGGTTCAACGCGAGTGTCAATAAATGCTAAGATCCAGTTTGAAAAGCCCTTGCATTGCAGCTGTGTGTTTTAGGCGGAACCAGATATCAGCAGCAAGGAGGAGACAACTTTGATTGCGCAACCGGCATCTGGGTGAACACTGTAACCAACAGAACAGATAAGACTCTTAGTGTTTCAAAAACAGTACTTTCTCACATTCTTTGGTCATAACAGCATCTTTTGATAAAGAGTAACTGAGAGAACGGAGCGTCCTAGACCGTGGCACCCATTCAGAGTAACAGGAATGTGTGGCCTGTATAAGACCACAGGTATAATGACTTTGTTGTCAGTAACAATTTGCTTGGTAATACTACACTTCACAACAGGTCTGAAGGTGTTACCAACAGGAGATCAGACCAACAATATGATGACACAAGTAGCGGAAGTTACAGTGAAATGTGTTAATTGAGTTATGATGTTTCTATTTTTTCTTAAGAATGATTGGTAGGTAAAGAAGGTTAAAAGCAGCAGTTATCCGTGTACGAGAGGACGTACAAGGAGAGGGGTTGAAACTGAGGGATTTTTACATACTTTTAATATTTACATTTTATATTACAGGAGTAACTCAACAGTGATAAATTGATATGTCTATTTCCTACTTGAACTATACTATCTCTTGTTTATACTATTGTGACTGAGGGTTCGGTTTAACCGAGAGTGCGACAGCAATGCCTGTCCATTTAGCCCGGCGATAGAATGAAATCTTTACTGTGCTTGCTAAACATTTACAGCCTAAGCATTTTTTTTCCAATTTTCAAAAACTTACTTCACAGGTTCAAGAAGAGTGATCATTTATGTGAAAATCAGAGATGAAGAGTATAAGTGTGATGTAATGGCTTGAACTTGTATTTATTATTATTTGTACTATTATTATTACAATGTTTGATTAATCAGTTATCAGAGAATGATAAACAGAGAGGAATTGTAAAGGAATTTTCCTGTATGGACAGTAATCAAACAGTGAGACATAGATTCAGATGTATGTATTACATGTTTTCTCGCTTGCAGTTAGAAAAGCATTCTGTGTGTGATGATGTACTATGATTGAGAAGTGATAGAGGTAAGGAAACGCAGATGGTCAGGGGGTCAAGGGGGCATTTGCCTCCCTTTTCTGTATAACCATTAATCGGTAAACAAACTGGTATCTTTCCCTCTAGAGGAGGGAAGGAGGAGGCCTTGGAAGGAAAGGACTATAAAACAGACCGGCACTGCTTCTCCTTACTTCTTCTCCTTAGGGCGCTCTTGCTCTCTTGCTCGCTTGCTACTTCTTATCTCTGGCTCTCTGGCTCTCTGTCTCTCTGGCTCTCTTCTTATCTCTCTCTCTCTCTCTCTCTCTCTCTATCTCTCTCTCTCTGTCTTCCCTCACTGACTTAGCTCATGTGTATTAATTGTGACGAGGAGATCTTCTCTTGCAAGGGAATAAATTACTTTTATTATTATAATATGGACTCAGAGTTTGTCTCTTACTCAGTGATGATGTTTGTTAGAAAATTGCCACAACAATGTATTTTTAAAAAGACAAGCCTACAAAACTATAATCTAGAATTCATAAAATTAAATAAAAGAAGTTTAGGTTTGTCATTTTCCACTGATTTGCACTTTGTTAAATTCTGTGTGATTCTTCAAGTGACTGTTAGTCTTTTTTATTATGTATGATCACAATTTATTTACTACTTATTTATGTTAATACTTATCAGTATTTATGTTATATTATATTATAGTAACGTTTTGAAAAAAAACAATTGTGGGGAGTGGGGGGCAGAAATAAAAAATCTTGCCTAGGGCACCAACAGAGCCTGAGGAGCCCTGCTCTGGGGGTTGAATAATTTTGATTGCAACTGTACATATTAAACTGTCCCTGCTTTTGGCTCAAGACTTCTGGATCTCTGCAACCCTACATAGGACAAACAGTTTGAAAAATGAATGGGAAGGTGAATGTTAAGGACCGTTTTTTACAGGTAATTTTTAAAGGTTTCACTCACACTATTTTCCATTCTCTCTGAGTTTTAAGCAAAGCTTTTTTTTTTTTTACTTATTGTTGCATATAATAGTATATTGCTATATAGGTAAATTAAACAAAAAAGGTAATTGAAGAGATCATTTATAGGAGATGAAAAAATATGCTTACTGAAATAAAAATGTAATAAAAAATCTTCTAAATGTGGAAGACTTTTAAAAATGAAAGAGCAAAGTTGGTCTAGAGCTTTTCAGATCGTTGGAAATTGACTTTTTTTGTTTTAAGATTGAGGATACTACTGGTTTGATTTAAAATTCCAAAGACTCGCAAATGCAATGCTCCTGTACATCTGAAATCAATACCACAATGTATTTCCTCAAATGATCCTTTTGTTCTGGAAAACTGGGAATTTTCAAAAGCCTGTTTTTGTTGCTTAATCGATAAACCTATTCATAGTCACACAATAAGCAGTGTAGATTCCTATGGCACATGTTTGAAATAACTATCATTAAAAGCATTCACAGCCAACTAAGTGCAAAAGATTACCATTTATAATCCTACTTTGTGAAAGAAAACCATTACCATTCTCATTCATCTACTTTGTAGTTGCTCAGCTGCCACATATTCATGCCAAACAGACAAACTTTGACCTCTTTGATATTGACATTTTTTCTTTGGAGTAGGAGAAATCTAAGGAGTCATGCTTTTTTAAAACAGCCAAAAGGCTTTACTCACATTTTATCTGTCAAAGGTTGATGAGTCTCAAGGATGCGACCTACCAAACTCACATCAAGTCTGTTGCACTTGAACACACTGCAAAGACTACAGTCAATGGCCAACTAACATGTAAATGTAGTGCCTGCTGGAGAGAAAGTAACTGCTCAAACATGGGCACACATGGGTGATGCTGGTGGGGGAAGAGCGTAAGAGAGTGCAAAGGGCCCAGAGGTAGAAAGGGGCCCACTACAAGGCCCCACACTTTTGTTTGTATTTTGTTCTTGACTTTTACATTTAATTAACTAATATCAGAGGAAGAGGACTGTTGTTTTCCCGAATACCAGATTGTAAATTTGATATTGATTTTGCCCATTTCAGAAACAAGTTTATATTAAGTTTATATTAAGTACGCTTTATGTACTCCCCAATTGTAAGTCGCTTTGGATAAAAGCGTCTGCTAAATGACTAAATGTAAATGTAAATGTAAGTGACTTATATTTTAGACACATTATTGTTAATGAAAGTAGTTCCAAATAAATCCACAGCAGAAATATTGCGCGTCAGTTCTTGAATGCATCCTATTATTTGAACGAGCATACAACCATCAGACACTTCATTCCTGAATCAATCAATCCTTTTGAATAAATCAAATGACTCATTTAAGACAGTGACGCCATCTACTGATGGCTTTAGTTTCATATTTAACCATCATCTATTTCCTCCATCATTTTCATATTCCTATGTTCAAAATAATATATATAAAATTATTCATTCAATTATACTTGTTTTAAGTGCATTCATAGCAACCTTAAGCTGCATTAAACAGTCTGTTTAAATAAATTATCTAACGCCACTTCAGATGAAACTTCACTTTGTGTGTGTGTGTGTGTGTGTGTGTGTGTGTGTGTGTGTGTGTGTATATATATATATATATATATATATAATACTTTGGTTTAAATGATTTTTTTCAGTTTTACACATATTTGTGTGCACTTTTTGCTGCACTAAATAGTTTATATATAGTTTTGTGAGTAGTTGACATGAAATTATTAAATAACAAAAAATTACTTGTGTATGTTTTCTATAGTTAATTTAAATACATTTATAAGAGCACATGTGGATGCCTGTTTATTTTGGCTTAATTTTACAGAGACTGTAATTTTAAGAGATTTTATGATTTTTATTATTATTATTTTTTTTTCTCAAACAAAATTGAGAATGCGATGTTCCACGTAGTGATAAATCTTTCTGGTGTATTTCTTATGTACTGTACATGTATGTGTCATTTGTGGAAAATTACTCCTGAAAAAAAAGAGATATTGATTAGATCTAAAGAGAGACAAGTGAATGATTATATGAATTAGCAACCAAAAGTGGATACTTCATTATCAACGTCCCTCAGGTGAGCTTACGGGAAAAAAATCAACTCACCGTGGCCATATGTCTCAGGTGCAGATGTAGTCTGAAGTGAATAATTGTGAAATGAATTGGGAATGCGAGAGCGTGTAAATTGGTTTTAGGTTGTCAGCTTCCTCTCTCACACATTGGAGGTCTGGGGTGACTTGACTCTTGGACCTCGTCCACTATCCCATTTCTTACTTGTCAGGTGTTGAGTTTGAAGGTGAATAGTGTGTGTGTGCTTGTGATGAAATATTCTGTACAAGATTGCGCATGTGGTTGGTTTATTCAAGCCTGACTGGTTTATACAGTCAGAAAAGTCCATAAATAAGGAGAATATATTTGAGAATAATGAGAATAAATCTTATGTGCTCGGGCTCACAATAAAAACTCCCTCATTGGACTGTTATCTCACCCTATCAACACTCAAGGTTACTGTTCCAGCAAGAAAACTAAATAATAAATATTACACACAGGGTAACTGAATGGCCATGGAGAGTGGAAAAGCGGACTTTGAAACATTTCCACGAATACACTTTGGTTTATGACTTTTTAAAGGGTTTTGATGCACAAATCCTATATTTTAAGTAGGAAGAATTATTAGATTTATTAGGTAAACTGTCATTAAAAATAAAATCCCCTTAAAAATAATCTACGCAAATACCAACCCATTACAATAATAATAATATTGTGTACATTTAATTCTCATTTAATGTTTCTTGCTTTAAAAAATGGCATTCGATTGTTTAGTCATATCCTAAATTGTGGCAACAGGATTTTAAAGACATCATTTATAATGAATATAAAATAAAACAGTTTTAGTTTGACCTCCTGAGGTTAACAATAAACATTTTTGAGGGTTAAGCATCTCCTTTCTCTGACCATTTATTGAAGAAAAAAAATCAGAACCTTTTTTGTAGTCTATTTGTGAAAAACACCACACTTAGTTTTGTTTTGAATAATGAGATCAATGGATGAAACTCATAAGGTCAGTGCATTATGAAGTAAAATGCTCTCAGTGAGTGACTCACAGCAGGAAACAGCCCACGCATCCTGTTCCTTTGTCTTGATGATATTTGCTTTATGTATTTATTTTCCCATGATTGTTTTCAGTAGGCCTGAGTTTGGCAGGATGAATCAATGAGGTCTGTAAAAAGAGTTAGACAAGAACAGATAACAAAAACAAGGCCTGTCTGTCTTTTTATGACCTTGTTGTTAATCAACAACACCAGCACTAGAGAGGAAAATATGAGTGCATCAGCCATCTTTAGACAGCACCTCAAATCAGAGAGAAAAAGCAGCATGTATCTGTAGTAACAAACAACAGCTTTGGGGAGGAGGTGACATTTGGAAAATTGATCAACAATACAGATCAAACTTCCAACAGTAATATTATGTGATATATTACAACAACTAAAATTACTGCTTTCTATTTTAATTTATTTTAAGAAATATTTATTATTACTTTTACAGTTAATAACAATTGTGCTGCTTAATATTTCTATAGAAACCATATATGCTTTGTGTTGATGCTTTAATGAATAAGAGTATAGAGAATTACAACAGCCGTCACGATTTGGACACCGTACAGAATGTAATTTTATATATATATATATATATATACAGTCGTGGTCAGAATTATTAGCACCCTTGGTAAATATAATCAATTAAGGCTCTTAAAATAAACCTGCATTATTAATCCTCTTGATCTTTTATCTAACCTTTCATTGAACTAAAACAATTGAAAATGGGGGAAAATCTCATTATGAAATAAATATTATTTTCAAATATACATTGGACTCAATTATTGGTACCCCTAGAAATTCTTATGAGTAAAATATATCTGAAGTATATTCCCATTCATATTCACAATGTTGAGCATCCAGGCGGGATTATGAACATTAAATGATCAAGCCGTAGCTTCCTGTTTCACATAAATATAAATAGGAAAGCAAACAAAGCCCAAATTCCCTTAATCATCCACAACAATGAGAAAACCCAAAGAATATATTTCTGATGTGCAGCTAAAGATAATTGAGCTTCACAAATTAGTGAAGTGGCTTTAATAAAAGAGCTAGAGCAGGGAAAATTCCCATTTCCACCACCAGAGCAATAATGAAGAATTTCCAATCAACATAAAAGATTATGAAACTGCCTGGAAGAGGACGTGTGTCTATATATCCTAATGCACGGTGAGGAGGAGAGTTTGAGTGGCTAAAGACTCTCCAAGGAACACAGCTGGAAAATTGCAGAAAATAATAGTCTCGGGGTCAGAAGACCTTAAAAAAACTGTCAAACAGCACCTCACCACAAGTTCTTTGAGAGGGTTTCAAGAAAAATGATACTCTCTCATCCAAAAACAATCTCCAGCATATTCAGTTATCAGACACGACTGGAACTTCAAATGGGACTGGCTTCTATGGTCAGATGAAACAAAAAAAATAGCTTTTTAGCATTAAACACTCAAGATGGGTTTGGTGAACACAGGGGAAAAGTACCCCATGTGTACAATGAAATATACTGCTGTAGTTTTTGATGTTGGCCTATGTTTCTGCTGGAGGTCAGGACATCTTGTTTTGACACATAGCATCACTGATTCTGTCAAATACCAACAGATAGAAATCAACAAGTGACTGACTCTGTTAGAAATTGTATAATGGGCCATGTTTGGATCTTCCAACCGGACATTTGAGGTTAAAAAAAACTCAAAAACAACACAAAAATGTGTGCTTCAAAACCATGCTTTTGCTGTGGCTTGTCCAGTCCTCTGACCTGAACCCTGTAGAACACGACTGAAGTGAACTGAAGAGAAGAAGCACCGTCATGGATCTGTGAATCTGAGAGATCTGGAGAGATTCTGGGTGAAGGAATGATCTGTGATATATTGTCAGGTGTTCTCTGACCTCATCAGGTATTATAGAAGAAAATGTAGAGCTGTTAAACTGGAAAATGGAAGTTTCAAAAAAAGTATTGAATAAAAGGGTGCCATTAATTGTGGCCAATGTGTATTAGAGAAAAAACATATTTTTCATAATGATATTTGCCCCTTTTTAAATTATTATTATCCAATGAACGGTTAGATTTTTGTGATTTTTTTAATAAAAGATCAAAAGGATTAACAGACTTCTTTGATCATATTTACGAAGGGTGCCAATAGTTCTGACCATGACTGTATATATATATATAGCAAATATACATTTTCAAGTTAACTACCCCTTTAAGAACAAGACATTTGCCATGAAAAGTCCCTCAAGAAATCTCAAATGGACATTAGATTCTGACTTTTGCAAAACTAATGGCCCAAGTCTAAATTCAAGCTGCACAGTATGTTAGGTGGGAAAAGCACAATAAAGGTCCTTTAATTAGACATCTCATCTACAAGTGCCACTGCTGAAATCTTGAAAGAGATAAGAGAGATTGAGTGTGTAGATGAACGCTGATCTGTTTGCCTTTACCTCCAGATGTGAGGATGGATTGCACACTTCAGGTTGTTATGTGGTAAATGGACATCTATCAATCAAACGGCATAGGCTCATCTTGTACTGAATGGCAGCTGGAATGTGTTTCCGCTTGCTGGACCTTGAAGTGCACAGGAGTTATATACTTCACCTTCAAACGTCTGGGATGTGACCAAAATCCAAATGCTCTCTAAAGTTATTGTCTCACTAAAGCAAGTGTACAATATGATAATTTTTTCTGACCTTTATGATTGTTGCTTGTCAGATTGTATGCTATGCAGACTGTACAACATCAGCAACCTTTTTTAATATCTAATTCAATATTATTTGTATAGCACTTTTCATGAAACAAACGTTGCAAAGCAGATTAACAGGAAATTAAGTTTATACAATAGATTTATATATTGCAGAATCTTAATATTTTATTTTATGGCAAAATTTGGTTAATTCTGTATATTCTCTGAGGGGTTGGCATCATCTCTTCTCAGGTGTTTGGTCATCTCAGATCATTTAAGGGTTGGATCCAGACTGTTAATCCCGTGGCAGAAACAGAGAAACAAATAGAAACATAATTAGCGTATAGCTGTTGTCCATCCAAAAATTATTTGTTCAACCCAAGCTAAAGCATAATAATGTGCATTTGATCAGATATAACTGCAGTACAAGATTATGAGAGGCATTATATTAATGCTTGGCTAAAGAGATGTGTCTTTAATCTAGATTTAAATAAAGAGAGTGTGTCTGAACCCCAAACTTTATCAGGAAGGCTATTCCAGAGATTGGGAGCCAAATGTGAAAAAAATTCTACCTCCTTTAGGGGACTTTGTTATTCTAGGTACTACCAAGAGTTCAGAGTTTTGCGACCTTAGGGAGCGGGTTGGATTGTAGCGTAATAAAACCATGGAGCTAAACCATTTAGGGCCTTATAGGTACGTAATAATATTTTGTAACTGATGTGAAACTAAATAGGTAGCCAGTGCAGAGACTGTAAAATTGGAGTAATATGATCATATTTTCTTGACCTGGTAAGGACTCTAGCCGCAGCAGTTTGTACTATCTGTAGCTTGTTTATTGAAGATGCAGGACGACCACCTAGCAGTGCATTACAATAGTCCAGTCTAGAGGTCATGAGTGCATGAACTAACTTTTCAGCATCGGAAACACTTAACATGTTCCGTAGCTAGGCAATGTTTCTAAGATGGAAGAATGCTGTTTTTGTAAAGTGGGAAATATGATATAGATAAGGAATATAGATAAGTTGCTGTCTAATACAACACCCAGATTTTTGACTGTAGAGGAAGGAACAGGACGTCCGACTAGTTGCAAATTGTGATCTAAGAGATACTATGTACTGTTTTTGGTCCAATAAGTAATATCTCTGTCTTATCGGAGTTTAAAAGGAGAAAATTATTGGTCATCCAATCTTTTACATTTTTTAACACTTCGTTAGCTTAGATCAGTGGTTCTCAAACTTTTTACACCAAGTACCACCTCAGAAAATATTTGGCTTTCCAAGTTTCCAACATTAAAATGCAGTATAAATGGCTGTCCACTGCTCCGGGTGTGTGCTCACGGTGTGTGTGTGTGTTCACTGCTGTGTGTGTGTAAATGACCAGCAATTCCCAAGCATTGAAGAAGGTCGACACCTTTACTTCCAGCCATAGAGGGCGGTGTTTACATGGAATAGTCATGAAAGGACTTTATTATTAACTCAAGCCTAATGTTACTAAATAATTATTTATATGTTTGTTTTTTTTAGTTGACTGGTGATTTTCGCAGTGCTTAGTGTGGACATTGTATTCCCATTTGTGTTACAATTGTGTTTGCTTTCTTGCCACACGCTTTTATTTTGATATCTGGAAAAGGAAGTGCGGCGGCGCTGTGTGAATTTTCGGTGCACTTTTTCGTATGTGAAGCGTCATTCTGATTAACGTTACTAGAGAAGAAAGAATAACTTGGTACACCTGTACAAGTATACGTTTAAAAGGATTTCTTCCTATCTCTTAGCTCCTGGCTGATGAAGGGCACAAGGTACTGTTTTAATTTCATGCTGTTTGGTAAACTTTGAAAGTCCTTTTGAAGTGTTAATTTTAGCGATCTCTTTGGAAGTTATTAACTAACTTTCAGCGGGTCGTTAACATACATGAACGTTTCGAATATCAGTGATGACCATTTCATTTGCTAATGTTGTTATTCAGAGAGTGTGTGATTCATTGTTACTGTCTTAAGCAGAACACAATGTACTATTGCCTCGTCAATGTTACTCAACTTCAGATAGATTGTTGTAACTTATAAATTAATATAGGTCATACAGGCAGCACTTCGAAAGAAGTTTGTTAATTGTTAAACTAATATTTGATAGGCACTTTATCTGCATTAAGTATTGTTACTGTAAGTGTTAAAATAATTAATATTATTCAGGCTTACTACAGTTTAGTAAGGCAATGTTATTAAATTAGCCTGTATACTAAAATGTGATTTATTGTGTGGGCCATTTCGATTACAAATGTGTATTCATTCATTTATAGGCTTATGGGCATTTATATACAATTTGCAGGCAGATGTCTAATGTTTGTTTGTTTGTTTTTATTCAGCTCTTACGGTGTTTTTTGAAGATTAAATCATTTATAAACATCAGTTCCTGAGAGTAAAGTGCATTCTGTTCAGCTGGGAATGCTACAGTAAGAGCTTTACCTTATTCTGGAGAGTAAGCGCTTTACAAAAAAAAAAAAAAAAAAAAAAACGCTTCACCTCATCAGTCCTACCACACATCTGAAAACTGTCTAATGGCAACCAAAGGACTTGATGTAATGATGTAAGTTTATGGCACTCTTTTAAAAAAAATGGATGCTTCTGAAAATAAAGACCAAGACCAGCAGGCGGAGGCCCCTCATAATGGAACGGAAGAGGAGGAGCTTCACCGTACTGATCGACAGCGGAACCCTACAGAGAAGATGCGTGCATATAAAAAGGAGGAGGCCCTAAAAAGGGAGAAAAGGTTGATTCAGCTCTACGAACAATGGAAGGACCTGGCTCGCAACACAAGAGAAGAGCTAAAAACAGACATTAGTGAGAGCCAACTGGTAGTGCTTATTAATACACTTGAGAAAGGAAGGGATGATGTCATGCACGTCTACCTGGAAATCAGAGATTACATCGCTCCATCCAGTGACACTAGACGCAGGATTGATACTTGTGAAGCTGTGACAAAAGATATTTCAAAGATAATTTTTGACAGAATGGCATGCCTTGAGGATTTTGACCAAGAAAATGTAAAAAACAGCCTTCGTGAGTTACTCCATCACGATTATGGTCGCTCTGTCTATGGATCCACCGCCTCACGCCCCACATCATCAAAGTCTACAATTATGTCCATTGCAGCCAAGCGGGCAGATGCAGTTGCTGATTTAGCAGCCAAAGAAGCAGAATACTCGATGATGCAAGAGATCGAAGCTCGGAAGTGTGAACTGGAAAAACTAAAGGCAGAGAAGGATCTAAAAGCAGCTAGGGCCAGACTGCAGGCCTATGATCAAGAAATTGCACAGGAAGTCAGCATTCATTCTTCAGATTCGAATAGAAGGGATCAGCATGATCTAAGCATAATTGCGCAGCAGCACGTGGTTCCATTTCCCATCCAATGTCCTACCAACATCACAACAACACCCAGACCTCCAAAATCGGATATATCTTATCTTGCTCAAGCTGTTCAAGATAGCATAGCTCTAAACAGGCTGCCTACAACAGAACCATCTGTGTTCAACGGTGATCCTATCCAGTTCATTGAGTGGAAGGCTGCATTTGTGTCGCTCATTGATGGAAAGGCCATTTCTTCTGCTGACAAGCTGCACTATTTAAAAAGGTATGTTGGTGGGCCAGCTCGCAAGTCTCTTGATGGTATCTTCTACAGGAATGACGAGGAGGCTTATAATGATGCATGGAACAAGCTGAACCAACGTTATGGACAGCCATTTGTCATACAGAAGGCATTCAGGGAAAAACTAGCCAAATGGCCTAAGATTCAGCCTAGGGATGCTGAAGGTTTCAGAGAATTCTCTGACTTCCTGAATGCATGTCATCAAGCTATGCCTCATGTCAAAGGGCTTGAAATACTAAATGATTGTGATGAAAATCAAAAACTTGTACACAAATTACCAGATTGGGCAGCAGCACGGTGGAACCGTCAGGTCACACAGACACTGATTCAGACTCGTGACTTTCCAAAGTTTATTGATTTTGTGACTTTCATGTCAATGGAAGCAGAGATTAATTGTAATCCTGTCACCTCCTTCAGCGCTCTTCGTGCCTCTGATCCCACATCGGAAAAACTGAATTTTAAGGGCAGTAGAAGGAACAGGGCTAATGTCTTTCACATTCAAGCAGCTATGGAAAATAAACCAAATTATGAAAGTGAATCAAGGCCCACTAAAGGAAATTTCAAAATGTGTTTCTTCTGCAAGGACAGCGAGCATAAGATTCACAACTGTCCTCAATTTTTATCAAAATCATTAGAAGAGAAACGAAAATATGTGAAGGAGAACAAACTCTGCTATGGTTGCATGAAACCAGGCCACAGTGCAAAAGACTGCCGTCATCGTCTATCCTGTGACACTTGTAGAGGTAGACATCCAATGTGTCTACATGATGAAACCTACACAAAGAAAGTCAACTCTGCACCAGCCTCAAACCAAGGTGACACAGAAACAACTACTGCTACATCTCACAAAGTAGAGAATGATGAGCCATCCACCAATACTTCAATGATCGTGCCAGTGTGGGTGTCAACCGAGAGGAATCCAGGCTCTGAAAAACTTGTTTATGCTCTGCTTGACACCCAGAGTGATACTGTGTTTGTTGAACGAGAACTGAGCAAAAAGTTACAAGCTGACTCCTGTCCTGTGAGACTGAAGTTGACAACCATGACCGCAAAGGATGTTGTCATGCCAAGTGAAAGGGTTTCAGGTCTCAAAGTAAGAGGCTACAGCTCCTCCGTTGTCCTCAACCTGCCCCCTGCCTACACTAAGGACTCCATTCCAGTGAACCGTACTCACATTCCTACTTGTGATACAGCACGACACTGGAAGCATCTCTCTTCAATAGTGCACAAAATACCACCTCTGCAGGATTGTGAGGTTGGTCTTCTGATAGGCTACAACTGTCCAAAGGCTTTGGCACCAAAACAGGTGATTTTAGGAGGAGACGATGAACCTTATGCAGTCCAAACAGACCTGGGATGGAGCATTGTTGGTCGCCTGTCTTCACACCATGAATCACAAAGCTTCAACACCATCTGTCATAGAGTTAGCATTAAAGAGCTCCCTCCAGTGACCCCAGCAGATGTTATTAAAATATTGGAGTCTGACTTCAAAGATGCTGGTTTAGATAATAAAATGGTGTCACAGGAAGACATCCTCTTCTTGACCAAACTGCAGCAAAGCATAAAGAAAAATAACCTCGGGCATTACGAGATGCCCCTTCCCTTCAAAAGGAGACCTCATTTGCTTAATAATAAGCAGCTCTCAATCGTAAGGCTCAATCATCTTAAAAGGAAATTGCTTAAAGATGAAAAGTACAAGGAACATTATGTGAGGTTTATGGAAGAGGTCATTGAAAGAGGTGATGCAGAAGAAGTGCATGATGAAGGAAAGGATGGAGAGAAGTGGTACATCCCGCATCATGGGGTGTATCACCCTAAGAAGCCAGACAAGCTCCGTGTTGTCTTCGACTGCTCCGCCAAGTACCAGGGAACCAGCCTCAATGACCACTTGCTCCAAGGCCCAGATTTAATGAATAATCTGACTGGTGTTCTTGTAAGATTCAGACAACATCCTGTGGCCTTTATGTGCGATGTAGAAAAGATGTTTCATCAATTTCATGTTGAAGAAGCAGACCGAAACTACCTCCGTTTTCTTTGGTGGAAAAACGGAGACTTGGCTTTACAGCCACAAGAATATCGCATGAAGGTCCACCCTTTCGGTGCAACCTCATCACCTGGATGCGCCAACTATGGTCTAAAACATCTCGCCAAGGAAAATGAGTGTATGTATCCTCTTGGCTCCAAATTCATTACAACAAACTTTTATGTAGATGACGGTGTCACCAGTGTAGCCAGTACAGAAGAAGCTATTCAGGTAGCAAGAGAAGCTCGTCAACTGTGTGCCTCAGGTGGTCTTAGACTGCACAAATTTATTTCAAATGACAGAGTTGTCCTAGATAGCATTCCAATTTCTGAACGGGCTATTGAAGTAAAGGCACATGACCTCAATTTCGATGACACACCTTTAGAGAGAGCTTTAGGGATCCACTGGCACATTGATTCTGACAACATACGATTCTCTGTTGACCTCAAAGACCAACCTGCAACACGCCGTGGCATACTATCCACAGTTGCGTCTTTGTATGATCCACTGGGTTTTATTGCTCCTTTCTTGCTCCGTGGAAAATTAGTGCTTCAGGAAATGTGCAGAAACGGAACAGGCTGGGACGACCCCCTTCCTAAAGAATTGCAGCCAAATTGGGAACATTGGAAAGCTGATCTTGTCAACTTGGAAAATATCAGCATACCCCGCTGCTATGTGCCTGCAAACTTTGGAAAGGTCATCAAAAGAGAACTTCATCACTTCTCTGATGCGAGCAACAGTGGATATGGCCAGTCTACCTATTTGAGGCTCACAAACGAAAAGAGAAACATCCATTGTGTCCTAGTCATCGGTAAATCCAGAGTTGCTCCCATTAAGGTCCAGACTATTCCCAGGCTCGAATTGACAGCTGCTGTAATCTCAGTTGCCATGAGCAATATGCTTAAACAGGAGCTGGAATATGCGGACATAGAAGAGTACTTCTGGACCGACTCCCAAGTGGTTTTGGGATACATTAACAACGAAGCACGCCGTTTTCACACATTCGTGGCAAACAGAGTGCAAAAGATACATCTCTGCACTACTCCTCAACAGTGGAGATATGTTCCCACTAATGAAAACCCTGCTGACCATGCATCAAGAGGTTTAAACGCTAGTGAGATTCTTACATCTAATTGGTTGACAGGGCCAGGATTCTTATGGAAGATGGATATACCTCCTGTTGCAGATATTGACACAGCACTAACGATTGGAGATCCTGAAGTGAGACAGGCTCAGACACTGAGTGCACAAACAACAGAATTCAGCCTCTCAGATTGCTTGTCAAAGCTGTCTTCATGGTCTGGTGCTGTCCAAGCTGTGGCTCGCCTCATTCGCCGAGCTAAAGGGGACAAGTCCTGCAGTCACAGTACAGTAGCTGAACGAGAAGAGGCTAAATGCATCATCATTAAAGATTTACAAAGAAACACCTATTCAGAGGATATCAAGTTATTGAGTAAGGGACCTCAGCTGTCACCTAGCAGCAGGTTGTATCATCTTGATGCCTTCATAGATCAAGGAGGAATACTCAAGGTGGGAGGAAGGCTTTGCAACGCGTCCTTACCTAGCTCAGTCAAACACCCTGTGATCATTCCTAAAGATCATCATATAACAAAGATGATCATCTCTCAATGTCATGAGAATGTCAAGCATCAAGGAAAGGGTCTCACAATTAATGAGATTAGATCACAAGGCTACTGGATTCCAGGAATGAGCAGAGCAGTAGCAGCACATGTGCATCACTGTGTGACATGTCGGAAGCTCAGGAGACCCACAGAAGAACAAAGAATGGCCGATCTCCCTTCAGAGCGTACGAATCCATCCCCACCGTTCACATACTGTGGTATGGACTGCTTTGGTCCCTTTGTTACTAAACAGGGGCGGAAGGATCATAAGAGGTACGGCCTCCTCTTCACGTGTTTCAGCTCCAGAGCTATTCATATAGAAATGCTAGATGACATGTCTACAGATGCTTTCATCAATGGCTTGCGCTGTTTCATTGCATTGCGGGGAGCAGTGCGCCAAATCAAATGTGATCAAGGCACCAACTTTGTAGGAGCCAAGAATGAGCTGAAAAATGCTCTCAAGGAGATTGATGCCGATCGACTGACAGTGTTCTTAGCTGAAAAGCAGTGTGATTTTGTCCTAAATGCGCCTCATTCAAGTCATGCTGGTGGGGTATGGGAGAGACAAATCAGGACAGTGAGGAATGTTCTTCGTTCAACTCTCTCACTCTCTTCTGGCAGACTGGACGATGCATCACTGCGTACATTCTTTTATGAAGCTATGGCAATCGTAAACAGTAGACCACTCTCAGTTGATAATTTGAACGACCCCAACAGCCTTGCACCTCTCACCCCTAATAACCTGTTAACTATGAAGTCCGTCACAGCATTACCACCACCTGGCAGATTCATCAGAGAAGACATCTATGCAAGGAAAAGGTGGCGTCATGTTCAGTATCTCGCAGAGCAGTTTTGGAGTCGTTGGCGTAAGGAGTATCTATCCAACATTGCCACCAGACAGCGTTGGCACACAGCAAAGAGAAACCTGCAAGTAGGAGACATTGTCATGGAAAAGACTGATGATCTGCCCAGAAATGAGTGGAGGCTGGCCAGAGTTACAGAAACTACTACAGATAAAGACGGGCTTGTGAGAAGAGTCAAGGTATGCCTTGGTGACCGAAATCTGAAAAGGGATGGTCGTCGCCTCAACAAGCTGTCTGTCATTGAACGCCCAGTCCAGAAGATGATCCTGTTGCTGGAGACTGTCTAGCTGCTACCAAGAGCAGCCAAGTGTATCCTTTTCTTTATATTACTTTAATTCTAGAATACATTTGCCTTAGTATGGACACTTTACGTCCGTGTCTTAAAGTTAAAGGTCCTTTTTTATTTTAAAAATCATTTGTGATTTATATTCCTTAATGTCATACAAATCACTCATGTTTTGGTGGGAGTGTAAATGACCAGCAATTCCCAAGCATTGAAGAAGGTCGACACCTTTACTTCCAGCCATAGAGGGCGGTGTTTACATGGAATAGTCATGAAAGGACTTTATTATTAACTCAAGCCTAATGTTACTAAATAATTATTTATATGTTTGTTTTTTTTAGTTGACTGGTGATTTTCGCAGTGCTTAGTGTGGACATTGTATTCCCATTTGTGTTACAATTGTGTTTGCTTTCTTGCCACACGCTTTTATTTTGATATCTGGAAAAGGAAGTGCGGCGGCGCTGTGTGAATTTTCGGTGCACTTTTTCGTATGTGAAGCGTCATTCTGATTAACGTTACTAGAGAAGAAAGAATAACTTGGTACACCTGTACAAGTATACGTTTAAAAGGATTTCTTCCTATCTCTTAGCTCCTGGCTGATGAAGGGCACAAGGTACTGTTTTAATTTCATGCTGTTTGGTAAACTTTGAAAGTCCTTTTGAAGTGTTAATTTTAGCGATCTCTTTGGAAGTTATTAACTAACTTTCAGCGGGTCGTTAACATACATGAACGTTTCGAATATCAGTGATGACCATTTCATTTGCTAATGTTGTTATTCAGAGAGTGTGTGATTCATTGTTACTGTCTTAAGCAGAACACAATGTACTATTGCCTCGTCAATGTTACTCAACTTCAGATAGATTGTTGTAACTTATAAATTAATATAGGTCATACAGGCAGCACTTCGAAAGAAGTTTGTTAATTGTTAAACTAATATTTGATAGGCACTTTATCTGCATTAAGTATTGTTACTGTAAGTGTTAAAATAATTAATATTATTCAGGCTTACTACAGTTTAGTAAGGCAATGTTATTAAATTAGCCTGTATACTAAAATGTGATTTATTGTGTGGGCCATTTCGATTACAAATGTGTATTCATTCATTTATAGGCTTATGGGCATTTATATACAATTTGCAGGCAGATGTCTAATGTTTGTTTGTTTGTTTTTATTCAGCTCTTACGGTGTTTTTTGAAGATTAAATCATTTATAAACATCAGTTCCTGAGAGTAAAGTGCATTCTGTTCAGCTGGGAATGCTACAGTGTGTGTGTGTGCACAAATTCTGAGTATGTCACGTCACTTTCACTTTCAGTAGCACTATACACAGTAAAAAAAAAAAACACAGTTTTAATCCTTATAAGGATATTTATTATTGCCAGCCTCTTAAAATATAGTAAATACACAGTTTGAACATGAACACTGCACCGTGCTTACTTCCACGTAAATAAAAAACGTAATTATTAAATTAAAATATATTTTTCCTAAAAGTTAAATAAAAACTGTACTGTAGGCTACTTAAATGTTAAAAAACTTAAATAAAGATTAAATTAAAATGTATCATACTTAACATTTAAGTACAGTAACTTAGTTTTTATTTAACTTTAAGTAGCTACAATACATTTTCATTTAATCTTTGAGGACAGTACAGTTTTTGTTTCACTTTTAAATAAAAAAGTACTTGATTAAAAAAAACACAGGCTGTATATGTAGCTGCAAGTAACAACAATCAGGCCACGTTTCCACCAAAGCCAGCTGAAAACACCCAGGTGTGAGCGCTTGAGAGGGCAGCGTATTTTCGAGATGCTGCGGTTGCTATGATATGGAATATCTGCTGAAGTAATATGGCAGACGCATCGCGAATGAAATGTTTCTCCAAGCATTATTTTTCATAACAATATTATTGTACTCCGGCAATTCCATCTGGTAAAGACATAAATACTCAGAGACAAGCAATTTGAACTTCTCCATTGCTGTTAAGTCGTAGTACAAGCAGGGTGTGACGATATTAGTCCCGCCCCTCCTCCACTGTGATTCGTTAGCTGACTAAAAAGTGACAGTGATGAATGCTAACACTCTTAAATTCTCGGTGCCAAGAAAAAAACGCCTGAGTGCTCAGCATGAAAAAGTCGCTCCCATTTAAAACAATAAAAAAAAAATCGCTTTAGTGGACACGTGGCCTGATTTATATTTAATTCTGAGATTCCTCTGCGTACCACTAGAGGAAGCTCACGTACCACTAGTGGTACGCGTACCACACTTTGAGAACCACTGGCTTAGATAATTTAGAAGTTTTCATCTGATCTTCTCTTTTGCTCTCAACGGAGGCGGTCGCATTTTTTCTCTCCCCGTCCTCACCCTTATCTTCCCTGCTTTGCTCCCTTGTATTGAGAGACTCTCTCTGCACTGCTCTCCAAACTAAAAGATTATGGATTTGATCAACTGGTCTCTTAATGCAATTGACACTATCCGAAACTTGGGTTTCGGGGAACCTGACTGCCCCGACGGAACGTTCGCAGCGGGCTATACGATGGACGCGTGGGAGAGGTGGCGAATCGTGTGTCTTGCGGCTCTTTCCGTGGAGGACATTGAAGATATCTACCTATTCGGAACCATGATAACAGGTATTTTGCTGACTGGATTAGGCTTTGCCCTGGGTTATCGAATAATTCAGAAAACGGGAACAGCTGTCCAAAGCCCCACAAGACTGCTCGTATGATTGAAGCTGTGGGAAGAGCGGTCAGCATTGAGACTGAGACTGTAATTCGCAATATGGATTCTATCAAGGAGAAGCTCACGGCTTTACATAATTATTATAATGGAGACCAAAATGGACAGAGAGAGTAGCCTGCAAAATTGGAATGCGTTTACTCGCCCCAAAGACAAAACAATCTTATCTTTTTCTGGCTCCCCTACACAGTGGCCTTGGCAAGGCTGTTGTTGCAATCTACCCCGGGAAAGCAATGCAGTGAGACGCTCTTGCGTTCCTCCCCCACCCTACAGACATTACAGACATTGCCCCTCCCCCAACCACTCGCCTTCGTTTGCTTTGATCCGCCAGCCTGTCAAGCGGGTCTGACCAGCGCCGGATTAGAGGCTGCGGAATCAGGGATTTACTTCCCCTGTGGCTATGTCGTGTGTGTGTGCTTTTATGTTGCTGAGGTGTTTTTCCTGTTCTCACACTGTACTCCCCAAGGAGCATAGTCTGGGTTTTTTTTTTTTCTCCTCACTTTCCTTATGTTTATGCTGTATTTTTCTTCAATTCTACTTGCATTTCACTACTGATTATACTTTGTATGATTGTGTATGTGATGAATAATAAAGAACCTTGAACCTTGAACCTTGGTCTTGTTGAGATATATAGTTGAGTATCATCAGCATAACAATGGAAAATAATCCCGTATTTTCTAATAATATTTCGAAGGGGCAACATGTATAATGAAAATAACAGAGGACCTAGGACAGATCCTTGTGGCACTCCATACTTTACTGGTGATAATTGTGATGACTCCCCGTTTAAATAAACAAAGTGGTAGCCATTGGACAGGTAGGATCTAAACCATCTTAAAGCCTGCCCTTAAATACCTGTATAGTTTTGTAATCGATCTATGAGTATGTCATGATCTATAGTTTCGAACGCAGCACTAAGATCGAGTAAAACTAGCAATGAGACGCAGCCTTGGTCTGATGCAAGAAGCAAGTCATTTGTAATTTTAACAAGTGCAGTTTCTGTGCTATGATGGGGCCTAAAACCTGACTGAAATTATTCATAGATATCATTTTTTTGCAAGAAGGAGCACAATTGAGCAGACACAATTTTTTCTAAAATTTTAAACATAAACGGAATATTTGAAATGGGTCTGTAATTTGCCAGTTCACAAGAATGTTTATTTAGCTCATCCTGTCCTATAGTTGTAAAGCACAGCAGTTTTTCTTTGGGTGCGATGAATGAAGCTGATGTACTAGACGCTGTAGAATCTACATTTGTTATTGTATTTCTGATGTTATCTGTTTTATCAGTGAAGAAATTCATAAAGTCATTACTATTAAACTGTTATATCAGACTATATGATATACATGCTGGGAATTTGGTCTCGATTGACAACGTTGACTGATCATCATCAATCAAGTCATATTCTGACATCCTCATTGACATGCAAAACTGAAATGGAAGTGCATAAACTCAAGCAAGCAGGTGTGTTGACAATGTTAGTACTGGAGAAGATGAAAACAAGTTTAAGAGATCAGAGTATGATATGTTTGGGCAAAAAGAGAATGTATGGACATTTTTCACAAGGTTATTTGCAATATGATGAAAGAAATCTTGACATTTTGCCAAAATGTTATGGTCTTATGTCATTCCAAACTAGTATAAATTGTTTTTCGATGCAGGTTAGTATTTGCCCAGATTAATTAAAGCCAGGACGGTCGAACATTGGATGCCATTGACTGTAATTGTACACTCTTAGTACAAAAGGTACAAAGCTCTCACTTGGGTGGTACCCTAAGGCACAAAATTTAAAAGTATATATTTGTACGTTATTTACCCCTAAAAGCTATATACTTTTGATATGTTTTATTGAAAACTGTATTTACCTTGGCAAAGTTGAATAATAAAAGTTCAGTAAATGGAAATTACATTCTGTGAGTCTCAAACACCATTGTTTCCTCCTTCTTTTGTAAATCTTGTGAATGCAAAAGACCACTGAAAAATAGGCGAATCAGAACATAACACGGACTGTGACTTTACTGTTGGGATCACTAATACAGGTGCATCTCAATAAATTAGAATGTCGTGGAAAAGTTCATTTATTTCAGTAATTCAACTCAAATTGTGAAACTCGTGTATTAAATAAATTCAATGGACACAGACTGAAGTAGTTTAAGTCTTTGGTTATTTCAATTGTGATGATTTTGGCAATATAATTGTTTATTCATATAATTGATAATAGTTATGTAGTTATATTAATACATTTCCTTATGCATTTTTAAATGTATAGTTGTATTAATGTATAGTTTTATTGTTGATGGCTGTTTATTGACACAAATTCATCTTCTCCTTCCCACTATACAATTAGATGTCAAAGTGGACATCTAATATGCCATATCCTCAAACACAGATCTACAAAAGACAATTTTACCCATCACAATAAATACAGGTTCACTTACGAGCATAAATATTGTTTGTGCAAATCACAGTGTATTTTGTGCTGTAAATTACTGGCTAAATTACTGGTTGCCAAGAGCACGACATCATTAAAACTCAATTGTGTATGATAAACAATTTCGGTACTGTGTTGGGTCAGTACTTGATCTCCAATATAAAATCTGAGTCCTGGAGGAAAGCCAGTTATCACAGAGATGTTTCTGAAATCTCATGACTAGTGAGTGTGTTAGGCTGCTGAACTTTATTATGTTAATACACATTGTGCAGCAAAGGGTCATACAAAATACATGATATTTATTGATTTATTTCAACCCCTTTGTCATTATCTGCCTGAGAGCTTCAAAATGACCAATCTGCAAAGAGTCCAGTGTAGAAAAGATGACAGCAGCAAAAGAAAGCTGAATATTTACTCACCCTCATGTCATCCAATATGTAGATTCATTTAATTGTTCATCAGGACAGATTTGGAGATATGTACATCACTCTCTCAACATTTGATTATCTTCAGTGATTGGGTGCCATCAGAATGAAAGTCCAAACAGGTCAGAAGTGTTTTGTTTCTTACAAACGTCAGAAGAGATTAATTGATGGACTGGAGTCGTGGATTACTTGTGCATTATTGTGATGTTTTTATGAGCTGTTTGGACTCTTATTCTGACGGCACCCACTCACTGCAGAGGATCAATTGATGAGCATATTATGTAAAATGCTAAATTTCTCCAAATCTGTTCTGAATAAGAAAAAAAAGTCATCTGTATCTTGGATGGCCTGAGGTTAAGTAAATTTTTCAACAATTTTCCTTTTTCGACTAACTATTCCTTTAAGAGAGCATAAAAGTTGCTTCCAGAACAACAGTAAATAGTTGAAGTAATGGGCTCATTTGCATTGAAGGTGGGCTTCTTCTATACTTAGTGCATGTGGTGAATGAGAATGCTGCTCTTTCTCCATGTGCTCAAGGATGTGTGAGGTCTGAACATGAGTAGTGCCTCGATGCATTAACCATCACCAAAACATGCTCCTGAAATCAGCCGGTCTGGCATTCACATTTCATATCCCCCTGAATCTGTAATTTATGTACAGCCTTACAATAAATTCACTTCTGTTGCACCTTAGAAGACTTTGACAACATATGATTTTTGCAGAAGGCAACATCGTAAAAATCATGGGCAAAATCATGAAAGTCTGTTAATTGGTTAGCACTAAGTTCCCGGTAAGATATATTATACTTGATAAATTTAGTCTGAACTTTTGAACGGTGTCAACTTTCATATCAACTACATCAAACAGTTCCTTATTGTTTTGTAATAAAGTGGTGAGAAATAGGGGGTTCAAAACTTAATAATGCATGATTCAGTTTTTATTACAATTTGTAAAATGCATAAACTATTTGGATAGTAATATGGTTTAGAAGCATTTTAAAATAAATTATTAGTGACTTATAAAGTAAAAGTTAATAACAAAGTAAAAAATACTATTCATGTAAAAATATGTATTCATATGCATTTTTACTTTTGATAAAATAATGAAAATAATACAATTGTTTATGTTCTGTTAATTGGTTAGCCAAGTTCCCTTATTCTCTACAGTAAATCTGTAATAGATTAAATTGGATATTTTTCCCTGTAATCTAAGATCTGTAAAACTTAAAATAGTATCATATTTTCAACAGTAAAGTTCTGGCAACCATTGTGTCACATCTGCTGGCTCAAAAAGTGGAAAATAAATAAATAAAAAATACTTAGCGTAGAAACAATTTTCCATCAGCTACTAAATTTCACAAATAATTACAAAGAGCGAGCAGGTAACACATTGAATTAAATGTGAAATTTGAAGTATTTCTTTGTAAAACGTACTCTAGTTATCTTTATTTACAACTTCGAAAAGTCATTTTTACAGTGGGTAAAGCCACATATATTGTGTGCATTATGTGTTTCAAAAGATGTAATTTAAGAAATCAGTCATAAAAATAAAGCTTTTGGAAAATATTTTATTTTTTAACACAATGACTGTTGACACAAATATTATATAAGCACTAGAGCACCTAGAGCCTTTCACAGCAGCGCTGCAGTCAGGCGAGAACTGTTCTCCCGTTCTGACATGGCATCACACTTGTTCTGAACAAGGTCCACTGCCTCCATGTGCTCCAGGGCGTCTGGTGTGTCCGGGGTAAGCAGCACTTCGCTATGACTTTAATGCAGTCTGACAGAAAGCTCAAATATTACCTGGAATTTGCAGAGGGAACACTGAGAACAAAACGAAAAAGAGCAAAAAATGTGAGAAGGTGACTGAATGATTTTTAAAGTAAATGATTTTAAACATGTTTTTCTTACAAATGGTTAATACAAAAAAAAGCTGTTAGCTAAACAGTGACAGGGACCTATTTAGACTGAAACAGCTTCTGCTGTCTCGGTTATCAAGCTTACAATCTCCTTCCAGTGACTTTTCAATAAATCGTTGACAATATCCAACCTTTTTTCTGTCACTTTTATGTGATATGTTATACTTCACAAATTTAGTCAGGCTTGCAAAAATAAATGATAAATACTAAACAAGAGCATGCCCACTTTTGAATTTGTCTTTTATGTCAAGTAAGTTTCTTGTTTTGTGATAAGTGCTGAGATGCTGGGGGATAGAAACACATGAACAAAGATACATGATCATATTTTTAATGTAGCAACACATAAAATAAATTTACATTTTATATATGTATAATTCATATTTTTTTATATTAATAAAATATGGTAATATATAATTAATATTTTCAGTGTAAAAAGTTTACTAATTTTGATGTAATACATTGAAACTTTTTAAACATGTTTTGGTTACACTTTATTTTACAGTACATGTACTTACCGTGTGCATTCAGTGTACTTACCTAAGAATAAGGTGACTACATGGGGTAGTGTTAGGTTTAGGGGTAGTACCTAGTTATTGTAATTAATATAATAATTACATGGTATGAGGAACAGGACTGTAAAATAAAGTGCTACACAAGTTTCTGTGTATAAGGAGCTACTTATTTTATGAAATGAAGGAGCTAAAAAAAGGGAAACTCGGGAAACAGAGAAGGAATGAGCTTGAACTAAAATATGTGCAGCCTTTAAATCATAATGTCAGGATCTTTATTCCTGTCTTGTCTAAGACAGAGAGTGCTACCATAAGATAAAGGCTGAGATTTATGTAAAGGTATGGAGACATATTGAAGAGCGAGCCGTAGAGGATATTATCACCCTACATTTAGACAATCTGATAAGAATAAAGGTTAGCTCTGTCTTCCTGCAAATTGATTGAAAAATAAAAAGTCTTCCTTAAAATTCTAAAGTTGGTATTGTACGACTGAAGACGTTTTGGGTCAGTTAACCTTGTGAGATGTGCAGCTGTTTCATTTCAATAATCTACAGACCATTTTCACTGTAAAGGCCTGTTCACACCCAGTGTGAATTATTGCACGACAAGTGTTTAAATCGAAGCAATTCATTCTTATAGTCCCTGAAACACTGTGAAAAGTCGGCCTGGGTAAATTTAGCATTAGATAATTTGCACATCAATGTGCAGTGAATGGGTGCCATCAGAATGAGAGTCCAAACAGCTGATAAAAACATCACAATAATCCACAAGTAATCCACACCTCTCCAGTTCATCAATCAATGTCTTGTGACTTGTGAGAAACTGTGTGTCTGTGAGAAACGACTCCATCATTAAAGTGTTTTAACTTTAAACTATTATTTCTGACGTAAATACGAGTCCACAATAACACTTCGTCCAGAGAAAAAGTCCATCCCTATTGTCCTCTCACATCAAAATCCATCCACATATTTGTTTATAACTTATTTGGACTGTTTTTACTTGTAAACAGTGCTGGATATGTGCATATTTCATCTCGCAATTCAGATATTTCACTAGAGAATGCAAAGTTATGGACAGAGGAATCATATTTTAGCTGGTAGCAACGGTTTTTAACTGATCGTGATTAATGACGAATTTGTTTAATACACACAGATTTCTGCTTATCAAGATGTCAATTGATGGACTGGAGTCGGGTGAAGTATTTGTGGATTATTGTTGTTTGTGCTGTTTAGTGCTGTTTTGACTCTCATTCTGACGGCACCCATTCACTGCAGAGGATCAATTGGTGAGCAAGTGATTTAATGCAACATTTATCCAAATCTGTTTCAAGGAAAAAGAAACTAATCTACATCTTGGATAGCCCAAGGGTTAGTAA
Source organism: Oxygymnocypris stewartii (assembly GCA_003573665.1). Classification (NCBI taxonomy): domain Eukaryota; kingdom Metazoa; phylum Chordata; class Actinopteri; order Cypriniformes; family Cyprinidae; genus Oxygymnocypris; species Oxygymnocypris stewartii. The sequence goes on along the minus strand of QVTF01014954.1, from coordinate 782,815 downwards.
ATTGTCAGAAAATGTTCATTTGGGTTAACTATTCCTTAATGGCTTTACGCTGAAGTGCTACTTAAATGACTTTAATTTACCAATTAGCCTAAAATTTGGCCCAGAGAGAGTATGCAACGGTCTGCCGCCTTAATTGTGTGCTGAGGTGAAATTTTCACTGCTCAGCACAGCATCAGTTTCAGAGTTTATTTAGTTGAAAATCCAATTGATTCCTCCCATATTTAAATTCTAAACTAAAAGTGACCCCTCTCTGTGTTAAAAGGGCTTATTGGGGTCTCTTCAACCACTAAGCCATTAACACACAGTGGTCCACCATTTATCCAGTTTTTGTTTTACATACGGTCATAAACATGCTAGTAAACACAACCACATTTGTGGCCATTGCCGCAGGCTGACTGCACTCACACTAAGACAGTTAATGATGCAGAAAATTAAATAGGTCCATTGGATATACAAGCTGCTGTAATCTCTCACAAGAAGTTCTACTTCACGATTCATCAGTGCATGTTATCATAAAATAAAAAAAGTTACTAATTTTGAAAAATGAGATCACTCTTTCTCTGAAACAGCTTTCTTGTTTGCTTACATCACCTAGGTTGCAAAGGCTAGTGGGTAATGTTAAGCAACAGGCATATTTTAGGCTTATATTTTGAATAATGCAGATTTTATAAATTCCAGTATCTAATGTCACTCGCTTACAGAAAAGTGTCTTCCCAAGTTGCTATCAGGACTTTAAACTCATAAATGCACTAATGCGAAAACATTATTCCAACCACGTTATTCTTTATCTAGTCACTTATTTAATTCAAATTTCTTCTGTCTATATTGCTGCTATACAACATGCAATATTCTATATATACAACATTGTACAATATGCAGTATGTCGATCTGAAATACCACTGTCTGTACATGTTATTTATCAGAACTTTATACAAATGCACTAAACAGTATGTCAGGGAGAATTATCTGGTTGCTAAATGTGAAACACTATATGCAGTAAATGTGCAATACTATACACCGTATGCCAATGTGCAATACTATATCTAGTCATTAAATCACTACAGTTACTCATTCCATTTAAATTATACATTTGTATAAACTTACAGTGCATATCAATGTGAAGGCCAACGTGCAAAACTATAAATAGTCACTTTACTCAGATTACTCAATGTGAATATCATGACTCAGTCATTTGTTGTATTTACTTGTATAATTGTATTGTACAGTCTTATAATCTTATGTATTTTCTGTGGTTATATATATTTTTTCGAACACCAGTCAGGAGCAGTGCTCCTAATTTCATTGTATGCAGAAAAGTACAATGACAAGAAAGGCATTCAATATTCAATATTCTAAAGCAGTACTTTAATGTGTGTAATTTTATAGCAACAATAACAATGATTGATACATTTGAAACAGCATAAGCTGTGTTTAGTATCATTTATATGCTATTATAATACTTGTTATTGTAAATTTACTTTTATTTTTATATATTCAGATTTAATTTTAATGTTTATTTAAGGTTTTGGTTTAAGTTGTTGGTCCTTAAAAAAATTATATATATATATATATATATATATTTGTTTTTTGTTTGTTTGTTTGTTTAAGAGCAGATGCCATTTTTTGTCATAGAGCAGATGCCAAATCTTGTTTAATTACATAAGGCGTTTTATTTTTATTTTTGTCTGCAATTTAAAAAAGTTATTTAACTCTCACACCTTCAAAAGGCCCCCAGTTGACATAGTATACAAGACACAGGGAGGAATAAAACAAGTAATGTTGCCCGGCAGAACTCTCTGTTTTAACCTCAGTTAAGCTCAACATGATCTTCAGAAACACGGAAATATAGAATGAAATGTCTGCCGTTTTTATTTCCTGTCTTCTATCAGTATAATGGATGCATCATGTTAGGGATGTCCGGTACTGTTTGTATTACCCTCGTGCTATATGTTTCACCGTGCCTATCTTCAGATAAAGAAAGCATTGATTGTTGTCTCGTCATCTAGACATCCATCGGGGAAAGACCACTGGAACCAGTGGACCACTTAAAAATCTGACTTTGCTGCAGTTGGAACAAACTACTGATTCGTCTGGCCGGAGGAGAACTGCCCCCCCGACTGAGCCTGGTTTCTCCCAAGGTTTTTTCTCTGTTCTGTCACCGATGGAGTTTTCGTTCCTTGCCGCTGTCGCCTCTGGCTTGCTTAGTTGGGGACACTTCATTTCCAGCACAATCATCGACTTGATTGCACAGATATTATTTAAACTGAACTGAGCTGGACGATGCCATCACTAAATTCAATAATGAAATGCATTCAGCTGATAATTGAGTGTTAAATCCTGTCATTTTACATTATTTACACAATGTTCTTATTTTGATATTGTGCAGTGCTTTGTTTCAATTTGTATTGTTAAAAGCGCTATATAAATAAAGGTGACTTGACTTGACCTCGACTCCTCGTTCCTCTGCTTCAGCTGAACATGACAATTAATAGTTAGGCAATGTATTTTTTGTTTGTTTCAGCTGTTTAAACAAAAGTAAACATTTTGCAACTGTTCTGGATAATAATAATAATAATAATAAGATACAATAAATAAAATCTCTCTCTCGTTTATCTTGGTGTTTATCTCACTTTCTCTTCACCCACCTCAGAGTTCATAAAACTTCTGGCAGCTCTTCTATATTTCTCTGGGAGATGAAATGTTGGTAGTCGAGATGGCAGTGATACAGTAAGTGAGATAACAGAAGTCTAATCCGATCAAAACGTGATCTGGCTAAGCCAATGTCTTCTTATGCCTGACTTGCACACGTGTTTTATTTGTTTTGTTTTCTGGTCATTGTTCACTGCTAATCTTCTTCCTTCTGAGAACTCATTTGCATATATATATATATGCAGTGCATAATATCTCAGAGGGCAGCATTATGATTGTGTACGGTCTCTGTTTGCCTTTAACTTTCAAATTAGATTAATTCAGTAAAATAAAACAAGTGTAGTTACCACAGCTGCAAAGTGATGCTGTGTTGAGAGATATCGTGAGGAAATGTCAGAGTGAGGAAAAATATAGGCATTAATTGCCTTTCCTTTTCCTGCCACTTAGCGCTTTTATTCAATCTGACAGCCACACGTTTGACAGTGAATAAATGAAAAATAAACAAGACATTAACCAGTTTATAGCAGCAGGTGTGATTTTTCTCATTTCTGCTAAAACAAATACATGTAATTAAAAAGTTGTAAAATACCAGTTCAAATATTATTTCATATTTCTTGCCAAGCTGCCATTTAATCAAAGACTTAGTTTGAACTTTTGCTCTCCATAAACAACTGGGCCAGGGAAGCTTTGTATAATTAAGCATTCATTTTAAAATGACCTGTGTGGCTGGCATGAAATGTCTGATTACTTGAGACGTGTCCTTCTGATTAAACGGAATGCTACATAATTAAAAATAACGACTTGTCTATTTCAGGCAAAATATTGCTGAACACTGTGGTAACTGTATACGTGATCTATTATGGAGATGTTGTCAGGTTGCTCTGCCACAAGTTTTGTGAAAGACTGCCAAACTTTGTTTAGTATAATTACTGTACATACTTTTAAAGATCCTTTGACTGATTTAATATCCATATTTATATGGAATTCCATAAATACTTAATTTTGTCCTTGAAATGTAAACATATTTATTCCATAAATACAATGTGTTCTCATGTTTATAAGTATATTGCTGAATGAACTGACAAACATGTACGGTACATTCAATTATACTTTAATATAATTTATATTGAAACTTGTGTGTCATTAAGAAATATATTTGTAGTTACACATTTATAATTATAATGTTACATTTTAGAACATTTTAAATATATTAACTTGTAATATCAAATAACGCACCACATTTAAATTATAATCAAGTACTTGTGCATTAGTATGTTAGTCAACACATCAAAATAAGCATACTTAATTAAAGTATGACAAAAGCGTATTGAAACAATGATTTAAAATGTACTGTAAAGTAAAATGTTTAATTTGACATTAGTACAATTTGCACTTAAAAAGGTACTTAAGTAGGGGTGGGCATAGATTAATTTTTTTAATCTAGATTAATTTTGGAATTAATCTAGATTAATCTAGATTAAAATGGCTCATTTGAATTCTGCCGAAGGCATTCAGAATATGTGTGCTACCCAAATAATGACTAAAAGTAAGTCTTTGAGAACGGGTTTCTCAAGCCAGGTGGCGCATTAGACCAGGGGCTCATCTCCTGTTTCCAAAATGCATCACAAACTGCTTGAGAAAGCTGTTCTACTATGATAATTGGTGATGAAAATAAACTATGTTCAATAAGATGTACTTGTGTTTACTAACTGTTTATTCAGTTAAACATGAATTTTGAACTGTAGGCCTACATAAGAGGTCGTGATGAACTGTTTACAGTTTCCATTGGGAAGCTTCTTAAAAATAAATTTTCCCTGAAGCAAACCCGGCGGCTTCATAGCTGCATCCATGTTAGCACGTCACGTCTGATGTGGTAATTTCACAGTAACGTTAGGCATACACACAGGTTCGAAGCAGAGGGTGACACTGGAGTGAATTCTCAAGTTCACATGAGACCTAAAGCGCATCCTGTTTGCTTAAAAGCGCAAAGTTTCGTTGTTATTCTGAGTGCACACAAATAAACGTAGAGTCTTTACAGATTCGAAAGATGTATTAGGCTACTTTTATCTGTATGACCAAGAATGACGGAGATTTTAAGAGCAAGTGAGCGCACCGGAGCCTGTCCTCCGCAAACGCGCTTCCACACAAACACTTCAATAGCGCACATTTCTCTAGGTTAACATCATATTGAGCGGCCATGTAAAGTTGCTACTAGGTTGATGAATGATAGGTGAGCGTTTGGATGTCCTGCCCGATTGTATTACCACATAGACCAGCCGTTAACAATCTGTCCATCACGGACTGCGAGCCTCTAGTTCGAAGACTCGTTCTCGCCCCCTACAGTGCAATTCGGCTAGGTATACATCCGCGCTAAAATATCATGGTGAAAGTCATCATAGCTTGCGTAGTATAGACCCAGCTCCCAACCCAACTTTGAGAATAGATTAACGGCGATATTTTTTTTATCGCCGACAAGAGTCTCACGTTAACGCAGCACGTTAACGCCGATAACGGCCCACCACTATACTTAAGTGTGTTATGAAAAAATTAGGTTACATTTATTTTAAGGCGTTCTTGTTGCAGTTTAATTATACATTTTAATACTGAGTAATAATAATTAGCTACATGTACTTACTATAGGGTTAGGATGAGGGTTTGGTTTAAGGTTAGTCAGTTATATATATTTATAACATTAACTTTTACATCTAGTTTCATTAATTCCTTGTTTTGTTGTATAACTGTTTTACTGTTAAAATGACTATGAAATGACCATAAAATAGCCTTTTATACATTTTAAATGTAAACATTTTATATAGCCTAGTTATTAGATATGCCACATACATGCAATGTGACAACATGCCCCATAATAGGTAATCATGGGTTAAATAAAGTGTATATTTTCTTCATAGGCAAGAAGGTTTTATTTTTAGTTAAGAATTTAAAGTATGTGTCTAGAAAAAAAATTCCTTTCAGAAATAAACCTCCCCTGAGGAATACTCACTGGTGTAAAAGTGTGTCAACTAGCCCCAGCCTCGTCTATTTATCTTACACTAGCTTACATTTTCCCTTGGTTATTTTATGTGCAGCACCTTGTACATAAAACATTTAGCTGTCATCTGAATTAAACTTTTATTTGAAAACGTCAAGGTTTTTTTTCTTCAATTTTACATACAATATAAAAGGAGAATATCCAGGCAGCTGCTTGTCGTCTTCAGTGAAGAGCTACTGCAGAAATAGAGTCTGAAACCGGAAACATCTTCCATCATTAATATCCAGTTCATACATGATTGAGGGCTCCGTGCAGAACTACCAGCCTGTAGCATTAACATGGTGCTCAACTGTCACAAGTTGTAGACAAAGACGACATGCAAACAATATGACACTTAGAAAACTTTATCCCATCCAATTTTGTAACTTGTAAACCATTTACAGACACTGTGAAAGCATTTGCTGAAGAAAGAGGATTCTGAATCATGCGAGGAAGTTATTTTTACTCAAGTAAATTCTGAATGTCGAACACGCATTTAACGTTCACAGGCGTCCTACATAAAGACTCGTCTGCGTGCAAGACGGTCTCACTTCACCCAATGTGCTTTAGATTGTGATGTAAGAGACCAGACGGAGTCTAAGCACGTTTAAATATGAAAAGCTACATCTGCATTAGAGAGCTGATGTTAACTGACAGGCCCTCAGCGTTTCGGTGATGATTATTATAAAAGAGAAAATGAGTGCGAGCAGCACCATGTTCTATTCTCAGCACCTGCTGCCACACAGCATCCCTCACTCATTACAAGAGTACGTGTCACGTGGCAGGAGGCCAGAATCTGCATATCCTGAAACCCAGCATCAACCTTTCGATTTTTACTTTTGTTAATGGCGTTTAAGACATGTATCACTATTTTTGTTTCTCATACATAATTTTGTGCTCTTTCATGCTTGCCAGATGAAGGAACAGGGGAACCGACTTTAACAGAGAAGCATGCTGTACTTCCAAATGCTAACATGGTGTTGGGTTTGAGTTCACCTTACTTGAGTCCAGGGGCCTCATTACATGCGTTTTTGCCCATTGCTTACACATTAAAACCGAATGCTTAGACCAAAGCATCAATATCTAAACTTCTTGTAGCATACCGTATACACAGTGCAACCATAGTTTAAACACATTGTCAACTTTGCACTTTGTTTGAAATTCTATAACACACTTATTGCAAAACACTACACATTTTCTTACATTAGACACTTTGTTCAAAAACGAAATCACCTGTTATCATTGGGAAAACATCGGGAAAACTGTTCAAAATGCAAAACTCATCTGGCAATTGTAGGCACTTACATACACATCTGAAAACACTCACACAGAAAACAGAACACCAATCGGTCTGAGCCTTAGCACTACAATTGCAATTTTGGTAAGCAAAATTTGGTAAGCAATTTTGAGAACTTTGCAAGCATGGAAGCAATGAGATTCAGAGTAAGGCGAGGACAAAGAGAGAGAGGAGATGGACGTGGAAGAGGACGAGGACAAAGACAAGGACCAGTGTGGAGACATGTATCAGATGACATCAGGGCTACTCTGGTGGACCATGTGATAAATCATGGCTTGTCCATGAGAGAGGCTGGGCAAAGAGTCCACCCTAACCTCAGTCGCTACACAGTAGCATCGATGGTAAGGACATTCCGACTGAAGAACAGGTATATCTTCAAGTTTCTACTCCAAACTGTACCTACTGTATGTGTCACATGATTCTGTATCATATTACATTATTACTGTACTAACTGCGCTATACAAAAATGGGTAGTGCTGTGAAGTATATGTAAAGGAACACTGTTGTGATGTTACAGTACTGTGTACAGTTTGAAAGTACAGTATGTGAAAAAGAACCTAACCAATGACAACTTGTGGTGTAATTTTCTACAGAATGGTGTTCCTAGTGGTGTTCCTCAAAGTGGGAGGGAACGACTCTTCACTCAACTACAAGGGCTTGCAATCATTGAAATGGTGCGAGAAAATAATGCAATCCGACTTCGTGAGTTGCAACAACGCATAATTGCAAATAGAAATGTATTCAACAATATCAACAGGGTCAGCATTTCTACACTAAGTTGCATCCTACAGAAACATACATTCAGAATGAAGCAACTGTACAGGGTGCCATTTGAGAGGAACAGTGTCAGGGTCAAGGATCTGCACCATGATTATGTGCATTTATGGGTCACTTTACTTTACATACTTTATATTGTGATGTGGGATTGAGGGTTTATGCTGCCACCTTCCTTGCCTGTAGCTTGACGTTTTTTGTCTATACTGACCCAACACAGCCCCTACTTGTGTGAAAATATAGACATTAGAGTTACTGTATGTGTTTTCAGTAACACTGTTCAATATTTTCTTTTAAAGACATTTCTGGATTTTGATGCCGGCGAACTGCCATGTGAGTTCATCTACGTGGATGAGGCAGGTTTCAATATGGCAAATACCAGGCGTCAGGGCCGTAATGTAGTTGGACAAAGGGCTGTTGTAAATGTCCCTGGGCAGCGTGGGGGAAATTTCACCTTGTGTGCTGCAATTAGTGTCCAAGGAGTCCTGCATCACAATGCCACTATAGGTCCCTACAATATAGGACAGATCATTGTATTTCTAGATGCACTACATGCAGTTGTGCAGGACAGACCACAGCAGCCCAGGTTTGTTGTCACCTGGGATAATGTTAGTTTTCACCGGGGTGATCTGGTTCGGGATTGGTTCAACAACCATAGCCATTTCACACTTTTATACCTGCCCCCTTACAGCCCCTTTCTAAATGCAATCGAGGAATTCTTTTCAGTGTTGCGGTGGAAAGTATATGATCAGTAACCACACGCCCGCATGACTCTTCTGCAAGCAATGGAAGAGGCATGCGGAGACATTGAGGTGGGATCAATCCAAGGGTGGATTCGGCACACAAGGCGATATTTTCCCCGATGCCTAGCCCGCGAGGACATCGCCTGTGATGTTGATGAGGTCTTGTGGCCAGATCCGAACAGAAGTCGGGATCCATAAGCCCCCAGCACACACACACACACACACACACGTTGGTTTTTATGGTTCATGGGGACTCTCCATAGGCGTAATGGTTTTTATACTGTACAAACTGTATGTGCTATTGCCCTACACCTACCCTACACCTAAACTTAGCCCTCACAGGAGACGGTGCATTTCAACTTTCCCCCCAAAAAAATTAATCTCTATGATTTATAAGCATTTTAAATTATGGGGACACTGAAAATGTCCTTATAAATCACCTTCTCCTTGTAATACCTATGTCATACCTATGTCATTATACAAATTTGTGTCCTCATAAACCACATAAACATGCACAAACACACACACACACACACACACACACAAAACAAGTATTTGTATTTATCCAGTAATTGTGTAGGTTTTTTTTTACTTTTGTTCTGTTGGTAAATTTGATGATTTGTGATTCTATTTTTCTTTATTTCCGTAATTATGTTTTTTTTTTGTAAGAAATCTTGTTTGATTACTGCAGAAATTCCACTTTTGAGTTTTACAGAAGAACGAATCTGAGAAAATGACAATAAAAATAGAAACACAAAGACTTCAGTGTTTTATATAAAGCCCATCAGTGTGTTGCTGGTGTTATGAAAGAGTAATTCAAATGGTACTTGTGTGTATGGTTTTGTTTCAAGAATTTCATTTGTAGAAAATAATGTTAAGTTTTGATTGCAGTGTTTCATTTTGGCATACTGTAGATGTGAGTTGTTAATCTCCAAGTGTTATGTCTGATTGGCTTGTGTGTATAGTTTTGACATAATGAGACAAATTCAGCAAAAAGTGTGTAAGCAATAGGCAAAAACTGTAATAAAGTGTGCGTACGTTCAGATTTGATATTAGAGTGTGTTTACACTTAAATCCACAGCAACGCTCATATTTGTAAAAACTGGCTTTGACGTGGAAAAGTGCTTTGCGTCACATCAGGATCTAAGCAGACATACACACTTTTTCTTGTTCGAGTACTGCTGTTTTTTGAAAATGTAAGCCGTTCTTGCAGAAAACGGGTCATTCAAACATGCCCCACATGTCTATGTCACAATCTGGAAATATTTGCATAATGCAGCCCAAATGTACACGCAAACAAAGAGGGCGTGGTTTCAGTAACCGCAGTAGCGTTGAAGCAGCCAGGGAGTCAAAGCCTACTCCTGTCAAGCAGCAGACTTCAGCCATCAAGGATGCTACTCCAGTGTTCCAGAGCATCGTGACTGTTGCATTTGAAGACACTAACTTTAAGTTTAAAGATTATTCCAAAAGATCTACTAATACATTAATTAAAATCAAAAGTTGAATCTGGTGCATTAAATAGCATGAAATAACATTGATAGAAAATAGATTCCACTTTTGATTTTAATTATGGCATTAGTAGATGTTTGTAATAATCTTTAAAGCTGCAGTCCGTAGTTAGTGTCTTCAAATGCAACAGTCACGATGCTCTGGAACACTGGAGTAGCATCCTTGATGGCTGAAGTCTGCTGCTTGACAGGAGTAGGCTTTGACTTGGCAGGTTTGACGTGAGCAGTTTCTGGGTTGGTAGCCATTTTGTGAATTGTCTGAGCTGGTGGCCATTTTGGGAAGAGTCTCTGCTTCTCCCACGGTGAAGGGAGAACCACATAGTAAAAGAGCACAATCCATAAAGTCTCTTAAAGTACATCTGAATTCCCCCTCCAGGAGAACATGACTTCACAGACTCATTGATTCTAAAACCAAAAATGTATTTTAAAGCAATTTCATCAAACGGTACTAGATAGGATAACTCACAGAACTGGTGAACATACTCAACACCAGCATGTGGCTGGTGATTCTGTAACAAAGGGGGTGCCGTAACATTGGATTAGAGCAGTGTTCCTCAAATCTTACCATGGAGGGCTAATCTGCTGCAGAGTTTAGCTCCAACCCTAATCAAACTCACCTACCTGGGATTTTCTAATGATCTTGAAGACTCTGATTAGCATGCTCAGGTGTGTTTGATTAGGGTTAGAGCTAAATTATGCAGGAGGGTAGTGATGTGACGTTCGACACCGAGGCTTCAAAGCTTGTATCAAAAAAACGAAACATCTCACATCGTAGCACTGTATCGGAGCTTGATTTGTTTTGCCAAAAGCACGTGATCTATGACGTCTGAAGCTTCATTCACCTGAAAATCACATGACTGCTTCAGTATCTGCTTCAAACGAAGCGAACCTCAGCGCCATCTCCTTTACATTTATTACATTATGCTGTATTTGCATTGTTTTATTTTTATCCCAATTTATATATTATGGTCAAATTAACTTTGCCCATGAAATAACAGTCCAAGGACTGAGACAGAGTTAACATTGACAGATCACAGATTTAATTCATGAGTTTATGTTTGATTTATTTGATATATTTTAGTGGCATTTCAACGACACAAATGAATAACTTTGACAATAGCCATTCATTTTATTCATTAAATTAATACAAGGAATCAGTAGTAGAACCAGATGTGAAACCAGCAGCTGTAATTAATCACAGCCCTTTGGAAGGCATTGTTCATTTTCAAGACCACAAGATGGCCAGAGCATGAACCTGTTTTAAAAAGTTCGGCGTAATGAACATTTTCCCGATACAATTGGGTTGAAAGCTTCATTGTTTCAGAATGCTTCACTTTGCCATCACTACAGGATGGTGCCATATTTGAGGATGCTTGGAATAGACGATCCAAATGCAAGGCTTTATTAATAAACGTGGTCAAAAAAATGCAGGGTCGAACAGTATAATCCAAAGCAAAGCAAAAAAATAATCCACAAGACAGGCAATGGTCAGGGCAGGCAGCAATCAATCAAATACAAGGTAACAGTCTAAGGATCAAACCACAAAGTCATGGAGACATGGACACGATAAATATTCAATCTCCAGCAAAGACAGTGAGTGTGTGTTCTACTTTTAAAGTCATTCTAATGTGAGACAGCTGTGGACGGATGTTGAGATCTGATGAGAGACAGTTTATGCAATTGATGAGTCCGTGCAACGGATTATGGGAAATGGAGTCCTCGGTAAAGTGGCAAGAGTCCGTAGTGCATTGTCCACTAGCGAAGCTCACGGGCACTCCAGCTAAATATTGTGACACACGATCATCTTCGAATAACAAATATGACCCTGGACAACAAAACCAGTCTTAAGTTGCTGGGGTATATTTGTATAATAGCCAAAAATACATTGTATGGGTCAAAATGATAGATTTTCTTTTATGCCAAAAATCATTAGGATATTAAGTAAAGTTCAAGTTAAATAAAAACATTTAGTAAATTTCCTACTTTAAATGTATCAAAACGTATTTTTTGATTAGTAATATGTATTGCTAAGAAATTCATTTGGACAACTTAAAAGGCGATAAATATTTAGATTTTTTTGCACCCTCAGATTCTAGATTTCCAAATAGTTGTATCTTAACAAATATTGTTATCCTAACAAACCATGCATCAATGGAAAGCTTATTTACTCAGCTTTCAGATTATGTATAAATCTCAATTTAAAATAAAAATACCAATATGACTGGTTTTGTGGTCCAGGGTCACACATGGACTATTTTAACTATGTCCTTACTACTGGGCTTTGAACGTTTAAAGTGCGTTGCTGTCTATGCAGGGTCAAGAAAGCTCTCTGATTTAATCAAAAATATCTTAATTTGTGTTTTGAAGATGATTGAAGGTCCTACGAGAACATCAGTTTTAATATACTTTAAAGAATATATTGTGTGTGTTTAGAATAGACAAAACATCAGTCATTAACAATTATTCTGTGATTGCTGGGCATTGTCAGTAGACAGATGAAATGAAAACTAGTGCGAGTGTGATAAAAAACTTGTTTATTATATTTTTCCTCCACTTTATGTTTGTTCATTTTCATCTCTCCAGTACTGACAGAGATTGACAAGATGCTCAAATCAAAAAGAGGAAACTAGGTTGTGAAGCCTTTAAAAGCTAAGACACCTTGCTGAGATTTTTGAGATGTCCCAGGGTAGCTTCACTCTTGCCTCCCTAATGCCCCGCAGAGCTCCAAATGGGAAAAGGAATCCATAGCATTTTTTGCTGCCGTGTCTGAAAATATCAACAACTGAAAAACATGGAACTTCTGGAATGAAAAATCAAAAATGTTCTCTACTTCTGCCTCCTGTGGATAAGCTTCAACAATATGACAATGAATCAATACTAATTTGATATACTTCAAGTTTGAAAGCTAGGTAAGGTGAAAGACAAGCCAAGTCATGCAGAATGAAGGCTCGATGATTTTTAAACCAACTCAACAATTTAATTAGCTGTGTTTGCATCATTACTATTGTTATTTAGAATACATAATGTTAGGGGTTTATTCAACTAGCACAAATTGTAACATACTGTTTGTGATATAGACATGAAAATGCCAGGTATAGCTTCGTTGAGGATACTTAGGTTAGCACCTCTAATTGTATTGTATAGTCAATTATGCAAGTGTGATCAAACATAATGGGCACAGTTTAAAAGAGGCGTGTGTACTAACCTATACAAGCTCATAGCAACTGTAATCATCATTGTTTTCAGTTAATGATTCACTAAAGTGTGACCCACAACATCAAAATATTTGTATTGCTTATATTTTCTATTTGACCTTAAAAGACAATAATCTTAAGTAAATGGAATGTCAAGTGTGGTCAGAAGCCTACATTTCTTTTATATAATTTCCACTCAGACAGACTGCATTGAAAAATGTTATAATACTTAATTTAAAGTGACGGAAGGTAAATGCTACATAAGGAGAGGACTTTAGTAGCCAAGTGAGACTTGTGCGTACTCAATTTATATATCAGCGTCATAAATGCTGTGAGATATTTAATTGGGCTGCCATGCAGCAGAGAGAAGGGCAGGTTTTTAAATTCCGCAGCGATGCACTCACGTGTGTGTGCATCTATAGCGGCCGCCAAGCTGAGATGTCTCATTAAGCATGTAAATTACTTTCTGGAGTTGTCTCTGTGTTTCTCTTTTAAAACTTGCTTATCACCTCTCGCACACATCAGGATGTATGTGATTGATTGCTTCAGCCTGTATTTCAAGGACTTTCGTTGCAGGTGTGAGGACTGACACGGCTGGCTGACCCCAACGGCCATTGATTAATGCTGTCTGACTCAGATTTGTTCCTGCACGTGAAAAGAACAGAAATAAATGTGTGTATTATACACACTGTTAGCCCATGTATATATTTTCACTTGCTGCCTGCATTACATTAGCAACTTATTCATTAAGGAATTATGCAAATTAGGTAACGGTGCAAACACACCTCAAAAAGTATGTTGAACGCATTTTGTACAATGCAATGTTGCATCTCACGGGTTGGTTCTAAGTATTGAGTTGAGGAAAATGCAGCAGACTTCTGCAATCTTATACTGTATACTTAACTAGGACTGTACAGGATCACTCCACTACTGTGATACAGAAATCTGAATCTACTCTTAAAATGCTTAAAGTGTGTTCGGCCACATCAGGCTGGATATATCCATTTATTCATTGAGCAGACGCTTTTATACAAAGCAACTTACAATTGAGGAAGACAATAAGCTATACATTATAAAGAGGCAAACAGACCCAGGAAGTGTTTGTAATACAAATTTCTAGGCATTGTTAAGAGCAAATTCTAGCCAGACAGTGAGAGGTTAAGGGAATGAGAGCGAAGTTAAGGAAAGAGAGTGAAGGAATTGTTTTTATTTTTATTTTTTAAGACGAAGTCAAGTGATGACGGAAGAGATGAGTTTTCAGGTGTCGCTTGACCAATTGTCAGGGATTCAACATTCTAGATGGGGGTGGGAAGTTCATTCCACCAGCAGGGAACGGTGAATGAAAATGTTCTGGAGAGTGATTTTGTGCCTCTCTGTGCCTGTACGAGGCGACGCTCGCTCGCAGATCTCAGACTTCTTGAGGGGATGTAGATTGTTTTAAGTGAGTGGAAGTAGGAGGGTGCTGACCATGTGGCCTGTGTGTCATCAGCATAGCAATGGTATGATAAATCATGTGCTTGTATGATGGGACCCAGTGATGTAGTATATGTGGAGAAGAGGGGGAGGGGGGGGGGGTCCAAGAACCAATCCCTGAGGAACCCCAGCGACCAGTTGATGTTCTGTGGATACCTCCCCTCCCCAGGCCACCTTGAAAGACCAGCCATTGAGATAGGATTCAAACCAGTGAAGGGGAATCCCTGTGATGCCCAGTGATGAGAGTGTGGACAGGAGGATTTGATGATTGACGGTGTCAAAAGCAACAGATAGATCCAGCAGAATGAGAACTGATGATTTGGAATCCGCTTTTGCAATTCGCAGGGCTTCAGTGACTGAGTAGCACAGTCTCAATTGAATGTCCACATCTGAATCCTGATTGGTTAACATCCAGTAGGTTATGCTTTGACAGAAATGAGGATAGCTGGTTGAAAACAACTCGTTCATGCATTTTCGCTATGACAGGAAGGAGAGAGACAGGTCTGTAGCTATCTGTAAGTTAAGTGTTTAATGTAGGTTGCCTGTAAGTTGATATGTGTTGATGATGTGTGTGAGGGCTGGTAAGAGTGAAGGAGAGATAGCTTGGAGAAGGTGTGAGGGGATGCCTCAGAGAGGAGACAGAAAGTGGAGAGGGGGGTTTTAACAATAGATGTGGTTGGTTTGAGTTCCTGCATGTGTTGAGCTGAGAACTGGCTACTGATTGAGCTAGTTTGGTTTGTGTAGAAATTGGCAAAGTCATCGGCTATTAAGTAGGTGGTGCTAGGTGGTTGTTTGGTTTTTGGAAAAATACTGACAATGTCAAAATCGCACATTGATAAATCATGAAATACTATATTATCGCAGACGATATCGCACACCCTGCACCACTGTCTTTTTGGCTAATTTGTGCAAAACCTTAAACTGTCAAAGCTTCATTTTAACCACCAATGCAATGATGCAAGTATTTACCTTACCTCTACATGCTTGGGAAGGGCGATGTCGAGATTTTATAAGCTGCTAGTTTGGTCTCTCATCTAGGCAAACACAGCTTACACAGCATAATAGAGCATAAATATGGCCAGGGGTTCACTTAATTTCCTTCGAGTTCAACTTCAGAAGAATACGACAGGGTTTGGTTTTCAGCTGGGTCTGCACCATAACGCTGTCTTGTCCGTCTCCATTTTTCTTGTGATTTTATCGCCAGGTTGTCTTCCTGCCCATTATTTGTTGCAGTAGTTTCAGGGAGCGATGTTGCTTTTTTGTTTGTTTTTTTTTACTCAGTAATGAATGTTTTTTAAAATGTAGCGAAGTATAATACAGTATAAAACAATAAACTTTCATTAAACAACAGAAGATGTAACATAAAGCCCAAATATACATAACTGACTACAAAAACTATTAAAAGAACAAGATTATTTATACAAAACACTTTGAAATGCGGAGTGTCATGCAGGTAATTCTATGAATATCAGTTTGCAGTTTTTTACTGTAAATTAAACATTGATTTGTTTTATTTTTACTTCTAAAAACTTTACAATTAATGTAAAATTACATGAAATTGTTATATCTTTTACAGTTTTTTAATGTGTATATATATATACTGAACAAAATTATAAACGCAACACTTTTGTTTTTGCCCCATTTTTCATGAGCTGAACTCAAAGATCTAAGACTTTTTCTGTGTACACAAAAGGCCTATTTCTCTCCAATATTGTTCACAAATCTGTCTAAATCTGTGTTAGTGAGCACTTCTCCTTTGTTGAGACAATCCATCCAACTCACAGGTGTTGCGTATAAAGATGCTGATTAGACAGTATGATTATTGCACAGGTGTGCCTTAGGCTGGCCACAATAAAAGGCCACTCTAAAATGTGCAGTTTTATCACACAGCACAATGCCACAGATGTTGCGAGTTTTGAGGAAGCCTGCAATTGGCAAGAATGTTGACCAGAGCTGTTGCCCATGAATTGAATATTCATTTCTCTACCATAGCCATCTCCAAAAGCATTTCAGATAATTTGGCAGTACATCCAACTGGCCTCACAACCGCAGACCACGTGTAACCATACCAGCCCAGGACCTCCACATCCAGCATCTTCACCTCCAATATCGTCTGAGACCAGCCACCCGGACAGCTGCTGCAACAATCGGTTTGCATAACCAATGAATTTATACATAAACCGTCTCAGGGAAGCTCATCTGCATGCTCGTCATCCTCATCGGAGACTCAACCCGACTGCAGTTCGTCGTCGTAACCGACTTGAGTGGGCAAAAGCTCACATTCGATGGCGTTTGACACTTTGGAGAGGTGTTCTCTTCACAGATGAATCCCGGTTTTCACTGTACAGGGCAGATGGCAGACAGCGTGTATGGCGTCTTGTGGGTGAGCGGTTTGCTGATGTCAACGTTGTGGATCGAGTGGCCCATGGTGGCGGTGGGGTTATGATATGGGCAGCCGTGTAGTTATGTACAACGAATACAGTTGCATTTTATTGATGGAATTTTGAATGCACAGAGATACCGTGATGAGATCCTGAGGCCCATTGTTGTGCCATTCATCCACAACCATCACCTCATGTTGCAGCATGATAATGCACGGCCCCATGTTCCAAGGAACTGTACACAATTCCTGGAAGCTGAAAACATCCCAGTTCTTCCATGGCCAGCATATTCACCGGACATGTCACCCATTGAGCATATTTGGCATGCTCTGGATCGGCTTATACGACAGCACGTTCCAGTTCCTGCCAATATCCAGCAACTTTGCACAGACATTGAAGAGGAGTGGACCAACATTCCACAGGCCACAATCAACAACTTGATCAACTCTATGCGAAGGAGATGTGTTGCACTACTTGAGGCAAATGTTCCACAGTGTTCCTGTGGCTCAGTGGTAGAGCATTGCATTAGCAGCGCAAAGGTTGTGGGTTCAATTCCCAGGGAACACAAATACTGAAAAAAAAAAAACTAAAGTATAACCTGAATATACTGTAAGTCGCTTTGGATAAAAGCGTCAGCTAAATGCATAAATGTAAATCTAAATAATGGTCACACCAGATACTGACTGGTTTTTGGACCAGAATCCCCCACCCTTACAGTTAAACTACACATTTTAGAGTGGCCTTTTATTGTGGCCAGCCTAAGGCACACCTGTGCAATAATCATGCTGTATAATCAGCATCTTGTTATGCCACACCTGTGAGGTGGATGGATTAACTCGGCAAAGGAGAAGTGCTAACTAACACAGATTTAGACAGATTAGTGAACAATATTTGAGAGAAATAGGCATTTTGTGTACATAGAAGAAGTCTGAGATCTTTGAGTTCAGCTCATGAAAAATGGGGGCAAAAACAAAAGTGTAGCGTTTATAATTTTGTTCAGTGAAGTACGGGAACTTACTGTTAACCTATTAATAGTTTTTATTTTCTCATGTCATTTTTACAAAATTTCACAGCTCAAATTACGCTTATGTTTTTACAGTGTACTTCTCAGAAGTCATGTGTATTACAGAACCATCTTGAAGGAATTACACTGTGGCGAAAGCTGCTGACTAAATTAGCCTAATCTTCACGGCAGTAAAATGTAGACAAAATACATACTGCAGTTTAACTTGATTTATTTTCATCAATGGCAGCAAACAGGAAAATATATTTGTTTTTTTCAAACTTTAATAACCTTTACAAAAAAAAAAGAAAAAAGAAAACAAGCAACTGGTAAAACATCTACTGTATCTATCTATAATTGAAACATTATTTGCACTTTTTTGAAACCAGATGGAGTAGTTACAACATCTACCAGCAGAGGCAGATTGGGCTACGCTAAACAGCCAGTGCTACACTCGACGACCATATGCATTTCTATACATCCACTAAACTGGATACAATACAATCAATGAAATACCTTGCATAAAATAGCACTGTTTAGTAATTTTGCCCTCAAAAAAGTGCAGCTGGAAAACTCTTTTTAGTGAGATGGGGCGTAGGAGTAAGCTAGTCTTGGGAAGCAGTCATGTCCAATGTGCACAGGCAGAATTGATTTAGATGGCAAAATAGTTAAGCTTTTCTATCCTCCGCCGCACAAAATCGCACACTCAAGCCAATAACAGGCCTGGTGGGGATGTGGACGGAGCCTTTTACTCTGTCTGACCCCATTGACCCACCAAATGAAAAAATAATAGAACAGAGGGCAGTTTTATGTATTTCATAAAGCCCTCCGGGGAATGTGTTTTTAAAAATCTCTCTGGGCCCCCGTAATGGATCTAATGGATAATAGGGAGCTCTCCCGAACCCTGTATTCTCTCATAACATTAATATTGAAGTGCATGAAAACGGCCTTTGAAAATGCCCATGTATTAAATGAGAACAGTAGGCTGTTTTTATGAATTGTTCTTTACGATTATGTAGACAGGTGTACCTGTAGTTTGTTTTTCCTTGGGCTACTGTTTTGTTTGACAGCAGAGCGCTCTTGATTTTGTTTGCCGACCTGCCGGCCTTGTAGGGTGCCGGCAGTGTAGAACATGGGATAGGAGCTTGCTAAAAAGAACTGCTGTCTCCTGCAATATATTTTGAGGGACAGGGGTCTTGTTTCATTGTTGTTTCTAAGCTCTCATACTTCCTGCATCTGAGTTACATGATATTACAGGACTAGGTTTTGAGAAAGTTCTGTTCCTCTAGGCCGACATGCTGAAAGCCGTATTGTCCATGTCTTAGCATAAGAGGAGCTACCCTGCCAAAACTGTTACTGCGTTCCGACTGACAGAGTCCCTTCGTAGTTTTCACTGCTCCCTACTCCCTGAGCACAGGATATCTGTTTCACTTGATAAAATGTGTTAATTCTGAACATCCTGAATTGTCATCACATACTGTAGAGGAATTGGTAACACATTATTTGTATAGTTCACTATAAACATTCTGTAAGTAACTTCACAGCTACTGAACATGTCAACTTCCAGTCAAGTATTAGTAGACTGTCAGCGTAGTAATTGTGAATGTTTTAGTCTGATGGTGTCCCAACACAATCTACCTTTGCAAATACATGTCAAATTATTCTACTAACCTAACCTAACCCTAACCTAACTTGATTTGTAATCAAAATAAACTGTAACCAAGGAGTTTAAGGTTAAATCGCTGATAAATGTTGTTTAATGTAAAAATAAACATAAGTTGGTTATAATATATATATATATTTTTAATATATTTTTTGCATTGTAACTAATGCACCTTACACACTTAATACCCACAAACAACCAAACAACTGGAAATGTGTCGATAAAATCAATAAAACTAAATAAAAATGCTGCAACCTTGAATGCATTTATTTTATTAAAACTTCTCGAAGTACTGGAGTGATATGTAAAAAAAAAACAAAAAAAAAACAGTGGGTAATATGCATAAAAGTAAATTGCCCTCTCCACTTCCGATCAAGTGATGCATTGATATTCCCTCATTCCCTATGTCATTTACAGTGCCCTTCGTACTGTATGCTCCCTTTGGATTGGAATCTCGCTTAACATAGCAGAATATGTCCCCTTTTAGGACAATTACTTTCGAATGGAACATACCTTTTACTACAGGAGATATATAGTCATATTTAAAATTATGAGTGCATGTAAATGGGCAACATTATTTGAATAATCAACTGAAGTGCTGTGTCAAGATACAATTTTACCAAGAATTTCAGAAAAAAAATGTGCTCATATTGCTGTACAATGAATGTTCTTCCCGTTTGGTCAGGCAATTTGTCTTTCTTCTTCAGCTCGACCAAGCATCTTTTGACTTGTTTTGCAAATATGAATGAGGCTCAAAAGTGTGTGCTACACACAGAGTCTGCATAGATTGTGATGATGACGAAATTTGCATTATGCGAGCTGTGAGCAAGAGCTACCTGGAAAACGTACAAATGAATTATACGTTTAGCTTTTTGCTGTTTCCACATACATGTATTTGTAGAGTACGCAATGGCTACTGCACAATAACAAATTGCCAGTGTGGAAGATGGATGAACGGATAAGAAAGGGTGAATTGCCAGGCACCAGGCAAGGGATAAGCTGCCATCCATCCTCTTTCAGCAGTGATCCATCAGGGAGAAAGGCTCCACGGAAGACTGACCCAGGAAAACAGAGGAAATCTACCTACAGAGCTGGTGTCAGGAGAGAGAATGGATCATTTGATGTGTTGTGTGTGTTTCTGTGATCACCCCGATAATGCATCTTCAAGGTCACCTACATAAATTATAAGTTACGCTGACATAATATGGTGCAGGCTTTCAATTTTTCAAGTAAATCGAGGGTAGTCTCTTGGGATGCAATTTCATGAACCATAAATAAACTTTAGTCAGGAAACATATTTGGGCCACATACATTCAAAGGAACCTCCAAGTACCAACCCCATCAAGCACTCTCTGCAATCAATAACACTAAGGTTTAAAATAATAGTCTTGATCTGGTGGCTTATGGAAAGTTGCAAAGCCAAATTCGACCACATAATTATATACAGCATGCATACTGCCACTCATGGGCATAGGAATGAAGATAGCGGTGGTCCATGCAGTTCAGCTGACAGTTTCCCATATCAGCACTAATCCCTCGATTTAGGACTTCAAAGGTCTTTCCTGCATTAACCGAATGTGCTGAAAAATCTCAATTTGTAGGCCTGTCATAACCTCTTGCCCCGAGAGAAAGACAATCTGTAGCGCTTAATAACATATGCTTACAGTGGTTGCTGAATCTTATTTCATCCCAAAAACCTTCTCATGAAGATCTCCTCAATTCAAACAAATATTATGGGATAATAATCAGATGTGCCATCCTGATGGTGGTTTAATGCATCTTAGCAGACTTATTGAATCTTAGATGGATCTTCTCAGTTGCTGTGGGAATTTACAATATTGTGTAAATATTATTGTAAGTATTAAGACAGACAGATAGATAGATAGATAGATAGATAGATAGATAGATAGATAGATAGATAGATAGATAGATAGATAGATAGATAAAGTGAATTGATTAAGCCCAAAGTAAGTGTCACCACTTCAAATCTCTGGGCATACTCTGACCAGGAGCAGATGGCGTTGAATGATGCATTTTGTAGGAACAGTAAATATTGGCAGGTGTGCTGGATGCCTTCTTCAGCACTCTCTGTGGGCAGTCGAGTGAGGGCATACTAATTGGCAACCTCCACTGTGAGCCCAGACATTGGCAGCTGCCTGACAGATTCATGCCGACTGTGCTGGGCGAGCATGTACCACACTTGACCTCTGTGTTCGCTTTTGCCAACAATTGCTCCAAAGACAATGTGAATGCTCGGACAAGAAGTCATTTGGAACAGATCAGACATCAATTGCGGTCCTGAACTCCTTGGTGAATTAAAATCAATTGCCTTACCTGGGTCAGTTTGACTTTTTAAAATCGCAACTTCAGCCTTTGCACACTGGGAAAAAATGTCGCGACTATTGTAGTATTGTACTAATGTTACATGTTTCATATTCAAAATGCTACTTAAATAGTGTATACTGTTTCTCAACACATTTCTTAGTACATTTTTAATTTTAAGTACATTTAAACATATTTTGTCATACTTGAAAGAAAGACAATTATTTTGATGTGTTGACTAACACGGTATAATTTATACTAAAGCATATGTAAATTACTTGATTATAATTTTAACTGTACTGTTATTTGATATTTTATTTAGAATTATTATTTTAAAATGTACTAAATTGCCCATAAATTGAATTACTAAACTTCATTTTTACAATGTGTAATTACAAATATAACACACGTACACATTTCAATATAAATTATACTGATATAAATCAGTAAATATACAAGAAATATGCAATAATTTGTGTAAACACATTTGGTTATTTCTTAGGTGAACATAAATAGTTGGGATTAAATAGAATGTATTTGTATTTTGTACAATTATATTAAATAATTATGTCAATTAGGTCTTAAAATAACAGAAACCAAAAAAATAAAACTGCTACTGTCATTAATGTTATTTAAAAAGAAAAAAAAGAAAAAGAGAAAACCATTCACTGTTCTTGACTGAATAATAATTTTATATTTCATAAAAGTCACTGTACATTTTATATTTGAACACTTTATTTGATTTGCGTAGTATTTATCACATGAGTTAGTACTTTACCTGAGGCTTTTAAGCAGATAGCACAGAAGGCAGTGCTCATGTTGCAAAAGGGCATACTGTATAATGTAAGCTTGAGGATTTCCAGCTGAAGGGGAGAGAAAATAAGACTTTTATATTTTCAGGGACAGTTTCTCACATCTCTTACAAGCACACAAGGACATACTTCCTCTCCAGCTCAGTTAGAAAAGGGGCTGTCTTAGAAAGGACACCCATGTGTTAAGGAAAAGCACTCAGATGTGTCAACCCGGAGATTCAAGGAGCTTCTCTGTCTCTCTGTAAGTCACAGTCAAACCCCTTCAAGTTCCCAATGTCTCATTTCCAGGCTCTCTTCAGCCGGGTCGACACAGCTCTGGCATACCTCCGCCAGACAGATGACTTTATGGCCAACTTACATGCCTGTTTGATCAAGCAGGCCATGCATAAATGTCATCCCATGCAGATGGAGATGTGAAGCAGCAGTAAATCTGACGAAAGCCATCATAACCTTGGCTCAAAGCAGAAAGGGAAAATGGGGGAAGGAGGGGAAAGGGCAAAGAACTCACAGCGAACAGGAAAGCCCTTATGCTGGCTTACCTAAATTAAGCGAATGTAAATCATCTTCAAATGTAGCACATGCTCCCCACAGATGCACTCTATCATCTACTGCACATTCATTATTTAGCAACATAAAAGCTAACGAAAGAGCCGCAGGAGTGAGTCTTCGGGCCAGGCATGTGGCGTGTAAGCGCAAATGTGAGGACATCATTCAGAAAATAGTGTGGAAAACAGTAGAAATGGGCATCATTAACTTCACTGGAAAATGTTAATTTAGAGTGTTATCATTACCATAATTTTCACAACATCTGAACAATACTTTGCATTTGCAACTGTACATTGAGTTTGATGTAAACCGGACCACCAAAGCAATATCTTGCATGCTATTCTGAACTGAATTAGAAATGCCTTTTAAATTCCAATTCAATTTATGAATATGAATTGAGCAAACAGGATGAAGAATTGGTATTTGAAGTATGATTCTGCTTTTTAACTAGAAAAGCTAACTTTTAATATTGGCTTGACAGCCTTGTATGAAAGTTTTGTAAGAAGTTCAAAAAGCTTTGACATTTAAAGGTTTAGGCCTTTCGGATAAATAAAGTAGATCAATAACTTTGATAGAGGCCTTGCACACTAGTGACAGATGCTGCAAGAAAAACAGCAGGATTTGCTCCTCAGTATAGTGTAGTACATTATACAACAGTATTCAATAGTAATGACATATTCAGTGTGTATGATCATATTTATACACGATTGTAAATGGATGCTGCCTTATTGGGACATTACTTACCCCACCCCTACCTCTACAGGAGTGGACACCACATCCAACTTCAACTATAGGCTTATCAAATACCGCTAGTTACTTTATTTCCACTTTTCAGACATTTTTATCATTTTATTTACAATAATTGCCTCTCTGAACAGATCTGCAATAGGGTATAGGGTAAAGTATGGAGCTGGGAAAAGAAGAATTTAAACTCTGTTTGGTTGTGTCTGCTATCCTTAAAGGGGCCATTGGATGCCATTTTCCACAAGTTGATATGATTATTTAGGGTCTTAATGAAAAGTCTGTAACATACTTTGGTTAAAATGTCATAATGGTGGTGTAAAATACCCTTTTTAACCTGTCAAAATCAACTCTGTTTTCAGCGAGCTGTTTTCATGTTGCTTTAAATGCTAATGAGCTCTGCTAATCCCGCCCCTTTTCCGTGGGGTGATGAGCTGACTGTAAACTTCAGCCGCGAAACTTGCTAACTAGCACATATTAGGCGATTTGCAAAGATTCATAAAATACCCTTAAACTCACTTCTTCTGTAGATAAAGCTGGATTACTACTGATTCGCGCGAACATCGGGATAGGCACATAAACTTCAAAAACAAGAGTAGCGTTAATCCTCTGGATCTTCAATGGCTCAGATGTTGGGAGTAAACAACAACTGCTATGTTCATTATTAAATCCAACAACAAAACACCTCAATCGCTTTATCGGAGACATTCTTGATTTCCCCTGAACTCTTTTCAACCCCCACAAGAAACTCTCACATCGATTGCTGTTAAAATGATTGGATTTTACTTGTTCAATTTTAAACAGCAATGATAAATGTGACTGCACCTTTACTCTCCACACCACTGCTCCTGTTACTGGATTCAGGTTTCTTATGTCATTGTATCTGGCTAAACCAGACAATGGTGGGCAAAGTTAGTGCTAACAATACAGTCTATTTCAGCTGGGCTACTGTTTCACTGTAGCTGCAGGTTGTTAAGCAATCTTAAACTGAATGTTTTTTTGATAGAGGAGTAGCAATATTGGGCTAGTTTTGGGCAAGTTTGAATGGTAATTGTGTTGGTTTTGTTTCGCAGACCTGGCAACCATGGGCTTAGTTTAGCTTATGTAACTTAGCTTAGTTAGCTTTTGTGGAACAGGGTAGAACACCACCTAATTTCACATAAGCTGTGTTGAATTTCTTTCAGTTGTAATTCAGTAAATTTCACTTCATATCACTCCAGTTTAACTTCCTGAAAAACTTTGCTTTTTAATTAATTAATTATTATTTATTTATTTATGTATTGTCATTAATTAAAATCAGAGTCAATAGAGTAAAATAGAGAGTAAATAGAGTGAATTCTTTTGAAATTTTCTTGACTTCCTCTAATACTTAAAAATGTCACTTTTTCACTGAAATTACCTAGAATTATTTGTCCCAGAAACTTTTTTATATGGTGGTTGAAATACAATGCTGCGTCAACTCAACCAGTCAGCATGTTCAGTGCCCAAATCCAGCCCCGAAAGTTCCGGACCTTTAAAAAAGTACTACCTCAGGAGCAGGGACTTTCTGAGGGGCATTTTTTTTACCCTGAACTTTATATAGATCCTGGTTCCTGCGGTGGAAACACACAGAGTATCGGCCCAAAGTGTAGCTCCTTGGGAATGTTGCTGCAGTGGAAACGGGGCTTTTGTAAGTCCAGTAATATGCTTTCTCTTACAGTACACTTTATGCACTGGAACATAAACAAAGAATGTTTTGTTCCAACAGTTTTCTGATTTACAGTGCTGTTGTAGTCATTTTAAGTTGTTTTGTTGTGTTCGGAGTTCATCTTTATCTAAAATTATATTTGTTGGTTGTCAGAGCTGTTGACTTTTAGTTGTCAAGCCTTAGTTGACAACTCATGTTAAGACCAAAATATGAATGCAGAGGCTTCTAGCTACTCGATTTTAATTTTGAGCATCACTGCATTCCAAAATATGTCACATTGCAATCGTAAAGACTGGTCAAGCACTCAAGACTTTTTTCACGTACTTTGTCTAAAGACTGTTTCTGTTTTAATAGTTCCAAGAAGACAGCCACAACATCTGACATTTTGTGGAAGCCATCCAAAAATATGTCTAAAAACTGATATCGACCACAGTTGTAAATGTCATAAGGACCTGAAGTAGGCTATTGATGAAACATCATTGAAAGAGAACTAAAATGTATCAATACATCTTCATGGTGGAGAAAGGTTTAGTGCAAAAGCAAGGGTGGGAAAATCTTGGTCAAATAAAAAAATAAAAAATATTGGTAAGTGAAAAGTGCACTGATAATGTTCCCTACTGTATTAGATATCCACACAAGCCTTAGCAGAACTGTTTGATTAACGCAAATGGCATTATTGAAAACAATGATACCATTTAATGTGTCCTTAATGATATTGGTTGCACAGCTGTGCTCCGCATGGTGATTATCCGTATCGGATTAATTATTAACATGCATTATGGACATTGAGTAATGCTAAATCAAATGATGAAATCCATATGTTGAAATTCTTACTGTGATGATGCAGTAGTTTTAATGAGGATTAAGTGGCGTGTGGGTTGAGCGTGAGCTCCTTGGTCTCAGCCCATACAGCTTTCTAATTAGAGGCCCGGTGGACTTAACCCTGTCTCATCGGCCCACTCAGAGAAGGGGCTCTATTAATTGTCTCTGGCGAGTTGTCATGGATCTTCATTTCGCCATGGCTTCGTTAACCAGTATGACGTCGGGGAAACATATTTCACTTGTGTAAATATTGACCCTTAAGACCCAACATACTTCAAGTACCAGCAGCTTCCAGTGTTGATTACCCGTATGTTCCACCATATTCTCAAATGTACTGCATGTTTTTCATTTTTTAAGTAATTTTTTTTTCAGGCATCACAGCTTCACACTCAGGATTTCCTTATTTTTCCTTTATTCATTTTCTAGAATTTCTTGTTGTTTGACTATATTGTTGTTGTTGTTTTTAATTAAAGTTCATAATATATTATTAAAATGAGCTTATTCTGTGATAGCAGGAATCCATCCAGCACTAAAGAGCTTGTGCATTTAAATCAGAAGACGAAAATAAAATGTGTTCATGATTATAATAAACAGAATGTTATTGTTCATTGGTGTGTATGCTAATATAAGTATGCTATAGTTTTCTTTTTAATTATCATTCTGTTTGAGATTTACCTTTACAACCATATGCAGGAACGAATCACTTAAATGATCATTGTGAATATGTACAGAGTACTAGTTACTACCTTATAGATAATAAAGATTTAATGAATGTTGTCACTATCGAGATCTTTCAGGGGAGAATGTGAAAAGTAGAAAGCTGCAGCATGTGCATGGCCTTTGTGCAAAAGAAAATGAACTGTGAAAAAGTGTCGTGATTTGCTCAGTCTGATTGAGACTGTATGAAATTTGGTCTTACTTTAGTCTTTTAACGCGCTACAAAAAACGCTTACCCATGTCGAATGGTCTTTCTTTCTCTGTCGCTTTCAATCTATTTTTCTCTCTCACGTAAGATGAAGGAATTGATGGGGGCCGGAAGCCAGAGCATGTAGAGTGGTTAGAAGTACTCATCTTTGACAGGGAATGGAGGTGAGTTTCCCGACCCATTCAGCTCTCACTGTGCAGACAAATCACAGAGATCAAGAAGGGTGAGGAACATGTGAGCTTTTCCCGGCTGACTCACGCTTTGCCTCCGGATGTGCAGTGATCCCCCGCCGACACGGCAAGTTACTAAACCACACAATTGACCTGGGTTTATAGATGTAAGAATGCCAGATTTGTCAGTCTTTGATGTGCATAGACACCATCTCATACAGACATTTTCCTATCAATTTGGCGGATAAGAAAGGCTGAGAGTAGGAGATATTTATTACAAAAGTTTATTCCAAAGCTGGGATTTGAAATAAATATCTGATCAGGGTCTTATAATGTATGATAGTATGGATTTGTGGTAATGATGTGTGATTATTATATATTATTTGAAGAAAAGCTTAACAACATATAAAATCAGCCAGAAGTCAATGAACTTTAAATAAAGTATTTCAAAGATATTTATTTTCTTATATATAATTGTTTTTAATTATATTTTTTATTATTATTATTATTTATTCCTGACGAGAAACTGCATTTAGTTACATCTGTGCGCGACTCCACCTTATTATTAGAGTGCAAACATTTTAATGCAACAACCAGCAATTTTAACAGTTAAAACAGTACATTTTACAGTTTTATGAGCCCTTTTTTATTTTTAGTGGATGCCTGTAGTGCTTCATTAGTGCTTCTGACATCCAGAGGGAAATTAGAAGAATGAGATGATTGATCGGAGCTGCTATCCTGATGTTTATCTTTTTTACTGGCTCATTGCATTCGTCTCCGCCTGCCACCCCCTTGATCAATAATGTAAATTCCCAGCAATAACTGAGGCTGATTAATATTGAGAGCAGAAGTCTTAACTCACGGCCCGAGAGCCATTAGGAACGCACAAGAGCATATCCACATACACAGGCACATCTTTAGCTGACCTCACACTAAACATCTGATTGATACACCCCTTTACAATAGAGCACTGTGCCGCCACGCACATGTTATTAGCTAGCCCAGACAATAAATATGACTCGGAAGTGTCTCTAATACAATCATTTCAGATCGCAACATTGGATAAATGGACGCATTTATGCTCAGTTCCATTCAACGGGATACTCTGGGATATTCTTGCTTCATCTCTAACTCACCCTACGCTCCATTGAATGATGCTCTGATGGTGTAAAATGGCAACTCTACTGTTAGCTTTCCATTGACTGTTAGATTTGTTTATCAACAAGTAAGTCTAACAACCAAGTTACAGTGGATAAATAATCCCTGCAAAAGGTTTCAAATTGACACTTTATTTGTTAACTTTAGACACTTCAGACCTGTAAGCAGTGCTGAATGATTATGAAATCAGATTCCAAAAAGTGAGTACTCGAAATTGGATTATATTACGTTATAAAATGCTCATAATCAGATTACAGTTGCTTTTTGTTTTATAGACTACATGATATTATTCAAAAACTGGCTGTATATAATAGTATATAAGTATATAATTCATACTTTTTGACTTTCCCTAATTCCCTAATTCTCATTTAAAGTTTCCTTTCCAAAACTCCTACTGTGTGTCATATCATTTAGCCTTCACTATTCACAATATAGAATGGCGATGTAAATATATTTGCAAACTATGCTTCTAAAATGAATTGTTGGTTCAGTAACTCAAACAAATATTTCAAACCTGGAAGACTGTATGTTTGTCAGCTAAACCCCTTAAAGGAGATTATATTTTAGAAATATAGCAAGAGATTTGCATTTCCACAGTTCTTAGACGACACAAAGGTAAACAAATGAAATGTATATATACTTTGTGTTCAAGAGTTTCGTTTCAGTTGTTTTCATTTTACAATAATTTATTTTTATTTTACATTTTTTATTATAGATGTTTAATCAGCTCACAAACTAACTGCATTTCTTACATTAACCCCAGTTTGGGAAACCCCATGTAATGTTATGTTTAATGGACTTCATGTTGATTTCAAATAATGGAATATGTTTTATTTATATTTGCTTTTTTATATTGATGTGTACATTTCATGGCAAGTTTAAAACAATTTGAAAATGTAATCTAAAAAGTACTCGAATGACTGTAGTTGTCATGTAGTTGCAAAGTTACTTACTCTTATTATGTTAAAGTGGACTATCCAGAAGTTTTACTAACTACCCTTACTAACTACCCTATCCAAACAGGTACATCTTAAGTACATTTCACCCTATGTCATTAGGTGCATGTCCACTTGACACTGATAACATATAGTATTGCTTTTACAACTATAGCAACGCAACATAATAGAACAGAATCAATGGGGTCTCAAGATATGTTTTTATGAATTATTTGTATATAAGTCTTTAAGTCTAGATTAGCAGGTTAACTCCTAAACTCAACCATCCTGACCCTTCTGAAAGCTGTAAATGCAGACTTTCTGACTTGAACTGGATGGAGCATTAGCGCCATTCGTTTCAGCAAATAATTCCTCGTTTCTATTTCTTCTCCCTGTATTTTCTCGGTTTCTTTGCGGCTCACTTGCTGGGCAAATATAAAAAGAAAGATCCAGACGAACCTAGTTCCCGCTCATAACCTCGTTCTGCTCTCTGAAAAAGCTTTTAGTCTAATTTATTCCCTCATCTCAACATCATCTCAACTTCAACTATAATTTCTCAAATTAATGTCCCTCAGAGAAATTACCAGAAATACATTTACTGCTGTTCAATGACCCCGGACGACTGTTTTTTTCCTCTCGTAGTATAATTAACAGCTCATTTTAAATTGTATTTAAATTATATTGAAAAATCTTTTTTTATTTAGATTTTTTTATAAAGATCTTTATGAAAATGTGATTGAATAAGTCATGTGTAAAGCCTTTATTTTTTTTTCTTCTGATAATCGCGCACCTGTGAGTGTGCAGCAGTGAAATGTGTTAAGCTAATTACTACAGTAACTACATTATTTGGCAGATGGATTGTTAATTGGGTCCCACTTTAAATTAGGAGGCCTTAACTACTATGTACTTAGATTGAAATTATGTTTTTGATAAAATGAACGTATTGTGTACATACATGTTTGTACATTGTACTTATATATATTTTTTAACTATGTAATTACATCTGTAATTAATGTATGCAATTGCATTTATAATTACACTATTAACCCATCACTTACACCTTAACCCACCCTTAAACCTACCCATACCACCAAATCTGTTCCTGACCTTACCCATATCCCACAGAAATAGCAGCAAAAGTGTTTTGCAAAACAATATGAGCACAATAAGTACAGTGTACTTATTTTTTTGATACATAGTAGTAGTAGTAGTTAAGGCCACCTAATATAAAGTGGGACTATTAATGGTTATTATATTGTATTATAATGTGGTAATATTTTATTCCATTTACTGAACACTGCCATTGTTTTAAGCCAACACCTTCTAATACATAGATTGGTTCAAGTACATGATAAGTGTAAAATTGAGTGTATGTTTCAAATAGTTTATTGCTTTATTGTATAATTGATATTTCAAAATCAAAAATTTGATTCAATGATTAGATGCGTCATATCAAATTAATTATGTGCAAGTAACAGTAATAAACCACAACAGCAGGATTCTTGGAGTAAAAATGATATTTACATTATTTTTTTAATTTATTTGGTAACACTTTATTTTAAGGTGTCCTTGTTACACATGTCACATGTACTATTTCAATAACAATAAATGATGCATAATTACAGTACACCCAAGTAACTCTAAGACAAACCATAAGGTTTATGATTGGGGTAGATGTAGGTGTGGGGTAGGTGTAGATGTTAATAAAACACAATCTAATCGGTACAAAATTGTATTTATTGTTAGCTTCTGGTTTTTGCTGCATACCTTCTAGCCACAACCACCTATGATGACATTTGAAACTGTTACGAAATATACTGTATACAAAGCAGCATCAATTCAACTTCGCTACAAAACATTTTTTGAATAATTCCTGGTGGAGAACTACATTATCAAATGATCTAGCAATCAGAGAAGTCGCTGTTACCAAAATTGCTTTTGGCTCTTCAATGGCTTCACTTGGAAATAAAGAGAAAAAAAATAGACAAAGGCCATTTCCGAATAATTTCTTCTAAGAATAAGAGCAAGATGCTCTGCTGTGTAATTTGTGAAGTATAATCACAAATAGATCGCCCCGATTAGCAGTCTGTGTGATATGACTGGATTTTTTCCACTCATATCTTAGGGCACAGGCACGGCCCACGGAGGGAGAGAAAGAGGGATTATGACCCACGAAAAAAAAAAATACACTGAGGTTTGAACAATGAGGTTTTTCATTTATATGGGTGAAATGAGAGCTGGAAATGTAAGTATGTTATATAATTCCTCACAGCTTACTGATCGAGTCAAGCACTGTGGTGTCATTTATAGAGATGGCAGGGAACCACAGAGGAGAAAAAAATGTCAAGAAATTCTTCCCCTGAAGGCACAGGTCAGAGCTTTGAATCATGAAATTTAAAGACGGCTGAGAAGTACCTGTGCTGTGCTATCAGACGGTGTGAAAGTCTCTTAGCCCTCTATCAATAAAGCAGTAAGTGAGTTAGAACATTATTTGTATATAGACACCCTATTATGCTCAATGTCCTGTTTAGCAGCTACGTCAGCTGACAGAAAGACTAAACGGCTGTATAAGATGCTGCTATTATCCAGGCGAAACCTCATCCAGCATCTGCTGCTGCTGTTCTGCTGTCAAACACTGCAAGCGTGTATCCAGTTCATTGCTTTTGTTTGTCTATGCTGATGCTCCTGGCCGAGTCCTGAGTAGATCAAAAACTAAAAAAAAAGAGTAAGTTAGGCTAAATGTCCAGACAGCGACCACAAATTAAACAATAGTTTCCTTCTGCTAATAATACCATTAAGTTATGAAAACGCTATTTCTGAATGTTCTCTGGACATTTAAAATGTTTTTTTTTAAGTTAAAGAATTATGTAATTTCACAATTTATAATTTATCATTTATCATTTTATAATTTATTGCATCATTGTATCAGTTTTCATCATTTTGTTTTCTGAATGGTCTGAAACAAGAGGAAACATTAAAAAAAAAATATATATATATATATATATAACATCAATGTCAAATTAAAGCATTTTGGAAAACAACATCCTATGAACAAATAAAAAAAACTAAGTTTGTCTAGTAATTTTTGAGAATATCATTAAAGGGGTCATCTGATTTGATTTCAAGTTTCCCGTTATCTTTGGAGTGTAACTAGCTGATTGTACATAGATGAGGACCCTAAGTGTCAAAGACTAAAGTCTCAAAACCAAAGAGATCTTCTTTATAAAAGTTAAGACTCGTCCACGCCCTCCTAAAACGGCTCATTCAAACACACCCCAACATGTCTATGTCACAGTGTGGGAAGATTTGTAAAACACCGCCCAAATGTATATGCAAAGAATGAAGGCAGAACTATTATTCTCGCTGTAGTATTGTTGCTGCCGCCGGTGACATGTCGTGGAGACGCTGTGTTTCGTTGTGAAAGCGAAAGTACTTTGTTTGGGCTTCCAAAAGAGGACACAACTAGAAATCAGTGGTTGTTGTTGTACAGCATATTGTTATTTACTACCTTACTACTTTTTATTTACAACACTGTTCCAGAACAGTTCAACTCAAATATTAGAGTGTGTGTGCAGTGCATTTTACGGAGGAATATTTCCTGAACCTGGGAGTAGCCTGCTAGTTATGCTCAAAGGCTGTTTCTATAAAGTGGGGCAATTCCAACTTTACAAGGACAGTCTGACGATTCTGACTCACAGCCTGTCAGTATGTATTTAAATAATTTGCCACTGACTATTCAAATGCAAGTTTTGAGCTCTGTAGAGTTGTACAGTACTGTACTGCTTGTTGTTTGTCATTTCTCTGGTCACAAATGCAGACTTGGTAATGTATGTTTACGTGGCGCGATGCAACGTGATGCATAACAAGACAGTATAAGTCACTATAATCAGTAATTAGGTCCTCAATGAATGCAACAAATCTCTCGTTTATAGTGGGTTTTATTGTTTTTGTGTTGACGTGCCGGGACACGTTATCACAACATGGTAACGGCGTAACATTTCTGTCACACGCTTGAGGTATTCGGCCTATCACAATGCACTGGATAGCTGGCCAATCAGAGCATGCCTTGCTTCTCAGAATGAGCTTTGTAAAAATCTACGCTTTTCAGGAAGGCGGAGCATAGAGCAGCAACAATAATGTACAGTAACCATCATCCAAAGCCACGCCTCCTGAACGCATGAACGCGAACAGACCCGATGACCAGAGACAATATTACTAATACATTGTGTGTCATTCACCGGTAAGAAAACGTTATAGTACAGTTAGTTAAAGTACTACAATACCAGGAAGGTATTTCAAATCTGTGTGAACTGGGTGCGCAGATGTATGCAAATACATATGATGACAGGCAGGTAGGAAAGTGAATAAAAATGCTCGGAACAAGACATTTCTTGGTTCTAAGCCTTCCAAAGAATATATAAATACATATAAATACATTTAGACCACTTAACTTAATAAATTGCTATCGGGATATGAAGAGATTTTCAACCACCATAAAAAAAATATGCTTCTGAAGACAATCACCTATTTTACCTTTAACATAGTGGAAGAATGTTTGTTCATAACTTTGAGAAAATGTTTGTCATAATGTTATAAGACCATCCCCCGTGAGTTCACACCAAGGATGATAACTATAATAGCTATATTTTTTAGTTTGATTAACAGTAATGACAGAAGGCGCAGCTTTATTAGGCTGCTGTCACAAGACTTATTTCACGGATCCAATACTTATACACATGCGTTTTCTTTTGCAACTGTTTACATTAATTTAAGACAAGTTATATAATTTAAGTCAAAAATAGCTAATAGCTATCTGATTAAAAGTATAATTCACAGAAAAAATGAAAATTTGCTGGTAATTAACTCACCCTCTGGCCATGCAAGATGTATATGTGACTCTTTTTCTTCTTCAGTAGAACAGTAAATACATTCTTTTACTGAAACCATGGTCAGATTTGTCGCACTGTACAGCATCCAATTACATCACTAATTATAATGACTTCTATAATATTGTGTTGGGGCGTTAGGGGCATGTTTGTTTTGGTGATTTCAAATATCAACATTGGCTTCCAGAAATTGTTTACCCTGCCTTTAATGGCTTCTGATGATATATTGAGGTCATATGAAGCAAAACAATCAATCTGTGCAAGATTCTGAACTATATTATATATTAAATATTATTTACAACTTTATTACTTGTAATCCATAGCCTCAGGCAAACGGGGAAGTCTGATTATCTTCAGCAAATTAGGTTTATGAGGCTTTTTTTTTATTCAATGAACCGATTGTATTTTCAATTGAAATGAGTAGAAGTTTTAACCTGGAAACAATATGTAGCATGTCACAACTTAACAGGCAGATTTAGCAAGAGCTGAAACTTTAGGTTATAAGAAAGTTTGTAAAAAAATAAATAAAAATCCCCTTCTTCCCTGTTGCAGTTCTCTTTGCCTCTCAGTTTGTTTTCTGTTTATATACATATATAGATATTTCATTTCTGTGAACCTATTAAAGTGACCTTGAAAGATACATTCAATTCAGCTTGGCTGACTCTTACATGAACCACAGCTATTCACACAAAGAGAGAATGTTGTTCCGTAAAGCTCCAAAGACTTCAATCGCCAAAGGTCAAGACTTTATACAGATATATATTAAATTAGTTATCAGCTGTGGAAAACAATTTATTTTTCATCACTCTTCACCTTTTTTTGTAAACTGTTTGTGCTGTGATCAGTGTTAGGGAAGCTTCTGAAGTTTCTCAAGTTAGTAGTTGGCTACACCATTGTGTAGAAGGTGCTTGTGTGTTCTATTAAATGAGCCATTTAAAGTATATAGTATTGTATTGCAGATAATGCACTATTAAAAAAACAAAAGGCAACTTAAGTATACTTAAAAACTATGGTTATGTTTCCAAATAAAATTAAGTGCACTTTTAAACAAGTACACTTTGTAACGATGTCAAATTAAAATATTAAAATAATGTTTTAAGTCTTTTGTCATCTTTTAAAAAACTCTTATTTTGATGTATTGAATAACACCCCAAAGCACATGTAAAGTACTTGATTATAGTTTGAACTATAATCTGTTATTCAATATTACATTCATAGTTAATATATTTTAAAAGCACTAAACTGAATGATCACATCAAGTGTAACTAAAATATATATTTTTATACATGACAATAAAGTTTTAATACAAATTATATTAAAGTGTTTTAGTTTACAATAAATGCGTATCAGTGCAGTGTGCAGTTAATTTTAACCATCCAAAACAATATAAATAATGATGAAATTACATACAAAGATGAACTGAAGTCCTTATTAAAATAAGCACTCAAAAGTTCTGCTAAGATTTTTGCAGAATTTAACAAAATGTTTTTCCAGAAAAAAGTGTAAAATATGAATGATGCATTTATATAGCGCTTTATTGTGTATTGCTGTACACCCAAAGCACTTTACAATTCACATGATTGTAGGGGGGTCTCTCCTCAACCAGCACCAGTGTGCAGCATCCACTTGGATGATGTGACGGCTCCCACTGTACAACGGTGCCAGTGCGCTCACCACACACCAGCTACAGGTGGAGAGGAGAGATAGTCATAGAGCCAATCAAGTGTATGTTCTCACCACACACCAGCTACAGGTGGAGAGGAGAGAGAGTCATAGAGCCAATCAAGTGTATGCGCTCACCACACACCAGCTGCAGGTGGAGAGGAGAGAGAGTCATAGAGCCAATCAAGTGTATGCTCTCACCACACACCAGCTACAGGTGGAGAGGAGAGAGAGTCATAGAGACAATCAAGTGTATGCTCTCACCACACACCAGCTACAGGTGGAGAGGAGAGAGAGTCATAGAGCCAATGAAGTGTATGCGCTCACCACACACCAGCTGCAGGTGGAGAGGAGAGAGAGTCATAGAGCCAATCAAGTGTATGCGCTCACCACACACCAGCTACAGGTGGAGATGAGAGAGAGTCATAGAGACAATCAAGTGTATGCTCTCACCACACACCAGCTACAGGTGGAGAGGAGAGAGTCATAGAGACAATCAAGTGTATGCTCTCACCACACACCAGCTACAGGTGGAGAGGAGAAAGAGTCATAGAGACAATCAAGTGTATGCGCTCACCACACACCAGCTACAGGTGGAGAGGAGAGAGAGTCATAGAGACAATCAAGTGTATGCGCTCACCACACACCAGCTACAGGTGGAGATGAGAGAGAGTCCTAGAGACAATCAAGTGTATGCTCTCACCACACACCAGCTACAGGTGGAGAGGAGAGAGTCATAGAGACAATCAAGTGTATGCTCTCACCACACACCAGCTACAGGTGGAGAGGAGAAAGAGTCATAGAGACAATCAAGTGTATGCGCTCACCACACACCAGCTACAGGTGGAGAGGAGAGAGTCATAGAGACAATCAAGTGTATGCTCTCACCACACACCAGCTACAGGTGGAGAGGAGAGAGTCATAGAGACAATCAAGTGTATGCTCTCACCACACACCAGCTACAGGTGGAGTGGAGATAGAGTCATAGAGACAATCAAGTGTATGCGCTCACCACACACCAGCTACAGGTGGAGAGGAGAGAGAGTCATAGAGACAATCAAGTGTATGCGCTCACCACACACCAGCTACAGGTGGAGAGGAGAGAGAGTCATATAGACAATCAAGTGTATGCGCTCACCACACACCAGCTACAGGTGGAGAGGAGAGAGAGTCATAGAGACAATCAAGTGGATGGGGCTTACCTTACAAAATACCTTGCAAGAACTAAGTGAAACAAATATCCCAATGCTACATGAGAACCAAATTAGTGTTTGATTATTGCCTGAGTTCACACGGCTATAAAGCCATGTTCAAAATACAGTGTGACATAAAAAAAAAATACTACTAATAATAAAAAGCGATGTAGCACAATGCAGCAATACACACACTACTTATTCGAATAAGTACTACTAATTCGAATAAGTAATACTAATACTTATTCGAATAAGTATCTCATTATAACTTCTGTCGTGGCATTGAAAAATGTTAAGTTAATAGCACTGCTGCTTTTGGCTCCCCAAATGTCTTTGATGTAGTTAAATCCTCAGTTTAATTTGAAATCAAGATGACATTAAAATCAATGCTAAATCCTTTCTTGGGGCAAATGTTTGGCTGATGTTTAATGTACTTACAGAGTACGAAATGACAACACAAGGAATCCATATCAAATTGAACAAATATGCTCATGGATGTGCAACATTTTCACTCGCTCCTACTTGACATGGCACAACTTCAGACAGCAGCGGCTCTAACAAAACAAGCATTTGAACAGATAATACTTTCATCGCAACTGCAGGAAGTTAATCCTATTAGAACCCAGCTGTTGTCATGGTAACCCTGCGTTTTTAATCATTTTGTACCAGGATCTTTCCGCTCATTTTCTCATGGAAAGCTACTGTGAAGGTTTTTCCATCCAGACTTTGGCTTATGCCAGCTAAGAAACAGTTGGAATGAAGGATATCCCTGCTCGCAGGCACATTTCATACTGTCTCTAGGATCAGAGATAATGCTGTAATTATGCAAGGGATGTTGAGTGATTCTGTGACAGCCCTGTCAGATCTCAGGCAGATTGTCAAGCTCTAGCTTTTGTCACAGCTGTGTGAGTAGAAAGAAAGAGTGAGAGCGATGCACGGCCCACCACGCACCGCATGACTGCTGACTCCATCAACATCTAACCCTGTCTCTCCGCCTGAGACACATTCACTCACATCCCTGCAATCCAGCATTCACCACTGAGAGCCCGTCGAGTTCTTCTCAAGCAGACGAGCCAATGTGCATTATTTTTACATCGTGCACACATATACAACCTTGCCATGTCTACATATGAATGTGCATGCTGGACTAGTTTCATTTGAACCGTCTGTTTTTGAAAAATAATTGTATTATATTGTGAGGAAAATCATCTGGAAATGTTCAGAGTGAGTATTTAAATGGTGATGGTCCAACAAGCAGCATTAAGTGGTATTTGCAACAAAATTATTTCCTGGTATCAATATCAAGCGGAACTGTTTAGTCAGGTGAGCACAAAAACCTGGTTAGCAGTGTGAAGTAAAACTAATTATTGAGACCTGCCGTTAGTTCTAAAATGGGGAAATTGCCTTTTTTTAATTATGACATAAGGAATTATGAAACAATTCTTCAGATTATAATCTAATACTTCATATAGTCCTAGATTAAAATATAAACATTTGTGAAATACCCTGGCTCCGTCTCCCTCTCCTGATCCCCCATCTCTCATCGGACCTCCAGCATTGCCAGCACAACCATGGTTTTCAGGTCACCAACGTCCAATGAATGGGCCTCCAAGTGTGATCCCTTCGGCTCCATTGTATCCCTATGAGCCCAGGACTCCACCTAGGCCCTTTGACCCATCAACTCCACCAAGGCATAGAATATCCACTACAGAGGAAAAAACTCCATAGCTGGGTTTCAGGAGGATATATATATATATATATATATATATATATATATATGTATACAGTATATAAAGCAGGCTGTCATGAAGATGTTGCAATTTTTAAATAGGTCATTTGTGAGATGTATATTGTATAGCCTGACACACAAGACTAGCCACACTGTCTGCTTTCGATTTTCTCCAAGATCTCAACAAGATCATATCAATCTTACAAACAGCAACCATAAACGACAGAAGAAAAAATTCTCACAGTGTACACCTTCAAACTTCTTATTCCACAAAGACTGATCAAAATTAGCTAAATGACCTTTGTTTCTCACCTATCACGTCCCACTCAAAGACTGGGACTCATTAGATCTAATGCTTAAACGATTGTAGGTGCATTTCCCAAGGTGCCACTGCAGGTCTTAATTCGACAGAGAGAGAGAAAAAAATAATGTCAAAAAGCCATTGTGGGTTGCTTCGTCAGAAATACTCAAACCGCTCTGTATCAAGCACTGCAGTTTTCATTATGGAAAATGAGGGCCACAAACAATACTTTTCCATGAAAAAACTGCACATTTTTGTTATAATTTCCTGCCAGCTAAGACTACAGTAATCCACAGATTGCCTGCAGTCTGTTCGCTGACCACTTGATGCATATTGCACACAAAACATAAAAATATTATTTCAAGCTCAATATATATACTGTATTCATACATTATATATATATATATATATATATATATACAAAGCAATTTTTTCAGCAGTCTTTAGTTTCACATGGCCCTTCAGAAATAAGTTTTAATATACAGATTTGGTTCTCAAGAAACATTTCTTATTAATAGTTGTGCTGCTTAAATGTTTTGACAGAGAGAAACAACCATCATAAGCAGCTTCCACCCAGTCCCATCATCTCTGAAGATGCCCTCCATGCTAGAGAAGGGTCACGTGACACAAATGACAGGATGCATGAACACTGAAATCAGCTTCACCATGGTAGAAGTGATGTGTCCAATAACCAGAGACATGCTAGACAGGCAGTGCTGCTGTCATATGTATGTGAACATGTTCTCTGTGCTGCCTGGCCTGGCCGTGGCTCATCCTGTTAGACAGAAATGTCACTATGCTGGCTCAAATCACCTGCCTGAATAATGAAACGTACTGTAGATTTTTTTATTTTAGTTTTTCTATGCGGATGTTCCAGAGGAAGACAGGTGGTGAAATTAATCAGTAATAAACCCAACGATGAGTAGTACTCCCATAATTATTACAGAGAGCGTCCTGATGAATAGTGGCTTATTATATATTCCACACCTCACACCAACAATTTAAATATTTCACCGTGATTTTCTCAACCATTAACCTGAGGTGTTTTCGGCGGTGTGTGAGGGGTCTATCAGAAAACTAATCTGAAATTTTAATGTAGGCTTTTCCTCTCAATTGATCCTTGCCATGAATATAATAGCATTTTATGGAATATATATAGGTCACATTTTGAGATAACAGTGAATGTGCTTTCATGGTCATGCTTTTATATGACTCTAAATAATTACACAACACAATATGAGGGCAAGTAAATGATGACAATTTTCAGTTTAACCCTAAAGCTTCGGTATCATCTGAAACAGGTATCAAAGGTCAACAGTATCATGGATATATTTTGGTGGCAATGCCACACACACACACACACACACACATTTTAACACAAGAAATCTACACAGATAAAGATCTGTAATATCACAATTATTTTTGCTGTCGTGTTCCAAATATGACACAAAAGGAAAATAAAAGAGCACTATTTTAAATAAAATGTACTTAGTATTCTCTGAAAGCTTTCCTTCCACTTAGATTTATTCACACTCATTCAGCACACCCCTTGTCAAGGATAACACAATAAAGTTAAACTCTTGTTTCCACTGAGGTCCTTGATGTGGCCCTTGCCACCTCAAGATAAATTGCTCCAAGTTTGGCATCAGTTACTATAATATATCACATAAAATAAAACATATTGTGTTTGAAGCCACATCAGCAAAACTACATGTTGGTGGTTCTCATGAGAGTGACTACATCTATTTTAATCTTATGAGACTCTCCTGCAATTATGGTGCAATATGGCATGTACAAGATGAAAGTCTGGTTCAAAATATAACCTATTTAAACAAACAATATACAATTAATAAACAATAACTCTATCAGTCTTGTGATATTAAAATGCATTGCCAGCAAATAATGTGGAGTGAGCCATTGAGTCTTTGAATTGCCTTTTAGCAAGTCTGTTTTAGAGAAACAGTCCAGTCAAAAATTCAAATGAGCTTTTTATTCACTCTCAGGCTATCCAAGATGTAGATGAGTTTGTTTCTACATCAGAACAGACCTCTATTATAATATTTATTTTCTAAAGAAAGGGTCATATTGCATGAATCAGGGGAGAAATATGTACAGATCGAGCACCGTTTATACTGTAAGTGAAAGCAGCTTTCACCGGAGGAAGTGTATTTATGGATTATGGACTCGTATCTTAAGTGACGGTTTAAACTTAAAATGCCTTGATGATTTGTTTCTTGCATACAGTCCCATCACAGTTTTTCTCTTAACAAAAGGGATGGACTGAAGTCATGTAGATTAATTTAGGACAATTTAAATGTATTTGTGTTAGTTTTTTTATCAGCTGTTGGACTGTTTGGACTGACGGCACTCATTCACTGCAGATGATCCACTGGTGACCAAGTTATGTAATGCTAAATTGATTTAATCTGTTCTTATGAATAAACAAAGTATATCTTTAATGGCCACAGGGAAAGTACATTTTAATAAAATGTTCATTATTGTTTAAATTATTCCTTGACAGAAGAACACATTATAAGAGTAAACAGACAAGCAAAATGGAAAGAACAAGACAACAAAAACAAGATAAATGCTTGTCCCTTACCTCAAGCTCAGTTTCAGCTCTTTATTATATCGCTGTTATGTAATAACTCAGGAGTGTGTCATAGCATATTGAACCAGTTTTCAAGAAGAAACTATTCTATTATTTGAAGAATGAAGGACTTGGGAATCTACTTTGAATCCTGTGTTCCAAATCAAGTCATACATTTTCACAAATGTGTATGTGTTGATGAGAACCATTTTTAATTCTACCTATAAACATCATAAAAGTTGTTGCTACTATAAGCTGCATCTGTCTCATGATGTTCTGGTAAAAATGCTTTTCTTAAAAGCATGCCAAGCAATCGAAAGTCTTTTTAAGTCTTTAGTAATCACAAACCTTATTTCACTCATAAATCGAAAACCTCTTTTCTTAAAACCCATTAGGAATTCCCAAAGGAACCCATGGTAAATTAGCCTTCCAGGTTGTCCAACAGATTGATGTTATGGCTAAACAGCTCTATAAATCCTACAAGATCCCGAAATCCCCAAAATACTTAACAATAGCAGATATTGTAGGCTTAGTTCATCTGGACTGAATTTATTGGGATTCACTGATTCAATTAACCTGATCCTACAGTAATTCAAATGTGCTATGGCTTTAGCTAAGTTTAATAATATAGTAGTTAAGTAAAGCTGAAACTTTCAGATTAGTCATAAAATGCTTTCAACCAATATGAAATGGTAAGGTGACTAATATCTAGCTCAAGTTGCAACTTGACAAACATATAGCATCTTCCTCCAAACATAAACTCACCTGGCTGAAAGAAGCAAGTGAAGATCAAGTTATCTTTCTGCATTTGTCAGATGTCAAAGATTTGTGCTCTGTGCAATAGGTTGTCATTCATCCATTTCTGTGAGAAATGTATCTATCTATATATCTATCTGGATGAGTTGACAGAAAGCATGCATCATATGATAATAAACACCAGTGCACTGGTTTAGAGTTGGAGTGACTCAGCCACTTCCAAAAGTGAGTTTTAATTTAGTAACTTGAGTAAATCTGTTATGATCTAAATAATGTCCATGGGTATAGTAAATAATGTTCCGTTTATTGCACATACAGATCATTTCATTTCATAAGACCTCAAAATATTGTCAGGAGCCACATATTAATATTGTATTGCTTGTACAAGCTTTTTTGACTCCTGGTAGCTGTTGAATTAGATTTTAGGAACCTTTTTCCTCATTTATAAAGGACATTATTATTTGTCATTGGCCCAGTTGCCTCATTAGAGGTGTTTTTTAAGTCAGCAAAATATTACTACTAACCATATATTCTTACACAGTAAACAACCCCCTAACCTTGAGAATTAAACTGTTGATGCTGTAATATGAATGCAATAAATTGTACAGATTTACATTGAATGGGGAACCAAAGTCCCATCATGATGGGATCATAAAGAATATCATACAGACTTTAAGGTGAGCTTTTTTTTTACCTAGACCTGTAAAGTTTGCAAGTTTGTCAACACTTGTATTGTTTTTGGAATGTATTAAAGATATAAAAATAAGCTATAAAAGATGAACTGACTGATATCGCTGTACTTGTGCAAATTGTCTTGCATCTCTAACAAATAAAAACACCATGGAGATGAGCAATTGGAAAATTACCTCTTGCTCTGCATTTCAGTTCAGATAAAGCATGTGTAAAATACAGGAAAATTGGCGGGCTAGATGTCAGAAATCATAGGGAGGGATCGCAAGCGCTTTCAGTCACCCTATAAATGCGATGATTATAATGGGTGAAGTCGAGTAGGGAAAAGCGTTGAATGAATGCAGCAGGGACTATCATACGCTTTCTAGTGCAATTTTGAAGAAACTGGTATTGATCTTTTTCTTGTGTCCTCATCTCACAAAAGCCATTCCCTCATTTGCCCTTCTCTTGCACCCATATATTGCACCCATTGAGACATTTGTTCATCTAGCACAGTTTCAAGAGCAACATCCTCTGTTCAGCAAGTGACATGTTGAGCAAATCAGAAACAGCAACTGCAATAGACTATTTTATGGAATATTACACCCAAAAAAGTTAACGTTTTGTCATTATTTACTCACCCTCATGTCAACCTATTTGCTGTTATTTATTTATTTATTTTTCTGTAGAATACAAAAGAAGAAAGGAGTAAGTCATTGTGATGACATCAAGTAAAAAGAACAAAAACAAGAAATGCCAAAGGACTCATGCGTTATATTCATGCTTTATATTAAGTTTAGTTGTAACAATATTAATCTGTCCCAAATAATTTCAACATAATTGAGTGGTGGCTCTGGAACTAATTAATCT
Organism: Oxygymnocypris stewartii; assembly: GCA_003573665.1. Lineage (NCBI taxonomy): Eukaryota > Metazoa > Chordata > Actinopteri > Cypriniformes > Cyprinidae > Oxygymnocypris > Oxygymnocypris stewartii. The sequence continues at coordinate 738,328 of QVTF01014954.1, read as the reverse complement.
GATCTGTTTCAGTTCAAATTAACAACTAGCATCGCACATTTAGTATGTTCATTTTTTGAGCAAGTAATAGTCCTGCTTATGCTCCACTTTAACTGCTTGTCTAGACAGTGTCTGAAACGTTGTTGTATTTTGTGTGCATTGCCTCGTTATGACAGATCACTTGTTGTGTCACTCATTCTTCAAGTCACTTTGGATAAAACAGTTTGCTAAATTAATAAATGTAAAATATGGGCATTAGCATAGTCTTGGATCACATGGTTGCTGTATTGTATATATGCCACCCACAAACCAAATAAGAGCACCAAGAAGGAAAGAAAGAAAGAAAGAAAGACAGACATGCGTACATGAAATAAAATAAAAAGGTATCTCCCATTGCTTCTCTTTATCCAGTCCTATGCAAAGCATGCTGAGAACTTAATTTTCTAAGTTATCAAATAATTTCATCAACATTCCCTGACTGGATGGAATTTTAGTGTGAATGTAAAAAAAATAAAAATAAACATCTGTGTCTGTGTCCATCATAAATTATGCAGTTTTCTATTAAATCTGTCCACTCAATTTTGCAGACTAGATTTGACTTTTGGCAATTGGCTCATCCAGGCTGTAAATCAGGGCAAATGTTGTGTATGTATTATGTATTGTGTATTATGCATGCAGTTTTGTGCGTGGAAGACCAAATTTTAAAGCTGGCATGAAACAGAAGTTCTGATCATATTTTCTTCTCAAATGTGACATATCTGCGTGAAACAACTTGTGGTTGTTGAAAAAAAATGTAGGGCTTTATGTAGGTATTTATTTTGGTCCATCAATAATTCCCTGGATTATTGGATGGTTGTCATTTGAGATCTCCTGTAAAGGACAGGTTGCAATCTGCCTGAGTGTGAACCCAAGATGGCTGACTTGCCTTGAAAAAGATTTGATGGCATTATGAGACATGCAAGAACCAATGATGCCAATATTTTGAAGTTCCATTTGAGTTTTGTAGTCCGCATCAGACCCTCTCTAAAATATTTTATTCTGACTGTGATCATTATGGTACATTTTGGTCAATATATGCTATGGGAAACATTAGTACAGTAATACATAATAAACTAGATTTGCAACCAATTTCCAACGTCGTGTTAGTTTTATAGCTATCGTAGTACTGTGATCTCTTTCTTCATATATGAAAAAACAATTCAATGAAACAAGATGTGTTCAGTTCCTGATCATCATGTCAGTGTTTATTTTTGCTTACTTTATTCCCTACGCAACATGTTTCGACAACCCTGATATTAAAAGAACCATTTTTGGTTCCCCATTTTGTAGTTTTGGTTTCAGCAAACAGGTCTTAAAAGAAGAATTAATTGATTGATTGATAGATTGATTGATTGATTGATTGATTGATTTGTTGATTGATTGATTGATTGATTGATTGATTGATTGATTTGATTTGATTTGATTTATTTATTTATTTATTTATTTATTTATTTATTTATTTATTGATGTATTTAATAATTGATTGATTGATTGATTGATTTGTTGATTGATTGATTGATTGATTGATTGATTGATTGATTGATTGATTGATTGATTGATTGATTGATTGATTTGATTTGATTTGATTAGATTTATTTATTTATTTATTTATTTATTTATTGATGTATTTAATAATTGATTGATTGATTTATTTATTTATTTATTTATTTATTATTTATTTATTTATTTATTGATTGATTGATTGATTGATTGATTGATTGATTGATTGATTGATTGATATGCATGGTCACTATGAACTGGAAGATGGACAATAAATAATGGTAATATAAAATAAATTCAATTTCTCATTTTGTGCTCCACAGGAAAAGCATGTGATTTTTTTTTTGGCTGAACTACTCCATTTTTGTTTAAAAAGTGAAACTTATGATCAGTATGCCACCACATAGCATGTCTTGTATTTAAATTGGTTTGCCTCTTAATCCGAGAAAATAAAATAAAGTAAATTAATTTAAGATTTAAGAAGTTTCTTTTTCTTTTCATGCTAAAGATCTTAATATTAAATGTGGCTGAGAGGCTTTGGTGAGATTTATCAGAGGTAAACAGATATGGTCCCTCAAGCTACAAGCAAACGTGTTTTGTGTTGCTTCCATTTTCAGGCTGAAACTATCACATGCTGCAGATTCATCCAATATATTTTTTTTTCATTCTTTGCTTTCTGATCCAGCCATAATATTATTTAATTCTTTCTGAATGTGTTTTTTTGACTATTTTGGAAAATGATTTTCATCCATTTTCTTCCCTCTAAATGTAGGAGTTTTGTTTCGGCACAAAAGAATGTATAGAGAATAAACAAGTGCTAAATGGCGGAAATTGCTTTGTAGACTTCTTAATGACGCTTGTACTCTTCCTCCCCCTCTTCTGAATAATTTGGTCACAGATAAGCATGTAATCGTTGGAGATGCACACACGCAGACTGATGTCCTTTGATGTTTACAAGCCCTTCTCAAACCCTCTTAAAATGCTCAAAATTCAACAGCCAGAAAACAGATGTAATAGAATCTTCCAGTGCCTCTAAGGATATTGTCAACAGAAATGATACGGTTCTCCACAACTGGCTAAAAGAAAAAAAAAAGTGACTTAGAGGCAGTGTGATATCTTTCTTAACCTCTGTGGGTCTGTTCTACTTTACTTTCTCATTAGGATCCATAAGGGAAAGAAGTGTCATCCATTACAACAACTAGATCATGTTGTGCTTAAGATCAATTCATTCATTAAAGTCCAGAATAAGCACAGCTGCTAAGCGCATTGCATGAGAGCTTTTAAACAGGTGAAATCAGCATTCAAATGAAGCAGGGTGAACATACATTTCTAAAGCAGCATCCTAACTGAAATAGAACCTCAGGTCTGGAATGCTCTATAAAGGCAGTAATGTACACTTGTACTTCAAAATATTAGAACAATAATAATAATGATAATAAAAAAATGTATCTGCAGAAAATATGTTATGAATGAAATACAATGTCACTTGAGTATAGAACACTTTTAGTATTGTTTCTTAACACATATTTAGTAATAATAATAAAATATAATAATATATATATAATAATAATAGTCATAATAAAACTATATATATATATATATATATACATATATGTATATATAAAACATAAAATCAACTGAATGTAAGTTTGTCAGTTGTTTTCCCTTGAAATATACAATATTCAATAGAAATGACATTTAATATTTTAGTTTACCATAAATGCTTGTTAGAACACTCATATTTTCAAGACAGTAGTGATTTTAAAATTAGATATACAAATGTAATCAAGTCCTACTTAAGTGAGTCTAAAAGCAATATAGAGTTCAGTTAATTGCTTTCAATACAAACTTAAACTATAATACATTTTCATTTGTTTGCAATTATGTGACCAAAAACATTACATTCAGAATGTATCTTGATTTGACTTGGATGTATTTTTTCCCACTACTCTTGTTGCAAAATGCATGTGATTTTTTTGGACGTTAGAATTTCACACAACACTAAAACACTTAACACTTAAACAACACTATAATATTTCTGCCTCCATTGTAGAACCGTAATCACATCACATCTATGTTGCTTTAAATGCTGTCAGCTGAGATCTCTTTTTCTCTTTCACTCATTCTGATGATGTATCTCTCTTGTCTGCTCACTCACGCCTGGATTAGAAATCTCCCCAGGTTTGCGCAGACCCTGCACCCCCCTCATGTTTTGCTCTTCCTACACATCAGTATTCACAATAAGCTTCTTATCTTCTGTGTTCCCATCATTCTCCCCAGATGCTCCAACTCTTTCTAGCTGAAGTTCATCATGACTTCAAATGAGGTCCATCTGTCACTCCCAGCCACCCAGTGGCATTTGCTCTAGCTGTACCCAGTGGAGGGGTCTCAGAGGGGGTGTGAGCAGGCTCTGGTAACCCTGCCTCCAACTGGGATTACGGATGACTGACAGGTGGTTCACAGCCTTGCCACATACAGTCCGTCAGGACCACTGGCACGAACCTGCAATGTCAACGGCAAACACATCTGAGGCACAGCTTACTGCAGCTGAAAACAGCTTAGAGAGTAAATAGAAATAGAAAATGTGAGAAATGGCTTTCATTCTGATTACGGGTTGCTAAGGTGTTCTGAGTCGTTGCTAGGGTATCGCTGAGGTGGTTACTTATGTCAGAAGGGCCCACTTCAATCAGAAAAGTAATAACCTGCTTAAAGGTTTACTCCACCCCAAAATAAAAATTTTGTCATTAATCACTTACCCCCATGTCGTTCCAAACCCGTGAAAGCTTTGTTCGTCTTCGGAACACAATTTAAGATATTTTGGATGAAAACTTGGAGGGTTGTGACTGAGGTTTTCAAGTCCATCAATAATCAGATTTGTCCCCCAAAAGTTCCAATGTCTATGATGGTCCCGGCCCTGCAACATGAGCAACCGTGATGCTTGCCTAAGCAAATGCTGCTAATAAGGCTAATAAGCTGCTAATATGTGTAGTATATATACATTTACATTTAGCAGACGCTTTTATCCAAAGCGACTTACAATTGCATTCATGTTATACATTTTTCGTCAGTACATGTGTTCCCCGGGAATCGAACCAACAACCTTTGCGCTGCTAACGCAATGCTCTACCACTGAGCCACAGGAACATATACAAACAATTTTATGCCTCAGCAATAAAATTCGTACCCCATTTATTACTGATAAATAGATTTCGAGTTTTAGCTATTAGCAACTTTGGATAAAGTTATTAAAAAGCTCTTGACAATGAGACCTAATATATTAATAATGACACCAGTATAACAATAAGGGCTCATTAATTCTTAAATAAATGCTAGCAGTTAGTTATTTATTTATATTTCATTACTCTTGGTCTTGAGCATATCTTCCATTTCAAGACGTGGAGTGCTGCTGCGATGAAACGGCTAGCCCCCCTGTGCATGCCCGGTTTTCTGCGGCCTCGTGATTGACTCCCCACAGAGAACGGAAGAGTGGAGTGAGGCCTGCCCAGACAGCTAATGTTATTAGTCTCATTACATCTCCCCAGGAGCTCTGAGGCAGGGGGCGGCCGCCTGACGCGCGGTTTATTTCCGATAACATCCTCGCAACTACACTGCTCCAATTACATTCCTCATAATGAGCGAGATTATGTCTCTCTCGGCAGCCCTGTGTCATTCGGAGCGAGAAGTGGTGGGGTTTTAGACAGGAACAATCAAGAACTAATGTTGGAAGACATGAGTGAATTTTGATATGAATGTAAATATTTCCGCGGCAGGTGTGTTGCATTGTTCAGGTACAAATCACATTTCCTGAACAACTTTTTTTGGAATCAAGTAATACTAATTTAAGGAATGACATTTTTCATCATGCAATAGTGGTGTTGTAATTAACTTTCTGGGAGAAGTATTTGAAAAGTTCCTTTCTCCATTAAACTTGTTGGCGTTTTATGACTTCTCCTTTGAACGCTGTTAAAGCCGTAACGCGAGATAATTCTCCACTTCCGAGCAATTCACCAATCGTGCTCCAGAAATGTAAAAATGAAAAGGGCACACACTTGTTCCGACTCCAATTACATTCTCTGATATCAGTCTGGAAGTACATAGTGCTAATTAAAATAGTATGGTTAACCAACACCTCAGGCCATTCAGTCCTGCAACACTTTGAAATCACTTTTCTTATTGCGGTGCCAATCTCTTATAAGAAAGGGGCTCAAGTTTATTTGAAAGTCTAATGCAACACTCACTGGCTGAACCTTTCGAAAATGAAGTGGCTGCAATAATTTCAGCAATTCCCAAAATTCATATGTGGGTCAAAATTGGACTCAGGCATCAAGTTTAATCCTACTTTTCCCTGTGATGTGATCTTTTCATCTCACATACCAGGAAATGCTTAATTAAGGTGTCCTGGATTTTGTAAATTGTTTTCGATCACTTATTTTAAAATGAGGTTTGGCAAAATACCACTTAAACGGATATGTGCTAAAGAAATACACAGTTTAAGAACACAGTTCAAGCTTCAGAGTTAAAACCTTTATACATGCATATGCCAGTATGTTTGTTTTGTTAACTTTTTACCCAGCAGATACTACAAAAAACACGATACTGCAATTTAGGACAGAGTTCACAATACTTGAATTAATTATGTATATAAAATAATAAACTGTCTGACTGTTTTGTTTTGTTTTGTTTTGTTTGTTTTACTAAAGCTATTTTATGTTTCCTAAAGATTCACAATTTAATATTTTCACACTTTGCATACTTTTCTATAAATTAATGGAAATTATTCACAGAATAAATATGTTGGAATTATGTGATATTTCTATTGATTTCTTCTTTGTTCTCTTAAAACATCACATCATGTTTCATATTTCATCTCAAGCTCTTTCATCTCAAAGTCTTTTTATACTATATATATATCCCTCCACAAATCCCACATTTTTTAGATTAAAAGTCTAGGTCTTAAACAAAGGGACAATTAAAATAAAAGACATATGAAAAGAGTATAAATAAATGAAAGTAAAATATGGTTTAATAAAAAAAATTACAAAAAAATTGTGAGAGACTCCCTGACAGAAACACCCATGACACTCATTTTGCACCCAAAATAGAAAAAGGACAATGTTTGTGAAGAAATGTCATTATTGATTTGAAAAAAATGACATCAATGTAAATGCCTGTTCCTGTTTTATTTGATATAAAACACAAATACAGCATTAAAAAAGATAATGTAACATAGCATTCATAATCAGGACATTCCTGACACTCTGTCACTTTTGAGTCATGTGGGAGTGATAAGAGCTTGTGACAGCGGGTGAGGAAGCCATCTGTATTCCTTCTGTCACTCTTCACACCACAGAGCCCTTTCTCTCATGAGGGGTCATGGGCTTCTATCACCTCTGAAACAGACAGGCCCAAGGCAGGAACAGCACAGATAAGAGCTTCAAAAAAAGTTACCATATAAAACATTGTCCGTTTTAAAATCGGCAGATCTTAAAAGTACTTTATTTTACAGTACTTAAATTCTCGAGAAAGATGTGTATATTTTATTTTATGTTAAATAAGAAGAGTTCAGATGCAAAAGCCTCTAAGTGCTGTCTGAAAAGCTTTTTTATCAGGCTCCTATGTGTAGGTTCAGTAATTTCACATTAAACGCGGGGTAAGCGATTGATTATATCTGAAATCACCAAAACAAATACCTGTAATGTAGACTGACTCGGTTGAGTATTCGAATCCATGTGCAGAGTTTATTACAGTACAACAACTTCAGGAAGACGAGCGGTAAGCGTGGTCAAAAACAAGCAAAGGGTCGAATACCAATACAGCAGTCCAGACAGCAATCAAATCCAAAACAGATTCCAAGAGACGAGGTCAGAAACAGGCAGAGAGACGATAACTTGCAAACAATACTGAGATAACAAACACTTGGTAGAGACAGGGGAACTGGCAATACTTCGCAACATGATCTACAAACAACATGGCTTATAACAGGTGTAGACAGGAAGAGGAAAGAGAAGAAACGGCAGTGTTCAGTATTCGGGAGATGGCTCCCTCTGGCGGTTGGATGAATGAATGGCGGATGCAGATGTTACAGAATCCCTCCCTCTAAGAACACCTCCAGGTGTTCTTCGTGGCCGTCCCCTTGATTTGGGTGCAGGACGATCGGGGTGTGCCTGGTGGAACTCCTGGGTCAAGGATGGGTCTAAGATGTCCTTGGCGGCTACCCATGATCTCTCCTCTGGACCATAGCCTTCCCAGTCCACCAGGTATTGCAACCGGCCCCCAAGACGCCTCGAATCCAGAATCTCCTCTACCCGGTAAGCCGGGGCTCCATCAATGTCAATGGGTGGAGGGGGTTTCCTCTCCTCAGTAGTGGGGCCGGAAGCAGGGTGGACCGGTTTCAACAGTGATACATGAAAAGAAGGAGAAATACGGTAATGAGCAGGAAGCTCCAACCTGTATGTTACTGGATTAATTTGTCGTAAGATTAATCGCTTTATGTACTCCCCAATTGTAAGTCGCTTTGGATAAAAGCGTCTGCTAAATTACTAAATGTAAATGTAAGATACGAAATGGGCCTACATACCGTGGGCTTAGCTTCCTACTGGGCAGCCGCAACCGTAGATCTCGAGTTGACAACCAAACTCTCTGACCCGGCTGGTAATTAGGATGGGGATGCCTCCTGCGGTCTGCCTTGATTTTCTGGGCTCTGATTGCCCTTTTCAGCCTCACATGGGCACTGTCCCACACCCGTTCACTTCTTCTGACCCAATCGTCCACCGCAGGCACTTCTGAAGGCTCTCCAGACCAAGGGAACATGGGAGGCTGATAACCTAGAACACACTTGAAGGGGGTGAGTCCTGTAGATGAATGTGTGAGTGAATTCTGTGCATATTCCGCCCAAGGTAAAAAGTCACTCCAACGTTGTTGTTCTCGACTACAGTAAGATCTGAGATAACGCCCCAATTCTTGGTTCAATCTCTCAACCTGCCCGTTAGCCTGGGGATGATAGCCAGATGTTAAGCTCACATTAATGTCCAATTGCTTGCAGAAAGCTCGCCAAACGCGAGATGTAAACTGTGAGCCCCTGTCAGAGACTATATCCTCAGGTATTCCATAGACACGAAACACATGGTGAAACAATGCTTGAGCAGTTTCTATTGCTGTGGGTAAGACCTTTAGTGGGATAAGACGACATACTTTAGAGAAGCGATCAATAATTACCAGAATTGTGGTGTAGCCATTGGAACTGGGAAGATCTGTAACAAAGTCCACAGCCAGGTGAGACCAGGGACGCTGAGGAATTGGCAAGGGTTCTAGGAGACCAGCCGGGAGTTCTCGGGGTGTCTTGGATTGACTGCACACACTGCAAGACTTGACATACATAGCAACATCCTTAATTAAACTAGGCCACCAAAAGGAGTTACGTATCAGTTCTATTGTCCGTTGAATGCCAGGATGCCCAGAGCTCAGAGATGTGTGCACCCATTGTGTGATTCGCTGGCGAAGAGACCCTGGGACATAATGACGGGCAGGAGGACATTCTGGGGGAGTTGGTTCTGTCTGCTGTTCTCGTTGTAGTTCCTCCATTATATCGCAACGAATGGGTGCCACAATAACTGAAGGGGGTAGAATTGGCCCTTGGCAGCAAGGAGTTTCATTAGAGTCAAATCTTCGTGACAGAGCATCAGCTTTACCGTTCTTGTTTCCTGGACGATAAGTGACTGTGAACTGAAACCTAGTAAAGAACAATGACCAGCGGGCTTGTCTTGGGTTGAGATGCTTTGCACACTTGATGTATTCTAAATTTTTTGTGATCAGTAATAACTTGAAAAGGATGGTGAGCTCCTTCCAACCAGTGTCTCCATTCGGCCAGCGCTGCTTTGATAGACAACAGTTCCCTGTTCCCCACATCATAGTTCCTTTCTGCAGTGTTTAGCTTTCTGGAAAAAAAAGCACAGGGAAATATTTTACCAGGGTTTCCATGTCTCTGAGATAAAACTGCTCCAATGCCGAGGTCAGAGGCATCTACTTCCACAATGAATGGTAATTCAGGATCTGGGTGCTTCAGGATTGGGGCAGTAGTAAAGCTGGTTTTCAGTGTCTAAAAGGCTACCTGAGCAGGCTGAGTCCAAGATAATTTCCTTGGTTTACCCTTAAGAAAAGAGGTTAGGGGGGCTGCAATGGAGCTGTAATTACGGATAAACCTCCTATACAAATTTTAAAATCCCAAGAACCTTTGCAATTCCTTAACCGTGGTGGGACGTGGCCACTCCATGACTGCATCGACTTTTCCAGTGTCCATCTCTACTCCTTTTGGACTGATCCTGTAGCCAAGGAAGGTGGTACTTGAGACGTGGAATTCACATTTCTCAGCTTTAACATATAAATGGTTAGCCAGTAACCGAGACAGGACGTTTCTTACATGATGGATATGTTGCTCACGTGTCTTTGAGTAGATCAGAATGTCATCGATGTAAGCTATAACGTAGCAGTTCAGAATGTCACGGAAAATCTCATTAATGAAGGATTGGAACACGGATGGAGCATTAGCCAGGCCATATGGCATAACGGAGTATTCACAGTGCCCCCTGGTGGTGATAAAAGCTGTCTTCCATTCATCTCCCTCTCTGATTCTAATTAAATTATAGGCACTGCGCAGATCCAATTTAGTGCATATGGTGGCCTCGCGTAACTGTTCTAATGCAGAAGGAACTAATGGAAGAGGATACCTGTTTTTGATGGTAATGGAGTTTAGACCACGGTAATCTATGCAGTGGCGTAGACCTCCATCCTTCTTTTCAACAAAGAAAAAACCAGATGCCGCTGGTGATGTGGAAGGATGGATGCAACCAGATTCTAAGGCCTCTTCAATGTATTTCTCCATGGCCTGCGTTTCTGGAATGGTTAATGGATATACCTTGCTCCTTGGGGGTGCAGTGTTTGGTAACAATTCAATGGCGCAGTCCCAGGGGCGATGTGGAGGTAACTGGGTGGCCTTGGTTTTGCTGAAGACCTCGCTGTAGTCAGAGTACTCTGGGGGAATACAAACTGGTTCATTAGTTGCCGGACTTTCAATGCTAGTGGTTAAACAGGGGAGTTGTAACTGGCGTTGGAGACAATGGCGGTAGCAATGTGGTGACCACTTTGTGAGCTCTTTGGAATTCCAGGAAATCTGTGGATCATGAATAGCTAGCCATGGATTCCCCAAGACTATAGGATGCTGGGGTGTTGATGTCACATACAACGAGATGGTCTCTGAGTGAAAGATGCCTATCTTGACTGTAACCGGAGCGGTTTGATGTGTAATTCCTCCATCAATAGGTTGGTTATTAATGGCGATAATGTTAATAGGTGGTATGCATGGGATAACCGGTATATTGAGCTCATGGACCAGTTCATGATGAATCAAATGTAATGCAGAGCCGGAATCAATTAGCGCTGGAACACATTGAGCAGAATTAGCATAGGTGAGTTTTAGGAGAAGGGTAAAATATCTAGTCAGCATTGTAGTTAAGGAAGTACTCACTTTGATCTGGGTGAGCTTGTTGGGGCATGAACGACACTGATGACCTGATTGACCACAATAGAAACATAGACGGTTAACTCTGCGTCATTCGCGTTCCTCCACAGACACTCTCATATATCCGATCTGCATGGGCTCAACTGGTTCCTGAACATTTGTGGCTGGGGTAGATGAGGTTGCACACAAACTTGGTGGGTTATTGCGTAGGAGGTTATCAATCTTTATAGCTAATAAAATCAGTTGGTGAAAATCTGTGCCTACGTCCTTGCATGCAATTTCGTCCTGTAACATCGGACTGAGGCCCTGCTTGAACACTGGTTTCAATGCTACCTCATTCCAGCCACTTTGCGCCGATAGGGTGCGAAACTCAATGGCATAATCGGCTGCTGTGCGATTTCCTTGACGTAACTGTAATAGCTGTAATGAAACATCTCTCCCTCCCGCTGGATATTCAAAAACTTCCCGTATTTGTTTGGAAAAATAATCAAACGAGGTCTTTAAACAGTCATCCTGATCCCAAACAGCTGATGCCCACTCGAGAGCTTTTCCCGTTAACAATGACATCATAAACGAGCACTTAGCTGAATCTCTGCGAAAAGCTTCAGGCTGGTTATCAAAATAGATCATACATTGACGCAAAAATCCTCTGCATTTTTCAGCTGAACCATCAAACTTGTCAGGTAAAGAGATTCTTACCGGATCAGGCCTGGTCGGTGGGAGAGATTGAATGTAGCACATGAGATGTTCATTTGCAGCTCGTAGTGACGAGAGTTGGCTCTGAAAATCCTTGATCAATTCATTCTGATAAGCAAACGCAGCCTGTAGTTGAGTTAACGCCGCTGGATTCTGGTCAGGCGAAGTATTCTGTAATGTAGACTGACTCGGTTGAGTATTCGAATCCAAGTGCAGAGTTTATTACAGTACAACAACTTCAGGAAGACGAGCGGTAAGCATGGTCAAAAACAAGCAAAGGGTCGAATACCAATACAGCAGTCCAGACAGCAAACAAATCCAAAACAGAATCCAAGAGACGAGGTCAGAAACAGGCAGAGAGACGATAACTTGCAAACAATACTGAGATAACAAACGCTTGGTAGAGACAGGGGAACTGGCAATACTTCGCAACATGATCTACAAACAACATGGCTTATAACAGGTGTAGACAGGAAGAGGAAAGAGAAGAAACGGCAGTCTTCAGTATTCGAGAGATGGCTCCCTCTGGCGGTTGGATGAATGAATGGTGGATGCAGATGTTACAATACCATGGTACTACTTACATGTTATTCCATGATACTTCAAAGAATACTGAAAACAATTATTGTACTTTAAAAAGTGCTATATGTGTAATAATGGTATTATGAAGGTACATCTTAAAAAAATATAGAGTAGCTCCATGTGTTTTTGCATATTAGTACACAAAGAATAGAATAGAATAGAATAGAATAGGGTAACACTTTATTTTGATGGTCAACTTTAGACATTCTACTAACATTATGTAACTTTGCAACTACATGTCAACTAGCTGTCATTCGAGTATTATTAGACGATCTGCTAGAAATAAACGCTGTGTGCCTGAGCTATATATAGAGTTTGTCGCTGCGTAATTTGCTGATGATTATACCAGAGTTGTATCACCTCTGCGTGAGCATAATTTCCTTCTTGTTCCTTGCTCGTGTGTTTTGTTTTTTTGACAAGCCCACTGGCCACAAGAGGACTGAAATGATTAAATCTGCAGCTGTGAGGACTCAATATTCACTCAGGAGCAGAGTCAGGAATGAGAACTGGACAGGAAACCTCAACATGCTGACATTTGTTTTAAATATTGACTTCCTGGCTGTGTTATTACTCTGCACATGTCATATATGTAGTTGAGGAGATATGTAGTGTGAATTGTGAATTGAATTGAAAGGAGCGGTTTGGAGGTTGTACTGCTTGTGTGTGTGTGTGTGAGTGTGTGTGTGTGTGTGTGTGTTTGTGAAACTGTGGAGGAAGGATACTGATCATACTCAGGGATTTCTCTGAAACCTAGCTACCCTACTGTCTGAGAGAGAACGAAAACAGTTTGAAATTGTTCTCAACCCTTGCTTTGCAAGTACAGCCAGGCAAAACATTCTGCATGAAAACTCCAAGCACATCAGCCTGGCTGTATGCGGTGGTAGTCTTATGGTTATGAGAAAAGGAAAGTTCACATAAAGGGATAGCCCCCTCAAAAAACTTGCCTATTAATTACTCACCCTCATCTTGTCCCAAACCCATAGCACCCATAAGACTTTTGTTCATCCTCAGAGCACATTAAAGGTATTTTAAATGAAATCCAATAGGTTTGTCCCTCCATTGACAGCTTGTAACTTTCACTTTGAAGGCCCAGAAAGGCAGTGAAAACATCATGTGATTAATCAATGTTACTCCAGGGATTCAACTTTAATTTTCTGAAGCAACAGGAAGGCTTTTTGTGCTCCAAAATAAAGCCATTTTAGCTTGATTTTTCTTGAAGTCTTTGAACTCTTTTATTGTGTTTCACACGAGTCTAGAGCTCTGCATCACAATCTGCACCTGGTGAGCTACCGAGCATGTTTACCTGTTTTACAAATAATGCACTGTGGTAAAGTGGTTGTGCAATGCGCTGTCTTTGTTAAATAACAGGTCATATGTTGTTTTGTTGTTGTTGTTTTTTTTTTAAGTCCCCTGCAACAGGTTTAAATGTATCTAAGGTCAGAAAACATTCAATTTTTTTCAGAATATACATTTAATATTAGTCATATGTAAATTATTTCAAAACGATTCGTTCAAAGCAGTACTATGCTCTGATTTGTCAGCTGGCCAAGTCGGTTGTGATTGATACAGAGAGTACTTGAGCAAGTTAGCAAGCACCACCACTGACAAAGCATGCACCTTTACATAAAAAATAGCATAGTGCTTCAATCTGTTCTTAAAATTATATCATAAAAAAACTGTTTGTGTAACATGCAACCTAATCGTGCCCACAGCTAAAGCTTAGCTGCTAAACTGTAAACACTTAACAAAACAATACAGCTGAATATGTAAGCCGAGTGCTAACATGACTAACTGATAAAACAATACAGCTTGTAAACAAAAATATGTCTAAATTCTGTATTATTAAACAACGTAATCAGAACAATGACAGTCTACATTAAGCAGAAATACTTAGAAAATAGTGGGTTCATAGCAACTTATCAGAAATGCACTTGTCAACATTGGAAGTGGATTAAAACCTTTCATCAAAGTTGTCCTAAAACCTTAAAGTGTTCTTGTCTTAGGACAACTTTGATGAACTAGTTTTATCAACTTCAAATGTTGACTACTAGGCTATATTTCAGGCTATAAGACAGTAATAGTGTGGTTTATCTGGAAACTTAAAGATGCTCTAGGTATACATCACACTATAGCACAACAAAAAAACGTAATATGTTGAGGACTCAATTGAAAATGTATGCATAACGTACCAATCGTACTTACATGCTGTGGTTCAGAGATGCTTGTTGGTCCAAATAAAAAATGTACGGACTTATACTTCATGGAGAAGCATTTAGAGAATCCCGCATTGAACTCTCCAAAAATAGAGAATCCGTCTGACCAAGATTCGAAAATATGACGACTCATTAAGGCCGTTCAGAGTCAACTCATTCTTTTGAGAGACAATTTCTTTATTTATCATGCACTTTTTTGATTAACAACTTTGCAGACTGTTTAAATTGAAGGATAGCTACTTTACGAACTGCAAAACATTTTTCGAAAACCCATATGACCTGCACTTTACGATTAAGTCTTTGTTAATCGATAACCTGCAGCTGTAATCATATTTTGTGTGAAAATAAAAATAATTGTTGTTTTACTGCCTTTAGTGTTAATTTTAGTTGAAAACTGCAGTGAATTGTATGTATAGACATGTTTTGAAAAAATGTAAGAAGAGGCATATATTTCCATTGAGACTATGATGAATAAAAAGGTTACCTAAAATTTATTTTTCCATCAGAGTTGTACATATACTCAGTAACAAGAACGTTTTCTACCATTAGATCACTTCAGGTTGCTTACCAAAGTAGGCACTGGAAAAACACAATTTAAAAAGACACTAACAATTAAAAAATAGCAGAGACAGAATAAACATGCCCTATGTGAAAAGATCAAATCTGATTGAAACATTAGACAGACTGACACATTTCAGCAAATATTGATAGTTGTGATTACTTTCAATAAATTAGATTTAATAATCTGCAAACACTAAAATAAAAAAACATAATATAAAAAGAACATATATATATTTTTTTTGTTTATATATGTTTTTCTCCCCCTTCAGGAAGAATCTACGAGACTGTATATACTGTAAGATTTTAGTTTTTTGCTTCTGCAAGGATTAAGATAATTTTCTGTTCCAGACAGATGTGGAGCTGACAGCTGTTGGTCAGACGATTGTGAGTAAACCCTTCAAGCAGAAAGAACCTCTCAGGGAAATGTTCAAGCTGCAACGCTGAGGTGTAAAGTTCACACTCTCTTCCACGTTCATGAACTCCTGAACAGCCAGATGGTGAGAGTAGGATGTTGTTTATCTGAAGTACAACTCTAAATACAGGTGTAAACAGAGTCCAAAGCATCAATCACTTAAACTATCACTCAAACAATCAAAAGTTTATGATTACATTGCATTTGTAATGTAAATCATTCATAATGTATTCTGATGACTTCTAGACAACATGTAACATGTTAAAGCAAAGCACATCAAAACAGGATTAAACATAAGAATATAACTGTTAACGTAATTATATAAATTTTGTTAAAACTAAATAGGTGTGGACTGCAATATTTATTATTATTAATATTATTCCAAACCCATTTGCAAGCTTATTCTGCAGATCTGTTACCTTCAATGACAACATCCTATATATTAAGAGCAAGAATGTGACAACAGCGGAACACCTGCCTGTTTAATTGGCACATTATACAACCTCTTTTACTCACTTTGACCCTCTGGTTATTGCTTACAGGAGTAAGCATACTGATCTGATTTTGATCAGAGAATAATAATAAGCTTCTCGTATTTCTGCGCTTTTGACTCATATCTTTTGTGCCATTCATTAGTGCTGTTAGGGGTAATTATCATGACTGTATGAAAGGTTGAACTGATACCAGGACCTTTCTGAATCAAAGTCCGGCCACACTGTAATGGAGCTCTCTTTCACAGACTTCACACAGACCACAGCTCTTTCTTTAACCCGCCATGTAAGAGGATGCTTTTCTGAAGGATATGGGTCAAGTGAGCACCACCCAGATGATAATATCAGTCTAAGTGGAGGTTCAAGTCTATGTCCTGTCTGTTCTTTGACTCAGATTGTAGATATTTGCTGTTAGAACAACACAACTTGCATTTTCTTTGTGGTGTAAATATGTGAAAATGGCTGAGTATAAAAAGTGCTCTAAATAAGCCAATTTACCCATACTAATATAGACTACTATAGTTTTATACAAGACACAGTTGACAGTATGCTAATTTTCTGTAATCCCGGGATACCCTGCTACATTTGACAAATAGCATGTTTTGAACATTGAAGCCCACAATATAATGCGTTCAGTTTGACTTCCTATTTCCAGTGTGGCATGGTTGTCGCATATCATGTAGTTTAACATTTATTTAAATAAATTACTTAATTAATTATTTAATTAAGTTGCATGCAATGAATAATACACATTAAGAACCAATAAGCGAGTCCAAATAAAGCTTATAATGTACATGTGTAATTTAGTTTTCTTCACGAAGACAGACCAAAACCAGAATACCTAAGACAGACCTAAAGAACAAATAAGAAAATTTAATTCTTAAGAAAAACACTCAAATATAGAAATGTAGATTTAATTACAGCATTAATATACCCAACAATCAGATTACCTTATTTGCAGGTCTTCCACCCTTAAAAATAAATAAATAAATAAGAGACTCAAATCAAGACAAAGATCTTACATTTAAAATTTTACAAGTATTAATTTATAATACATTTTCATGTAAATCAAATTGCAAATTGGAAATACAACAAAGGGATTCATCCCAAGGATGTAATAACATTAGATGTGTTAAAATAGTTCCATAAAATTGAAACAGTACAGGCTAAAACATGGAAGGAAGAAATAAATCAGTAGATGATTTCTGGAGAAAAACACAAAGACAAATAGTAACTAGACCCAGACTATCTATATCTGTATTTGTATCCTCTTGGTCTCAAGACCAAGATGAAAAAAAATATCCCACAGTCAATTTGTTCTTCTTTACTCACCTTTGCATTGAGGGTCAAAAGACGCATGAGGCCAGTTTTACTAAACGGGGCAAATTCCTGCCAATGGGTGTGGAAATTTCTGCGGGTGATTTACTAGCATTGCCAAAATTAAAGAACACAGACACAATTTACATATTCTACATACACATCTCATTTACATATTGACACAACACAATATACCAAGAGCAGCGCAAATTATCATAGTCGCAAATACAGCAGAAATAAATAAAGAAGCCACAGTACATTGAAAAGAACCGGAGGCCTAAAACTGAAGGGTTGCAAGTTTTGATAGAGCTGGTATTGCGTGACTCCTAGTTGAGGGTTCAAAGTCGTCTTTTATTTCCTAAAGCAAATTAAAAACAACATGGCTTAGCAAAAGATGTGTTCGGATAATGTATTCTTCTGGCATTCAAAATAAATTAATATGTGTGGAGAAATGCTCTCCCTTCTACCACGCGCTTCCTGTTCTCTGCGGTGACTCCTCCTAGCAATGATAATTGCAGCAATTTCAGGCGTAAAATAGATTAAGACATGCTTTATTTGGGCGTTAAATAATGGCGCAAATAGCTGTAATTTGACGAGCGCAAACGTCAGTAAAACGCGTTGCGTGATTCATTTGAATACTCTCATTCCATACATTTTGCATCTGAAAGGGAAACTCCTACAAATGCATACTCAATAAGGTCAGGTGCAAAAATAAATGTGCCCACGCCTTTTCAGCGCTAATTCTTCACTTTGTGTCTTTAGTAAAACCTTGCAGTACTATTTTAATGCCAAAATATGGTTTGCGCTGGCGCAAGCTGTTTGTAAAACTGACCCATTATTGTGTGTTAACCCTTCAAAAACACTAGGTTACAATCAGTAAGAAGAACCATCCCTTAAGGTAACATTCGGCTCTGGTTCTTAAAGTTGCCTCTCTGTATTGCACTCCTGAACAAGCAGATGGGCTGCTGTAACCCTGTCCAAACCTTGTTTTGACCCCTGCTCACACTGGCCTTCAGTTGAGGATTTAGGTAATCCAGCGAGTGGTTGGTTTCACTCATGATAGTGTGTGACTCACATTCATTGTCTGTAATCCTTTTGTTCCTAAGATCCTGATCTAATCCTTTGTGTCCATTTCTAGTGGGCATCATGTACACTTACACGTGTAACAAATAATTGCAGGTTTAACTACTGTTAGCTAAAGACTTTTCAGCATATTCTGAATCATCAAAATCCCATTGTAGCAAGAACCCAGATAGATGAGAGATTATCTCCAAAAGCTTAAATCGTGACATCACAATGCAGCTCTACTTGAAGCTAAAACTATTTTCTCAAATGGACTCAAAAGGAAAGGAACAGGGAGATCTGCAAGGCTTGGCAGCATGACACACAGAACAGTCTCAACAAATTGATGTCTCCCTTGCAACATAAGAGCCACTCAGACAACAGTTTCCTCTTAATATGCATTGAGGAATTCAAGCTCTGCTTTGTTGGCAACCAGCAGTCGTGTAGCAGTTTCACATTTTCATCTGCTTTTCTGCACCAAGAGATTCCCTTTGTGGTATTAGTGTGGCAGTGCACCTTTGAAATTATCCATGCGATGGAGGGTGACAAAAGTTGAGAGAATGTGACATGCTTTGTACCGTCAGCCCTTCTGGCATCCAGACTACAAGAGCACAGGATGAAGTGGAAAGACACGGGAAGCTCATACCCAGCAGAGTCAAGCAAGATGCATTTAAGGAGCAATTTGAGACCTCCATCTTCACATCGTCCTCACTGCTCTTGATCTCAAGATTAAGAATTGTAGTCTTCCAGTCTCTCCGAGAGGTCTGTAGGCTAAACCTTGGGCATGTACAATGTTTTTTTCAACTCTCAAAATGCATCACACGTCCAAGCCGATAGCAGTGAAGCAAGTCTCCTCTTGTAGCGCAAGCAAACGCCACAACCAGACCTCTTAATCGAACACTTTTGGAGGTGCCAAGGACATTTTAGCAGCAACCTCGATTGCATATCTTCACTATGGCGCCACTAATGGATGGACAAAACTACAGTGGTGCAAGACCCACAGGAGGACACCAAAGGGGGTGCTAGGCAGATGTGAAAAGCATTTTGTGTCCCTCTGGCAGGCATCCCATTCGGGGTCACATCAGTGTAAATATAGCTCAAGAGGGGTGTGGGGATGGAAGCCTTGTGGTATTTGAGTGTGAAAAGGGGGCTTGGATGGAGTGCACATGGTTAATGCTACACAAGGGCAATCAAAGTGCAGCATATGGGGTTAAGGGCCTCTGCTACATCTCTTCCCCGCTCCATGTTAGCACTTCATGGTCTACACATACTGTGCATACTCTCATTGTCAGTTCAAACCACTCTGGACTATTATGGCGCTTTTCCACTGCATGGTACGGTACGGTTCGGCACGGCTCGGTATGGTACGGTACGGCTCAGTTCGGGTCGGTTTGCATTTCCACCGCAGTTTAGTACCGCTATAGAGTGGGCGGGATTATTCACGCGTCGTTATAATTGCGCCGCCTCTACTGCCGTGACATCATCGTAAACGCGCCACAAACAAACTCACAACAAAGAAAGGAGACGGAATAGTGTTCTTCATTCTCGGCATGTGGATGTTTTTAACAGCAATGGAGAGGTCTATGAGAATGCTTGTGATTTACCTCCAGCAGCAGAGACTGTGGTGACAGTGCCACGGGCTGTAGAGGAGGAGAGCAGGGATGTTTTTAACAGCAATGGAGAGGTCTGTGAGAATGCTTGTGATTTACCTCCAGCAGCAGAGACTGTGGTGACAGTGACACGGGCTGTAGATGAGGAGAGCAGGGATGTTCGTGCAGGTGTGCTGCGTTACTTGATTAGTTAACTATTCATGCAGCGTGTTCTGTAAAATGAATTATCAATAAACTTTTGAATATTTCAAAATTTACAATGTATCCCTTGTTTTTTTTTATTTATGTGATGGTTTTTATAAGTCGCGGGTCCAATTAAATCTTTTGTCTTTTTCAAGAGGTTCATTACGTGCCTCATACAATGATTACATATTTGAATATAGTCTGGAGGTACAACTTATTCGATCCGATTGTTTTAATTGAAGCAAAACACAGATACAGAGGTAAAATATAACAGAAATACATACTCTGAAAATACTAAGCAAGTTCAAAAAAGTAACGTTATACATAAGGCTTTTTCCTTCGGCGTCGTGCCATCAAGCTCCTCCGCTGGATCCGCTCCTCGGCTATCAACGAGAGGAAACGTCTGAACGTTCCGTCTGAACTTCCTCAACAGACAAACGACACTGCGATTTGTGGTTGAATGCAAAAATGTGGCGTTTAACAGAAGCTGCGTCGATCTTCGTGGTGTGATTCAAAAATGGGCGTTTTGTTTAAACATAACTTGCGTTTACACGTCACGTTTTGGTAACGGTACAGCTCGCATGGAACCTCGACCGAAGTGGTACTAAAAAAGTATCAGGTACCAGGTACAGTACCCAGTGGAAAACCCCCCAAAAGTGAACCGTACCGTACCGTACCGTGCCGTACCATGCAGTGGAAAAGCGCCAGTAAGCCTTGCAGCAGTAAAAGATAGTGAGAGAGAGAGAGAGAGAGAGAGATGTATGTATTGATCTTTCCGATAATGGAAGTAATGCCACACTATACCAGGAATCTGTCATCTGATGTCAATGGATTTTCTCTAATGAAAGGACACAATTTCTTGAAGAAACTTTTAAGGACACTATATAAAGATGATTTGATTTTGCTTTCCACCCAAGAACGCCTCTTCTTTTTAAGAAACAAGTGAAGGTAGCCCTCCCACAAATGGCACACCTAATTTGGACTTGGGGACTCATGGGCTATGAATACAGTTCTCATATGTGCCCCGGACAACAAAAACAGTCATAAGGGTCTTTTTTTCTTTTATTTATTGAGATTAGTTTAAAAAATATATATAAATATTGAGAAAATAACCTTCAAAATTGTCCAAATGAAGTCCTTAGCAAGGCATATTACTAATCAAATATATGTTTTTATATTTTATGTAGGACATTACTAATAATATTATGGAAAATTACTTTACATAATATCCTAATGTTTTTGGGCATACAAGAAAAATCTGTAAATTTTTGACCCATAGAAAGGTATATTTGGCTTATTGGCTACAAATATACCCGTGCTACGTGCAACTTGGTTTTGTAGTCCAGGGTCACATATACGCTGAAGTTGGACATACCTCTTTTGTCACTTAAGAGTAGGTAAAATGTACCCGCATGACCAACTACTTCTGGTGAGATTCTGAAATGTGCATGTGATGGACACTTTAGTATTCCATGAGGCCCTTGTGGAAGATATGTTATTGACATTAAACCTTTACAAATGATTCTGGTAAGTCACATGATAATGACAACACACACATATATATATATATATATATATATATATATTAGCAGTCGCTAAGTAATTACTTGTTCAGAATACGTACCTAATCAAGAGAGTATGTGATTTCGGACACAGCCACTGTCTTCACCTGTCCATGTCCAGGAACCTTATTTCAGTAGCATGGTGATGCAGACTTCCCAGCAGAACACTATCTGACAGTCTGACTCTATGCATTGTTAAATCATCAAAGCGAGAACTCTAAGGCAAAACACAAGGGCTGAGGGTAACATTTGGGATATTTGGAATTTGGGCCTGCTATTGTTGGTGAATGTCTTTTAAACCTTACCTTATAAATGCAATCACTCTAAAACATCATTAGGTGTAACCATCAAGGAAAAAATTAGGGAGTCGCACCGCATATACAATCTGAACTAAACTTGTCATAAAGAGGTTAGATTATTTGGTATATTATTATAATTATTACACACAGTTCTGCTGGAGTCCTTTTTATGATATTATTTTCCAATGGTGTGTTGTTCTTATTCCCAACAATCCTCCTTCTACACTTTTTTTCCTTCCACACAACCTGTAAACACAACACAGCTCACTGAATGGACAGTGCAGGTAATGAAACCCTTTGTGAACATATCTACCATAGATTGGCTCTGACACAGGATTTGGTTACCTGCACTTCCTTCATTGTTATTCTTCACATATTGGATCGTACATTGTTTTTGGCTGGGAGTATACCTCGGATAAGAGCACACACTGAATAAACAATGTTTATTATAATGAAGCAGGGTGTCTGCTAATGTGCCTGGGGAGATAAGCGAGGGAACATGAGATGGGGGAAGGGGGCAAGGGGGACTCAAATCAACTGTCTCTCCAACCCCTCCGGTGTGGATGATAATGTGGGTTTAAGCTGCGGTGCGGGTGAGTAATGGAATTGCACTAGGCCCTGTGAACTCCTCCTGGGTAAGCTCCAGACCTCTCCCTGACAGCTAGCCGGAGCTGAAAATCCAGGATACAAGATTGACAAAATAATCTCAGAGGTGGGGAAAGTGAGGTGTAGCTAGAGTAACAAGCGCAAAAGGAAATCATTAACAAAATGAAGCACCCAGTGTACATGATAGAAAATACTTCTTTACAATGGGTTTCCTTATTAAAACTAATACTGGATGAAAATTTGGACAGACCTGAACTCTGTTTCAAACCCTACTGATCTGGCCCTCATATGGAACATGAATGACAATGATGACCTGGTTATTCATGGGTGGCAAAAGCAATCAATCACATATGATTGTTGTGCTTCTCATTTGAAGTGCACAAAATATACAACAGAGAGTCTGATACAACAGTAAAGTCTGATGTTAGCATGTTGCTAAGCTAATAAGCTGATATTCTAATACTGGGAACATCAACAGTAAATCTGCGATAGGACTGCAGCATCCAGGAATTTTTGTTTCATGCCACAGCTAAAATGTAAAAGCTTCAGCTAAATGTTTCATTCTCCTTGCCAAAAACAAGTATTAATATATGATGGTATGACTCTGTACATCCATCCATTCATTCATTCTCCAATCCACTTGTCATACATAGGGTTGCATGGATGCTGGAGGATATCCAAACATATAGGGCCGAAAACACCCTGGATGGATGGTAAGTCCCTCGCCGGACTAATCCTCACTTCACATTCACAATTTAGTGTATCTAAATCACTTATGATAGGGGAAACTTAAGCGCCCAAAAGAAACCTAGCCCAATATGAGGAGAACTCCAAAAAGAAAGACTTCCAGGCTCAGCCAGGATTTGAAGCAGGGAACCTTTTTAATGTCCTCTGGGATTGCCTTATCAGAGACTAGTGTTATGTGTGAGTATTTTCTTAATTTATTTTTACTTTTCTAAGCAAGCATACAAACCCTGTAGACCTATTTTGGAAGAGGAACCCAAGCCAGAATATAATAAAGCTACTTTTATTTTTTGACATTTGGCATTGACAAACACTACTCAAATGTTCTTCTCAACATGCAAAAATCTAGTTTTGCTGCCCACTGTTTGAAAGTGTTAGGAAGCTTATGATGCCAAAAAAGGTTGCTTAGGTGAGCAGCTCACTGGGTACAGAACTTTTATGTTCTGCTTTTATATGTGTATTCAGTCAGCAGTTTTAACCTGACTTATAGACCTCCACGTATCAAATACTTGGGATGTCATCATCAGCTTCACTTTGAAGATGGCCATTAAATCCACTTTCATGCTTTGTTTGACCCTAACCTTTCAACAGGGAAGATCATTTACACAAGCAACCATTTTACCACCTTCTATGAATGTCACACCATCAGCTAATTACCTCTGTCAGAATAGGAGACCTTATGCACTGCCAAACCACATACTCTGGAGATGGATTTGGACTAGAACATCAGAGTAAATTCTCCCGACCAGCCCTGACAAACAGCATCCTTTCCTGTTTACGCAGGCCAAAGTTATTTTCCAACAAATACACCCAGGCTTCTCTAAAAACGCTTCCTCTCTAGCGTACACACACTCTCTCTCTTTCTCTGGCTCAGCCTGACAAGCACTAAATAGATTTTGTATCACGTTAGCCGAGCAACGGTGAGCTGGGAACATTTCCTTTTGTCGCTGTTCATTTTTCTTTCCGTTCTGGCTCCGTAATGGAAGCCAGGGAGGTTTCTCACTTTCTGGTCTAAATGAGATATCTGGGCCTTAACACAAACCCTACTTTCTGACAGGCAAAGCTGGAGTTATGTTCAGATTAAGATAACATATCCCAGAACCTTCCCAGCATGCTTCTTATTTAAAGTGCTTCTACCGATAAGTGAGAAAGTTGTGATTCAGAGGTGGTAGATTTTAGTTGCCCTGCTGTTATTGCTGGGATGGGATCAAATGACAAGCAAAACATATACAGGGGTGCAAATCATGTGGCTGACAACACAGAACCAGAATTTTGACTGTAGGCATAAAAGGCTGGTCCACTTTGGAGATTATTTCGGCCAAGAACCGCCCACTTTAACATTTGGATGTGTGTTTTAGGGGAGCTTTGTTTGAAGGAGTTGATAACACAATAATACGCCAGCAAGGAATCAACAAATTAAAATAATTGCACAGCAGTGTTGTTCTGTTACATAAAGCACTCAATAAAATTGTGAAGATGTGTTTGGACTTTGTAATCAAAATTGTATTTACTTATTTATTAAACTGCTCATAGTGCACACATTGCTGTCTCAAACAAAACCAAGAAACCAAACATATTTTAAACTTACTGTATTTTACCACTAACCTGGTAATATTTAGCAAAGCTAGAGATTATTCCTCTAATGTAGTCTAAATAGCACAAATGACATATACACAAGGCACTTTGAAGGGAAACAATCATGAAAACTATGTTGTAGGATTGTTTTACATCAAAGTAAAAAATAAATACCTGAAAGGGTCTTTTCGAATTATTATTTTCATACGGTTCAACTCATGGACATTTCACTCCCAAAATTCTTTGCACTGCATTAGAACGTCTCAGTCTGGGCCATTTGACATAAATCTGCTGAAGGTTTGCCAAGTGTAACATAAATTAAACCTGCTGCACCTGCAAAAACACTCTGCTTCTGTAAACAAAACAAAAAAAGCCCCTTGATGTCATGGTTCTCTTTCATAGGTAACTCTACGCTGCGTAGCTTTACGCATCGGGAACGCCTTCCGCGTGACCGAGTCTGAGCCCATATAAAATCACGCCAATTCATTGGCTGATGGCGCGACGCCGTCTCTGACGCAATGACGTCGTCAGGTCATACTGGCGAACGCGCCATCCACTCCTCAGATTTCTCTGCCTTCACGAAGCGGTTACATCGCCCTTCGTTGTTGCGATTTCTGACCCAATCACTAACCTGCGATTATCCATTTGCACTTCGGCGACTGCTTTAGTGGAACTTTGTTCTCCTCGCGGTGAAGTGCCATGGAATTTCGCCGCTGTATGCCACCGGGCACGCGTTTCATCGCTCGCGAAGACCCACACAGTAAGTGTATTTTGTGTTTGGGTTTTTCGCATGCACGTGAGGCGGTTTATGGGACCTCTAACTGCAAAATTTGCGACGATTTCCGTCTCATAACCCTCCGCTCTCGGCTTGAGGATTATGAACGTGAATCCTCCAAATTTTCCCGGCGCGCATCGAGCACCAACGCGCCGCCTCGTGAGATCGCGGCCTCGGGCCTCGTAGAGCCGCGAGCTGGGGTTCGGATGTCGAGCTCGAGGAGATGGAGAGTGAGCAGACAGGCCTCGCCTTTTCTCTCCCTCCCTCTTCCGATCGCGCACGTGCGAATTCGCCGGTCGAATTTTTGCCTGATTTTCAGTTTCCTAGCCCAAAAGCACGTGATTTCGTCTCTTTCGGGCTAGATGATATTCTGCACACGGCAGCCTCCGACTCCGAGGATTTCGGGCCTGCTTTAGCAGATGCGCTCCCGCCTAGCGGCCAGGAGGCGCTGCCTTCAGCGGCCTACTCTGAGCTCGTGGACGTGCTTTCGCGCGCCACGGAAAAGCTTGCGCTGGATTGGCCCGATGAGCCCCGCGAGTCTCGAGCTTCGAAGCTCGACGATCGCTTCCTCATCGGCGCGCACTCCAAGCTTGAAAGGAGGAAGCTGCCATTTTTCAGTGATCTGCATCGTGAGATCTCCAGTTCCTGGAAGCAGCCATTTTCCTCTCGCCTTACTAACGCGGCAGCCGCTGACTTCACCAACCTTGTGGGTTCTGTGGAGCAGGGTTACACCGCCATGCCGGTGATTGAGGATACTTTGGCCTCACATCTTTCACCTTCTTTGGCTCCTTCTTGGAAGTCCCGCCCCCTCCTTCCTTCCAAGCTGTGTAGGACCACTTCCGCCCTTATCGGGAAGTCCTACATCGCGGCCGGTCAGGCAGGTATGGCCCTTCACACAATGGCCATCCTTCAGGCCTACCAGGCGGACGTCCTAAAGGAAATGGACGAAGGGACCGGCTTAACTCCTGAAGCCGTGAAGGAGCTACGAAGAGCCACTGACTTGGCTCTGAGAGCCACCAAGCACACCGCACGTGCCGTGGGGCGCTCTATGGCGGCTTCGGTGGCCGCAGAACGCCATCTGTGGCTCAACCTGACCGAGATTCGGGAGAAGGAAAATACCTTTTTAATGGACGCACCCATCTCACAATCTGGGTTGTTCGGGGAGGCTGTTAGCGCTGTAGTGGACAAGTTCCGCTCAGCCAAAACTCAGTCGGCTGCTCTCAATCAGTTCATGCCGAGGAGA
The DNA here is from genome assembly GCA_003573665.1 of Oxygymnocypris stewartii. Classification (NCBI taxonomy): domain Eukaryota; kingdom Metazoa; phylum Chordata; class Actinopteri; order Cypriniformes; family Cyprinidae; genus Oxygymnocypris; species Oxygymnocypris stewartii. The sequence continues at coordinate 711,365 of QVTF01014954.1, read as the reverse complement.
GCAAGGGATTTTTCAACTCCCTCCTCCTCTGTGTCTAGGGAGCAGCCGCCCCCCAGGAGGGAGCCCCCTAGCGGCGGAGCCCAGGCCACGCACCTTCCCCCCACTACAGTTTGGGGAGCCCGCGGCCGGTCTTCTTCCCGCCAACAACCACGCAAGCGGGTTAACATGAAGCGGCCCAACAAGCCTGCCGCTTCGGCTAACCCGGGTCGTTCCTGACCTCCGGGTCGGAATGAGGAGAGTCGTTTCACCTTTACGGGGCGAGGCCAGACCGCAAAAGCGTTTCTGCCCGCCCCGAACGCACTCTCCTCACTTAAATCTGTCACAACCACCCTTCGAGGCTTGGTGTGCAGATCCAATTCACCCTCATTTTCACTCGGGCTGGCAGTTGGGGGACGCGTTCGTCTTTCCCCCTTTGCAGCCCGTCCATTCGCCGCCGGCGAGCCGCATGTTAGGAGACACAGCTGTTTCTCTCCTGCAGTGTACGGAACCCGTGCCGGCCACCCGCAGCACTTCTCTCTCCGTCATCCCGAGCAAGGACGCCGAGGGCTCTCCTTCACGGTGGAGGGTGCCGCTGCTTCCAGGCCTTCTCGACACCTCATCTCAGGTATGTCTTCCCTTGCACGACACTATGATTCCTCTGTCACACTTCCTTCACGAGTGGGAGCGTTTACCCGGGGTATCGCTGTGGGTTCTCCGCACAATTCGAACCGGTTACACTCTTCAGTTTGGGAAAAATCCCCCCCGTTTCGACGGGGTTCACCTGACAGTAGTAAACAGCGCCGCCAAGGCTTCTGTTCTACAACAGGAACTTTCCTCCCTCCTGCAGAAAGGAGCAATAGAGGAAGTACCGCAGTCGGAAGTCGAACGAGGTTTCTTCAGTCGCTACTTCCTCGTTCCAAAGAGGGACGGCGGCTTGAGGCCTATCCTGGATCTACGGCGTTTGAATCTTTCCCTCTACAAAGGGAAGTTCAAAATGCTGACGATGAGAACCATCATGTCTCAGGTCCAGGAGGGAGACTGGTTTGTCACCATCGACCTGAAGGATGCGTATTTTCACATCCAGGTCATTCACAGACACAGGAGATTCCTTCGGTTCGCCTTTGGAGGGAAGGCTTACCAATACAAGGTTCTGCCCTTCGGCCTGGCTTTGGCCCCGAGGACATTTACCAAATGCATGGATGCTGCACTGGCCCCTTTGAGGCTCCAGGGCATCCGTGTACTGAACTATCTGGACGACTGGCTCATTCTGGCTCACTCCAGGGAGCTAGTGAGTCGTCACAGGGATATCGTTCTCGGCCACATCCATTCTCTTGGCCTCAGGATGAACGCCAAGAAGAGTGTGCTCCTCCCATCTCAACGAACTGTATTTCTAGGAGTTCGTTTGGATTCCGTTCAGATGCAGGCCCGTTTGGCTCCTGCCCGGATACCAGTTTTTACAGCATGTTTGGCCCGCTTCAAGCTAGGCCATCATGTCTCTGTAGGTACCTGCCGCAGGCTGTTGGGCCTTATGGCAGCAGCCTCCCCTGTGTTGCCCCTAGGGCTGCTTCACATGAGGCCATTCCTTTGGTGGATGAAGGAGCTGAGGTTACACCCCACTGTACCAGCTACTCGCCTTGTCAGAGTGTCGCGCAGTTGCTGTCGACACCTGTTAATGTGGCGAGACCCCGTCTTTCTCCGGAGCGGGGTGAGAATGGGTGCGATCCACCGTCGCCATATGATCACGACGGACGCATCAATGACAGGCTGGGGCGCGGTCCTCGAAGGAAGGCCGGCGAGTGGAGAGTGGAAGGAAGAGTTCCTCTTTTGGCATATAAACTGCCTGGAGCTCAGGGCTGTCTTCCTGGCTTTGAAGTATTTTCTCCCCGTTCTCGGGAAGCATCATGTCATAGTCAGGACGGACAATATGGCGGTTGTGTCCCACATAAACTGCCAAGGAGGGTCAAGGTCGCGCACCCTGGACAGGCTTGCGCGCCATCTTCTCCTTTGGTCCCAAGACAAGTTCCTCTCTTTGAGGGCGGTTCACGTTCCGGGAGTACTGAACCTGGCGGCCGATTTTCTGTCGAGACAGAAGCTCAAGCCCGGGGAATGGATGTTGAACCGTCAGACTGTATCCCAGATCTGGGATCTGTTTGGCAAAGCGGAGGTGGACCTCTTTGCTTCTCAAGAGTCATCCCAGTGCCCGCTCTGGTTCTCCCTGAGTTTCCCGACGACTCTAGGCATAGATGCGTTCACCCACCCATGGCCGAATGTCAATCTGTACGCGTTTCCGCCAATAAAGCTGATTCCGGCAGTACTATGCAGAGTGAAGGTGAGCGGTGCCCGTCTCCTTCTCATAGCCCCATTCTGGCCCTCCCAGACCTGGTTCTCGGAGCTAACTCCCCTCTTGTATCGACCTCCTTGGGAGATTCCGATCAGGCGGGACTTACTGTCCCAGCTTCAGGGCAAGATCTGGCATCCTCAGCCAGAGCTCTGGAAGTTGTGGGTATGGCCCATACAGGGCCAAGGGCTGTGATTGATGGTTTGCCTGCCGAAGTTCAGGAAACCATAGCCAGTGCCAGAGCCCCCGCTACCAGGAAGCTATACTCTTCCAAGTGGGGCGTCTTTGATTCGTGGTGTTTGACTCGTGCAATCGACCCAGTTAACTGCCCTGTTGGTCCAGTGCTGGAGTTTTTGCAAGAAAGGCTGACAGCGGGGGCGGCTGCTACAACCCTTAGGGTTTATGTAGCGGCCATTGCACCTCGGAGAGAGCTGGATGAGATCCCCTTGGGGAGGCATCGGTTGGTCTCCGCTTTCATGCGTGGGGCCAGACGCCTTAGGCCTGTTCGCCCCACGGCAGTTCCTTCTTGGGACTTGTCAGTCGTCCTCGAAGGACTAGTGACGGCCCCTTTTGAGCCCTTAGAGTCAGCTTCGGATCGAATACTGACTCTTAAGGTTGTTCTTTTACTGGCGCTTACGTCACTGAAAAGAGTTGGAGATCTGCAGGCTTTTTCTGTCAGTGAAACGTGTATGGACTTTGCCCCGGGTCTAGTCAAAGTTACCCTGCGGCCTAGGCCGGGTTACATTCCCAAGGTCTTGTCCACGTCGTTCCGTTCTCAAGTGGTCACTCTTCACTCTTTCCATTCTCCTCCCTTTGCTTCAAGTGAGGATGAGAGACTCCACATGCTCTGCCCGGTCAGGGCATTGAAGCTGTATGTGGATCGCTCCAAAGTTTGGAGAAGATCTCCCCAGTTATTGATCTGTTTTGGTGCTGGTCGCCGCGGGCTTGCCACGTCAAAGCAGAGGATTTCTCACTGGGTGAGAGACGCCATTTCGCTGGCTTATGAGGCGCGGGAACTCCCTTCACCTCTTAGTCTTCGGGCGCATTCTACTAGAGGCGTAGCCTCCTCTCAAGCTCTTTTTAGAGGGGTACCCCTGGAGGATATTTGTGTTGCGGCAGGATGGTCCTCTCCGCACACCTTTGTCAGGTTTTACAACCTTGACGTTGATACGGCTCCAGGTTCTCAGGTCCTGTCTGTTTGAACCGACCGTATGTTGTTGGTTCATTATTGGGCCAGATAGGCAGCGTTTTCAGCTTGGCGTGTTTGGTATATCGTTCCCGATGCGTAAAGCTACGCAGCGTAGAGTTACCTATGAAAGAGAACGTCTCGGGTTACTCGCGTAACCCTTGTTCTCTGAATAGGGAACGAGACGCTGCGTTCGCTGCCAAGCTCCTCACGCTGCCGACAGGGTTCTTTTCGGCAGAGAAATCTGAGGAGTGGATGGCGCGTTCGCCAGTATGACCTGACGACGTCATTGCGTCAGAGACGGCGTCGTGCCATCAGCCAATGAATTGGCGTGATTTTATATGGGCTCAGACTCGGTCACGCGGAAGGCGTTCCCGATGCGTAAAGCTACGCAGCGTCTCGTTCCCTATTCAGAGAACAAGGGTTACGCGAGTAACCCGAGACGTTTTATGTAAGTATTTTATTATTTTTCACTTTAAGCATTTTAAACATCTGACTTGTTATTGTTTTTGTAATTGGCCAAGACCATTGTTGTTATACTGTAAATTAGTTTAATCTGTTTTATATTTTTTATATAGACAGAAAAAAAAAAAAAAAGTATTTTAATAATAATAATAATAATAATTATTATTATTATTAAAATATAAATGTATAATTATTATTATTAAGGGGGTCATGACATGGAATATACATATATATATATATATATATATATATATATATATATGTTCCTTGAGGTTTACTTATAATGTTAATAAAGATTTTATAAAAAAATGTAGACAAAAACACAAATAAATATATGGGACAATGATTATTTTCAACCCTTATTCTCACCCTCTGTCTAAAACAACCTGCTTTAAGGGGCGGGTCCTTTAAGGCTTGTCAGTAATCGGCTACTGTTATAATTGGCATACATTGCATAGGAAAGCAATGCCCTCTCACTATTGCATGTGAGTGTTTTGATAACATGATCAAAATAAGACTGTCATTTCCAGACAAATGAATGAATGAATGAATGATCCATTTATAAATGATGACAAAGCTTTATGAAATAATTTACTTAGTTTGTGAGTCAGATCTAGTACCGCTTCTTTCAACAAATGTTTCTTTGTGAACTCTACATGACACTGTGCCTCGTTTACAAAACAAAATACTCTGAACAATTCTCAGACATGATCTGGGATGCCCTTAAAAATAAACTATCCGCTTATTCCTTACACTGGAAACCTTATGATATACAAAGGCGTGAATGAGCTGCTTAAACCAAATGCAAATAAAATAAAATCAAAGTGAACGTACTTTCACTCCATTTGTCTTATTGACGACAGACTCAAGCGCGTTAACTTTGAGAGAACGCGCATCTGAAAGTGATTTTGATATTCACATATGAATAGTCAAATGAGCTTGATGCTCTTTTTCGTCGTATTTTTTATCAGATATTTTAGTAATCATCTTAAATTATAGATCATTTTAAATCTTAAAACCTAAAAATTAATCCATGTGAAAACCATTTTGAAATTGGACATTGCTTTACCATGGAAATGGTACTTTCAAATATTTTAGCGGTCTGCTCCTCCTTGGTAGGAGGTGTCAAGGGTCATATTATAAAATTAATTGCGGTCTTTTAGAATCAAAACTTTTTATGATCTTGACAAAATACATATTTTTTTTGATGTACTTTATTACCATAGACCAGCCATTAACGATCTGTCCATCGCTGCGTGACTTCAATTGTGATTGAGTTTTTTTTGATTGTTGGTCGAACAACCTCTTCTGATCGACTAACGGTTGGTTGACTATTAGGGGGCAGCCCTAGTTTATAATGAGGAGGATGTTTTAAGCTATGAAACTTGCTGAATTTTTAATGGTACAAAGACCTCCTATATGCCAAAACACCAAGGCAGATTTGATATCTCACTTCATGACCTGTTTAAACATACACAGCGATGTTTAATTCATTCATAACTGAACAGTTGTTTATTACTGAATAGATGAGCCTAAACACAGATAGTTTCAGCCCCAGGGCACTATATCAACCCAAAGCTTTCAATGTAGAATTGAACACACCCCATGTAAACATGATTTCCAAAAGGCTGTGTACCCCGACTACCAGAGGTTGCATAAAGCCAGCCAATCAGATATGAGCTTCCATATCAGAGACTAACCAGAAACCGGGCCTTATTGTTGAAAAGCTTCCTACACAGGCTATGCAGTATTTCAATTCAAGATGGCATCCGTATCGATCTGCAATTTTAAAAACTGCCTGAATCAGAAGATTTAGTGTGAGATCTGAGTTTTTAAAAAAGTGATCATGTACCACAGATCATATTCAAGAAATGGAATTGGACATCAGAAGCTTTTTGAATGTTCCTTTGAGATGCCGTATTCGACTCATGGGAGACTACAGGAGTTTTTAAGCTTCCTCTCATCCTGTGCTCTATCGATAAAAGAACCTGGGCTTGAGTCGGTTCAGGCCCGTGTTTATTTCAACAAATGAGGATGGTACGGGTCCCTGGAGTCAGATTCATTTCCTGCAGTGCTCCCCTGTAAGCTCACACTATTGGAATTATTCTGCTCCATAAAGCACTTTAAGAAGACAATGTGTGTTCGAGTGCCTGTTTTATGATGAATACCGCCAACAATGTGTTTGTCAAAACAGAGAGGCATAATTATAGACTGGCAGACGTGGAGCCGGTTACAGTAGATCTACATCTCTCTCTTTTTCTCTCTCAGACACACAAACAAACACATAATTTAGCCACTTAGAAGTTCCTCCCAGCAACTCCTATATGCATTGAGTCTGAAATGTGTTTTGGCTCAAGGGATCATGTAATTATTTTAGCCAGTGAAACATCTTTGAACATACACACACCTTCAGAAATGGTGATTGCTATCAGAAGAGCTGCTGCCGTAGTAATGAAGCGGATCCTAATAGCTGTCAGACTCTTTTAGCTGCAGCACAGGGACTCATTCCAGGCCGTATACGCTTCACATTAGCTAGAATTATTCAGCCCCAACACAGCTGTCTGGATAAAAAAAAGAACATAACATTTTAATGTGAAAAAAAAAACAAATAATTTTTTTTAAATATATATATATATATATATATATATAGTATATACACAGTGGGGGAAACATGTTGCTCCCCTGATGATTTTGTATGTTTGCCCACTGACAAAGAAATCACTTTATAATTGTAATGGTAGGTTTATTTGAACAGTGAGTGACAGAATAATAAAAAAACAATGCATTCAATGCAGTGAAATAAGTATATGACCCCTTCACAAAACATGACAGTACTTGGCAAAACCCTTGGTGGCAATCACAGAGGTCAAACGTTTCTTGTAGTTGGCCACCAGGAGACTGGGTAGGCCACTCCAGGACCTTAATGTGCTTCTTCTTGAGCCACTCCTTTGTTGCCTTGGCCGTGTGTTTTGGGTCATGCTGGAATCCCCATCTACGATTCATTTTCAATGTCCTGGCCCTGACGGTACATTCCATCATCCCTTTGATGCTGTGCAGTTGTCCTGTCCCCTTACCAGAAAAACACCCCCAAAGCATAATGTTTCCACCTCCATGTTTGATGGTGGGGATGGTGTTCTTGGGGTCATAGGCAGCATTCTTCCTCCTCCAAATACGGCGAGTTGAGTTGATGCCACAGAGCTTGATTTTGGTCTCATCTGACCACAACACTTTCACCCAGTTCTCCTCTGAATCATTCAGATGTGCATTGGCAAACTTCAGATTGGCCTGTGAAGTCTTAAAAAATTAAAGGTGCTTCAAGATGCCATAGAAGAACCTTTTAGTCTAAATGGTTCCATGGGCCAGTTGAGGGCAGTCGTGGCCTAATGGTTAGAGCGTTGGACTTGAAACCCTAAGTAACCCAAGGTTGTGGGTTCGAATGCCGGCTCCGGCAGGAAGTGTCCACGACTGAGGTGAGACCCTTGAGCAAGGCACCGAACCCCAAACTGCTCCCCGGGCGCTGCAATGTTGGCTGCCCACTGCTCCACTTGGATGGGTTGAAAGAAGGTTCTTCAGATTATAAAAAGGCAAGGAAGGTTCAAGGTTCGTTATTATTCGTCACATACACAATCATACAGGGTATAATCAGTAGTGAAATGCAAGTAGAATAGAAGCAAAAATACAGCGTAACATGAGGAAGGTGAGGAGAAAAAAAATAACCCCCAGACTATGCTCCTCAGGGAGTACAGTGTGAGAACAGTAAAAACACCTCAGCAACACAAAAGCACATACTCCATAGACACACGACATTGCCACAGGGGAAGTAATCCAGCTCCAGCAAACAGCCATCCGGACCCGCAGCCACTATTCCGGCGCTGGTCAGACCCACTTGTCAGGCTGGTGGTTCAAAGCGACGGAGGCGGGGCGGGGGCGGGGAGGTGAGGTGAGTGCATATCTTTCTACGTGTGTGTGTGTGTGTGTGTGTGTGTGTGTGTGTGTGTGTGTGTATTAAATCAATGTCTGTAGAATGGGGGAGGAAGCAAGAGCGTCTCACTGCAGTGCCCTTCCCAGGGGTAATTTGTCCAGCAGCGACCTTGGCCAAGGCCACTGTGTGAGGGAGCCAAAAAAGATAAGATTGCGATTGTTTTGTCTTAGGTCGAGTAACCGCATTCCAATTCCGCGGCTACTCTCTCTGTCCATTCTGGTCTCCATCAATTTTCCTTTGCAAAGCCGTGAGCTTCTCCGCGATAGAATCCATATTGCGGTTAATAGTCTCAGTCTCAATGCTCTTCCCACTGCTTCAATCATAACGGGCAGCCTTGAGAGACTTTGGACAGCTGTTCCCATTTTCTGAATTATTCGATAACCCAGGGCAAATCCAATCAGCAAAATACCTGTTATCATGGTTCCGAATAGGTAGATATCTTCAATGTCCTCCACGGAAAGAGCCGCAAGACATACGATTCGCCACCTCTCCCACGCGTCCATCGTGTAGCCAGCTGCAAACGTTCCGTCAGGGCAGACAGGTTCCCCAGAACCCAAGCTTCTCGTCAAGAAGATGGTGTCAATTGCGTTGAGAGACCAGTTGATCAAATCCATAATCTTTCAGTTTGGAGAGCCGTGCAGAGAGAGTCTCTCAATAATGAGACGAGACAAGGGAGCAAAGCAGGGAAGATAAGGGTGAGGACGGGGAGTGAAAAATGCGACCGCCTCCGTTGAGAGCCAAAGAAGAAGAGGAAGATATGGTTCTTTAAAGAACATTTGACTGAATGGTTCTTTGTGGAACCAAAATGGTTATTATATGCAGCGCTTGAAGAATCTTTTTGAAGCATCTTTATTTTTTTAAGAGTGTGTACCTTGCTGCAGGATTTTAGTTCTTCATGGCGTAGTGTGTTACCAATTGTTTTATTGGTGACTGTGGTCCCAACAGCCTTGAGATCATTGACAAGATCCTCCCGTGTAGTTCTGGGCTGATTCCTCACCGTTCTCATGATCATTGACACTCCACGAGGTGAGATTTTGCATGGAGCCCCAGACCGAAGGAGATTGACAGATATTTTGTGTTTCTTCCATTTATCCGAATAATCACACCAACTGTTGTCAGCTTCTCACCAAGCTGTTTGACGATGGTCTTGTATCCCATTCAAGCCTTGTGTAGGTCTAAAATCTTGTCCCTGACATCCTTGGAAAGCTCTGGACAGATGTATTTTATCCCTTTAAGAGAGTGCTCCTAATCTCAGCTTGTTACTTGTATAAACGACACCTGGGATCCAGACATATTTTTCATTGATAGGAGAACAAATACTGATTTCATTCATTAAAATGCAAATAAATTTATAACTTGCTTGAAATGTGTTTTTTTTTTGTTCACTGTTCAAATAAACCTACCATAAAAAAATAGGCTGATCATTTCTTTGCCATTGGGTAAACATAAAACATCAGCAGGGGATCAAATATTTGTATTTTTAAATTGTGATAAAAAGTGTGCTAGCTGACCTCATGTTAACAACTCTAATGCCACACCCAGCATCATTTGCTTTATCATGTAAACAGGTTAGTCATGCAGATTGTATTTATAGAATTCTTTCAAAAATGATTTATGCTCAAGAAATTTCTAACGTATCTGTGTAGCATTGATAAGAAAAATAAATGCCTACTACAGATAGCAGAGGATTCTATTTTTGGAGTGGCTTATGTTGTGACGATAAGGCTGACAGCTGAATTATTATCTCAGGTAACGACTGTGTTTTTAGAATAATATTGACCTTTATCAATTGAGTATGAATATCATTTGTGGCATTTTACGCAATGTAAAATTTACCTCTGGTCTTGAAAATAACCTAAGGAAACAAAAGCGCTTAAACTGAGCTATGAACAAGTAATTAGCCTAGGTGTTTTCAATAGAAAATAATATACAATTCACTGTATTTATTTGGATAACTGTTTTGTTTATTGCAATAGTTTAACTTATCCGTAAACTTACCCGTATCATCAACAGTGCGAGAGAGTCTGTCCATACACTCTTCTGATTGGCTGATACTTGATTCATGATTGATTTTGTCATGTCTTGCTGGGTCACTATCTGATGTGAATAAGTACTAAAAATGACATTCTAAATGAATATATTCAGAATGAATGTAACAGACGTACTACACTCGCTATGTTGTTATTGTCATGTGACCTATTCACTTCCTCATGGCATAAGATATCTTTATTTTTTTTTTTTTTATAGATGTCAATGGAGGATATAGGCTGTCGGAAAACAGCTTATTTAATTAATCAACAGCCCATCAGCTAGTTTTGCACATGCGATTAAACATTTGTTTTGACTCAATCTATCTTTACAGTTTACAAAAAAAAAAAAATGCAGTTGTCAAAGACAGATTTACGACAAGATTCAGTTGATGGCACATCTTCTCATTCATTTCTGTGGTATCCGCAAACAGTGACTGTCGCACATCACTGACAGAAATTTTATGAATATATAATGTGATTGGTTATCAAGGCACATGTGTTCGAAGTTGATCAAGTTGCTTTCTCCAGTGGTATAGGTGCAGACCTTGGCATCTCCCCCAAAAAAGACCATCTTTGGCAAAGTGTCAATTTTTGCCAAAAACTCGGCAAAAGTCATCCAGGTACTTTTTATGAGAACTGTGAATTCGAACATACTACACTTTACGCATGCTATTCTTTGCCTACTATGAAATTCAAGAGCTTTTTTACCCTGTACAGAGACAGCAACGCAACTGGTACATTCAGGCCCCAGAAAGGTAGTGAGGACATCATTAAAATAGTCCACGTGACATCAGTGGTTCAACCGTAATTTTATGAAGCTATAAGAATAAGTTTTGTGTGCAAAGAAAAAAATTATGACTTTATTCAACATCATGTCTTCTCTTACATGACAGTCTTCGATGCATGTTCAAAAAGTATTCTCGTAGCTTCATAAAATTACAGTTGAATCATTGATGTCACATGGACTATTTTAACAATGTCCTTACTACCTTTCTTGGCCTTGAAATGACATGAGAAGGCCATGCATTAAACAAGTTTTATTGAAAAACGAGTGATCCATCTACCCAGACAGCATTTGAAGGCATCATAGGAGTGTTCCCAAAGTGCAAAGATGGGCAGCAACATTATGCAAACCTTAAAATATGACTTTGCTGGATTCAAAATTATACAGTTCAAGGTTATATACTGTATTCAGCAAAGCACTTCTAGTCCGTTCTCTCAGTATGCAGGTGTGTAGAAACAAACAGCAAGCCAGTTTACTACTGAACAGAGCTTAAATGGATAGTCCATCCAAAAATGAAAATTCCATCATTGATTACTCACCCTCATGTCGTTCCAAACCCATAAGACCTCCGTTCATCTTCGGAACACAAATTAAGATATGTTTATATTTTCTTTGTGCACAAAAAGATCCCATATCTTTGTAAAATTACAGGTGAACCACTGATGTCACATGGATTATTTTACCGATGCCCTTGCTACGTTTCTGGATCTTGACAGTGGTAGTATCCTTGCTGTCTATGGGAGGGTCAGAGAGCACTCAGAATTCATCAAACATATCTTGATTTGTGTTTCAAAGATGAACAAATGTCTTACGGGTTTGGAAAGATATGAGGGTGAGTAATTAATAACATCATTTTTATTTGTGGGTGAACTGTCCCTTTAAATGTCCCTCATTTCCAATATGAATGTGTCAGTAAATACACTCACACTGTTCCTAGATACATTAATCTCACATAAAGTTAACTTCCCTTACGTATTGTTACAGGTCATATTAGTACTGATATTTAGTAAATGTCCATTAGTAAGTATATTTAGTTACCTTAAGTGCAGGGAAATGCATAATTTAGACAACAGACACTAGAAGTATATATATATATATATATTCATTTATTCATTGATATTTAAAACAGACTAAAAAGTTGTACATACAACTTCTGAATGAAAGGCACAGTAAAATCAGACACAGCTGATATAATACTCAACTGAAATAGAAGTACAGTACAAAAGCAAACAGTTCTTTATAGCACGCAAAAAATCTCTCACGTGCCAACACCTAACGAGAGGTTATCCGGACACCGTTTTAGATTTGACAAGAGCGGACGGATCTTCACTGATAATGGCTGATGGACACTTATTGCTTTGACTCTGACTGGCCAGAACCCAAACTGCAAAATAAAAAAAATATTAAAATCTTAATTATTTTCATTCATTTGCACTGGCAGAAACATCAAGTTAAAAAGTGATTAGTTTGCTTTCAAAATCCAGGCTCAATGGAGTGATGCTGTCAGTCAAGCTCTAGCGTACTTCATTATCTAACGCACACTCATTAGCATACTGATCTAATTCATTGGTCCACCAAGTGCAAAATCAAACCAGGGAGGGGAAAAAACAGCAGGCTGATGGCTCAAAGTTAAATGATCTTAAGTGCTAGAGACATTTAATTAAATTTTGATTAATTCAATTGTAGAGCTGTGAAATTGAAATGTTAAGATGGATTTTAAAGATTGAAAGTCCCATTTCAGCCTCGTTCACACGTCAAGGAGTTGATAGTGCCGCATCCTGCCGTGTGCCGGTACATTATTTATAGTTAACGGCCAATTAGAGACCTGGACCCCGCTCTGATTTAATAGCGCCACGTAATTTGGATTCATTGTGGCCGTCTCTCTCTTGACTTTGCTTGATTAATACAAACACAAATCTTCGTAACAAGTCTAACCGCATTCATGAATTTGCTCCGGGGTGGTTTGACTATGCTCGGTTTTTAAGCTCTGCCCTTTTAGTTCAGAGGTTTGAGTTACATAGAACCAGACTCTTTGGTATATGCAAAGTAATTCCAACTCATTTCCCCTCTCCAATCTGCTCTAATTATATACAGTCTTCCACATCATCTCTACCATCTCAAAATTATGCTTTACGCCAAACTCATTCTTCCTGGAATGTAAGTGAATCAATTAGGCAGAAGATGTATGCTGAAAAGTTTTGGACAGAGTTAATGCTTGTGTACTGACATTCCCAGCTGCCTTTCGAGGTGTCGCCAGTTTGCACGTAAACCTCCAGTGAGAAATCAGAGGATGTTGACAATGGTGACATAACCGCTGCCTTTATTGCAAAATAAACTATTTAATAAAAAGCAATGAACTCAAGACATTTCAATAATTTAAAGATAAATGTAAGTGAAACAAAATGTACACATAACAGATTGTGGTGTGAAGGACGATTGGTCTGAGATAGTCACAGAAGATCCTCAAACCCTGAAGATGTCGTCAGACATTGATGGGTGAACTTTGAGCGTTGACAGGGATGGGCGGTCATTACCTAGCGCTACCGCTTAGCTGGGTTAGGTACTCGCGCAGTTCTTTAGCTGCCTGGAATCGGCCGTACTGCTTTTTAGGGTTGGCACATTCATCCAACAGTGCTTCGAGCTGGCCGTCTTTGGCTATGTGTGGCGGGGGGTCATGAAGAAGTCCGCCAGAGCTGCCCCGCCACTCAGCATATTGTGAAAGCAGATTCTGACAGATGGCATAATAATTGTGGTCCACTGTAACCCGCGAGCACAACATGTCTTTTGAGAAGGAGAGACAGGCCTCCTTGTCGCACTCCTCAAACTTGCTCTCGTACCAGACGTCGTAGTTCTCTGGCTTATCTACAGGAAGATGACAGAAAGAAGAGTAAATATGTATCACAGACAGACACATTTTTAAATGATGTAATTTTTTTTGTTGCATTTATACTATGAATATGATTTTTGCATTTATACTATGTATATGAATATAAGAATGCAATTAATTCATTCAATGACTTGATTTTTCAATTGAATTTTCAAGTTAATTTTGATATTAAACATGTCAGAGTGATACAAATGCCCTGATATCATAATGCAGGATAATTAAATATGTAAATAAATAAATACCATGCAAATTATTAATAGTAGTAATAATTAGTATTCATTTCTTAATTACTTGAATTAGTACTTAGATGCTTTTTCTTGCTTCTTTCTCTCGCTCTCTCTCTCTCTCTCTCTATATATATATATATATATATATATATATATATATATATATATATATACACATATATATACACACACATATACATATTATATATAATATCAAGTTAATTTTGATATAAAAAATGTCAGAGTGATACAACTGCCCTGATATCATATTGCAGGATATGTAAATAAGTAAATACCATTTAAATTATTATAGTAATAGTAGTAATAATTAGTATTCACTTTCTTAATTACTTGAATTAGTATTTCTTAGATTTTTTTTCCTTGCTTTCTTTTTACACTCTCTCTAAATATACAGTATATATACACATATACACAGTTTTATTTTTTTGAGCTAGTCTGCTTTTTAGTTTGCTGCAACAGAACACAATGTTCACAGTGTCTTGCATCGTCTTTTCACAATCAGATCAGTAAGTGTGTTTTAGGTTTGACATTTCTTAAAAAAATGGCCAGAATTTCTTAATTTTAAAATTGAAAACAATATCTGCTTTTTATAAATCATATTTGGACACACTCATTCGTGAACATATCAGTCGATGGACCAAGAGAGCAATTTGTGACTTCGAAACAGCACAGAGGCAATCAGGTGGAGATTTGTGAAGAACAGCATGTTCCTTCCTTAATAAAGGAACACAAATTGGTCTGTTTCTCTACCCAGAACACCGATCCATACAACCTTCATCTTCACACTTATTTTTCAAGAACTTGGCAACCGGTGCAAATAAATAATCTCTATGATGGGAAACTCTTTGGAGTTGCATTAATGATCAAATTGATTAGAGTGAAACAACCCAGGAGATGCCAACCCCTAATCATGTTTGAGAAACTCAATGCACTCCAGACCCCTGTCCTTCCTCAACTCCAATGACTCAATCCGTGTTTCCGGCATCAGGCTCTGCCTCAGGCCCCAGACCAATGCCTAAACTCAATCACCGCTCAACACAGATCTGCAGATGCTGAGAGCCAAGGTGAAGATATGTCATTTACTCTGCTAGATGTCTGTGTGATCAGGCCCTGTATTACCTCTAACACACAGATCTGTTACATACGTTTGTGCAGCAGCAACAAGACATATGAGGGCTCAATGCATGTCTGGGTCTTTGTGCAAGTGCTTATAGTTTTAAAGGCCATGCAAGACCAAGGCTTATTCTCGGTAAAGTATGTACAATATCTGTAGCATGCAGTTAATACACTCCTTAGCAGTGGAAGGACTGGGATTGGGAAGCGCTAAACTAGAATATATGGATGGATGGAAATAGACAGACAGACAGAAAGATGGATCACATAAATGTGAATAGATTATGGATTAATGGACGGAAGAATATACATATAGATAAGTTTAAATAACGGATGGGTGGATAAATAAGTACATATAAATGATGGATGAATAGTTAAATGTATATGATGAATGGATGAATAAATATAAAAAACAGAAATGTAAATAGTGAATGGATGGATGGATAAATACAAATAAAATACATTATGTAGATGATGGAGAGATACATATTGATAACATATTTGGATGCATAGATAAATATAACAGTTGGATGGATGGAATTAAAATAAACTGATAAAACAAACAAACTACATTTTAAATGAATCAACAAACAAACATAAAATGTTGAACAAACAAATATATAAAATCATACCATGGAACTTTGAGTATACATTTATTATTATTAATATTACTGATATTATTAGTATTATTATACGAATAATAAAACACTAAGCAACCCACAAAATGTACCAGTAGGGTCACTTAGTACCATTTTCTGGGTTTAATAAATAATACAAATTATGAAAAGCATTATATCTTGAATTGGGATGCATTGTTCTTAAATTCAACAGATTTGGTGTTTGTTTTTCAACTGCTTGAGAATGGTGCTAGTGTCTGTATTTATTTAATGATGAATGGTTGTACAGATTCATCCAGATTCACAATCACAAGGGTAAGAAATTACCAAGCATACGCACCTGTTGTGAATCCAGTAGACATTTAGCATGAGAATGTTCTTGACTCACATAATTACGAAACTTAAAGGTAATTATTTGTGAATGAAACCCAACATCCTTACCAAGCTTGTAAAAACAGTGTCTAGCTTTAGTACTCCTTCAAAGCTGAGCTAAAACTATTTAAATGCATCCTAGCGGAGCTGTTTGACTGGTAAAAGAGGACACCCTCCCCTCGAGGGCTCGCTCCCAATTCAATGACAGAGCTTCTTCTGTGAGGTTTCTGGCACCGTGGCAAGTCGGCACTGAAGAAAGACCCGACTGGCGTCACTCTGTCCTCACGTGTGAGTCTCTCGCGTACCCGCCTGCACAGACACGTATCCTATCTGAGGCTTTCAGGAATAAACCTTGTTCTCTGAATAGTGTTCTATCTGATGTTGGGTATCTCCCATGAGATTCTGGTCACAAAACATAAAGGTACAACACAAAATGTCTCTGTACGCTGGTGACGCACTCGAATCTAATGTGCTGTATAACAACACTTTCTGCATCATTCTGGGTTCTAAAGGCGTTTATTGGGGTGTATAACAAATGAATGTAGAGCTTTAGCACAACTGGTCACTACCCATTATCATTATATACACACAAAAGTTCCAAAATATATTTGGAATGATAGGAGGGCGAATTAATAATGACTTAATTTCAATTTTTTTACAAATCAGTTGATTGGGTGTCAGGGGAAAATAGTTGCATATGTTGCCATTGCCAGATTTTGGATTCTTGATTACTTGCCTCAGCAGTAGTGATCGACCGATATTGATTTTTTTATAACCAATACCGGTTATTTGTATGTTTATGTACCCGATAACCGATATGCAGAACCGATATTAATTTACTGTTATAAAGTAAATACATAGAGTGAAGTAAGTCCATTCTTCGCTTTGGTTTTTCCTCCTTTCATCTAAAAAACTGTTGAAAATTTACATTCTTTCATGTAAAATTTTATCTTCAAATTACAACAATAAAACATTTTAATTATAAAAAGCATCATCAGCAACACTGATATTAACAATAAGCAAAAGAATGTCTAACATTTTCAAATGGAGAAAATAAAGGACAGAAGTCATATAAACTTCATTTTAAACTACAGTTTTAGGTTTATAAGCTGTTTAATAGACTAAAGAGTGAAGAATAATTCACTGGATAATGTTAATTCACGGAATAATATTCTCTGGAATATTGGAATAAGCTATAACAAAAAAAACATCGTATTTTATTGCATTTCTTAACTGGCATGTTTTATCAGAATTATTAAAATGTTTTTGTCTAAATTATGAAAACTGCTGACAGCGCGGTTTATCTATTTACACAGAACTATACTCATTGTGGAGATAATAAATAATTCATTTCGATAGAGATGTTTATTGGTGAAATAATGGTTCTACAGTAAATGTTAATATAATTTAGCGTGTTTCAAACAAGTGAATCTTGTATAAAGTTACATGCAGTGGTCGTGCTGGAGCTTCTCCTGAGTGAACAGTGTCCACTGCTCCAGGTGTGTGTGTGTGTGTGTGTGTGTGTGTGTGTGTGTCCACTGCTCCAGGTGTGTGTGCACTTGGATGGGTCAAATGCAGAGAACACATTTCACTGCTGGTTATACTCTGTATAATTGTGTGTGTGACAAATACAAAACATTTTAAAATACAAAAAAATTAATTATCGGTTATCGTTCTTTTTCAAAACAATATCCAATTATGGTAAAATGCTTAAATATCGGGAAAAATATCGGGAAACCGATATATCGGTCGATCTCTACTCAGCAGCCTTTACTTTTAATGCATTCATTCATGGCCTTTTTATGACTTTAATGGATTGTACTGTGAAAAAAAAACTGTAAATGGAGAAAGAGAGATAGCAGAAGGGATGGGGTCGGGAAATTACACTGGGATTGAACTTCACACAAACACAGCTGCACATGCAATACTGCTGCGTTGAAGCTTCTCTGAACATCATACCATCATTATATGTATGCATATGTAACTGGTTTAATCTTGTAGAATAGTTAGCCTTCAGAATTCTGAGAATATAATGACATTTTGAGGGAATGAAGACTGAATGAACTACATCGGCCGGGTTAGTGACAATGGCATTTGTTTGTGACAGTGAATCCTTGAATGTCATAATTTATTCAATAATTACATTTCTGTCATAATTGTTTCACTCAAATTGTTCCAAATATTTATCTCTGTTTTATTTATTTATAATTTTTTTTTTTTTTTTTTTATATAGTCTCGTTTAAATCGTTTCACAGAATTGCTCAGTTTTCCAAAGCCATTGTTAACCAAATATGGTGAGTTCCTTCATTACTACCATAGTGTAACAATTTGTTAATTCCCGAAACATAATTCAAATAAACAGCATGGCAACTGTGTGGTTGGATTGTTAGAAGCATATGACATGTGGACTTTATAAGCAAGCTAACATGCAGTACATTCTGTATCAGTCATTGCATTTAAATATATATACACACACACTTCAATTCATATATTTTAGACACGAGTGTGTAAACAATGCTGGGCAGTAACTGATATAATGTAATCAGATTCCAAAAACAAATACATTTTAAAATACTCAATCAGATTACGTTACTTTTTTATAAATTACATGATTACATATCAATCACACACTGGCAGTATAGTATTCATTATTTGATTAAATTATAATTTTTCTATTTTAAACTTTAAATAAAGTAGTGTAACTAAGTAGTGTTAAATATACTCCATGATGTTGATAAGAAAGAATGGAACATTTTAGGCCAAAAGTAATCAAAAAGTAGTCAGACTACCAAATATGTGCAGTCCGAAAGATTATGTTACAAACTATAATTTAAATCATGTGATTTGTGACAAATTGCAATATGTAAGTAATATCCAGCATCTGTGTAAATAATAACAGAATTTTCTTATTTTGGGTCAGATTACATTTTCATTTTTATATTCAAATTATGTGGATTGTGATTTCTGGGGAGAAAAGTTGTGTGTAGGATGCCGTTTTTACTGCAGTACTAAATGAACTTTGTGTGTACAGTCAGAGGTTTACAGTATATATAGGAAACAGTCAATCTATTTACTTACTCTGTTTGATCAACCTCTTGTCAGCCACCACAACATTCTCCGCATCCACCACGATGACCTTCCCGTCCCGCGGGCCCACGGCGAAGTTATCGAAGCTGACATCCAGCAGATAGAGAGCAAAGTCGAAGTCGTTGTTAGTAAGCTGCTCTGCAATGTCCAACAATTGCTTGGCCAGGTCTACTCTCTTTTCCCAGGGAGCATTGAAGAAACTCCACAGCTCCTCGCCCACGTAGTTCACCGCCACCATCCGCCCGCAAGCACCCAGGTACTTCGCAAATGGCCAGCCTTCGTCTGAGGGGAAACTCTGAGAAGAGAACACAAGGGAACGATTTGGAGTTTATGTTCAATAATAGACCCTACTAAGCGAGTTTCGAAATTCCCATCGTACCCCATCACCGAACTTCAAGTTCAAATGAAACCGTTTCTTCGGTCAAACTAAGTTGGCAACTCCAAGTGAACTTCAAATACCTTCATAGAATAACAGTAAATTGGACTACGGGGTATTGTGATTGGTTTCAATGCTGACGGTGGTGCTTCTGGTGTCCAGACGTCGAATTGAAATGTTTTGAGATGAAAGCTAACAGCTCTGGTAGGAGGGCTACTTGAAGAGGGGGAAAAACACGACATCAATTGCATGCAAAACAGCAGGTTATTATTTTAATATGATGCTTGTTTTATCTGACTCACATAGAGGCAGGACATTTGTGGATGCTGGGGAGGCATCTGTCAGTTGTGTTTTTACTTTGCTAGCCTCTTCAGATACACACAAATGAGGCAAATGAAGCAGCTGTACCCCAGCAACCGGGCTGGTCTCTCAGGGCCTTGAGTGGGCACGTCTCATTACAGCTCCTCTGCCTATTCCATCTACCGCAGTGTGGAAGTGCAGAGTCAATTAGATATGAAAGAGCACAAATTAGAGCAAAATAAAAGGAAAAAACAAATACATTCACTGTCCTGACCACACAATCTGGTTTGTTCAATCAGAGTGCCACTCTATTTTAATGAGTCATATTTGCAATGTACAAAACCTTCATTTTGTTTTGCCCTGGGACCTTCTGGATGATATTCAGCAATAATTTCACCTGCTTCATTTTTTTCAAGCTACTCAAATGACCCACATGAGCTTCACTGATATTGACAGACAGCTCTGCGCAAGGGAAAAAGGCGTACGACTGGAATCGGATTTACTTTTATTTTACAGTCAGAGAAATGTAATAGTCTAGTTTAATCTGCCTCAGAATCTGGTTAAAGTTTAATGCGGAGTCTCATTAATATTTCACCATACACATATAATTTAAAAACATACAATCAGTAAAAGGACGCAGAATAAAACAGCTTCTGTTCAGTCTGAGAGCTTTTTGTTACACACTCTTAAAATGGTAATGTAGAAAGGGAAAACACAAGAGGTATCTTCATGCGGCTATACTATGTGTGCTATTTTTGCTGTATGTATATTTTACACATTATGCGGATACTGAAATTTGGGGTGATGGCAGTACCCCTCAAGATTCTATTGGGTCAATCTCAAATAACATTGTCCAATATCTTTGTAAAGATATTTTGTAGTGTTTATGTTGGTTTTGAAAATGTTAAATTGAATGTCTCAAAAAAATCATCTAATCATCATGTAAAAGTTTATATATTCCTTACACCTTGAATAGATGGAATGTACACATTCCTTCTAATATTTAAATATCTTCTAAATATATTTATTTAATTTTGTTGTATTTATATATTTATAAATACAAATATATTTTGTATTTATATTTTTTGTATTTATATAACCTAAATTAATTTTGCATATCATAAAAAAACTAAAACAAATGATCTGATATTTTAAGAGACATCTTCATGATCTCTTGTTTTATGTTTCTGCACATTTCTGCTCAATGGTCATACCACATTAATTTTATTTGATTATGTATAATATTATAACAAACCTGCTTCACTAATAATAACATATTACCCAAAGTACTCTTCTATTCAATAATGTCAGGCTTTTTCTTCATATTATCTAGACCAGTGCTTCCCAAACCTGTCCTGGAGGACCTCCTGCCCTGCATATTTTGCATGTCTCTCTTATCTAACACACCTGATTCCACTCATCAGCTCGTTAGTAGAGACTGCAAGAACTAAATTGGGTGTGTCTGATTAGGGAGACATACAAAATGTGCAGGACAGGTTTGGGAAGCACTGATCTAGACAGTCGCCCTCAAAATAGCAAACATTATTTTAGACATTTAAAACATGTTTATAATGGAATATATGTATTCAAGTCTTTTTTCATGTAAATTAACATTTTTAAATAAATTAAAATATTTAAATAAAAATAATACATGATAAATAAGTGGCATGTTACTGACAAACAATTTCTTGTTCTATTTGATTGTACTAAACTGAAATAAAAATGCTGCATTACATGATTAAATCACAGCCAATCAGACAAACTTTGTGTATTTTTTTTCTTCACAAAATTGCAAAAATGCTAAATATTCATAATTATTTGTCACCGAAATAAACTCAACCTATTGAGGTCATGACAAGTCAAGTCAAGTCACCTTTATTTATAAAGCACTTTTAATAATACAAATTGTAACAAAGCACTGCACAATATCAAAATAGGCAAATTGTGTCAATAATGTAAAATGACAGGATTTAACACTCAATTATCTGCTGAATGCATTTCATTATTGAATTTAGTAATAGCAATGTCCAGCTCAGTTCAGTTTAAATAATATCTGTGCAATGAAGTCGAAGACAACAATGTAGCTCGTTAGCTACTACATGACCAGAATTGTGACCCACAAACACATTGCAGCGCACTCATTACACAACAGTAATGTGACTATCACTCATCTGTTTTTTGTTTTTTTTAATCCTTGTCTTCCTGTCCATCTGTCATTGTATCAGCAGAGTACAAGCAGAAGCTAAACAGCTTTGAAGCTGTACTATTAAAGCCTTTGACTCCAGCCATGGCCTCTAAGAAGGGACGGATGAGATAAGACTCAAACTATCAGGCCACGCTCCAGTTAGGCCAACAAATCCAGGCGGTAAACAAAACACACACTCCCTCTAATCAGCACAACACTGTTCCAACAATTTATACAAATTCAATTTGTTCCAAAGCAGTATAAAATAGAGTGTGCAATAATAACAATATTATCTCACTCTGATATTAGTAATTAGCATGAGGCAAAGCGGATCGGGCAAGAAGTCTGGGAGTAAGGCGGTCAATACTCTAAGAGGACTGGGTCAATCAGCAGACTCCCAGCGCTGCTCATTCCCAGCACACTTCCTGTGTGGGTTTGATCAGTGGCTCTCCAGAAAAGGGGGGGGGGGGGGGGGGTCCATGGAGAAGGGAGCAATACACCTCGAAACCCTCAAAGAGAGGGATCTGAATAGAGAAACAGCAGGCCAGTCGCTTTTTGTTGGGCTTTGTTGAAGTCTTGCTCTGTTAATGAGGGTTAAGGGTGGGCTTTAGCACTTTAGCAAAGAAAGACCTGCGTAAGGAGGCCCTAAGGCTGTTCGGCATCCCATTTACAGCCACTTTTATGTAGTTCATGCAGCAGCAGCTGTCAGTCTGGGACTCAAAGACGGCTGAGTGGACTAGGGCCAGTGTGAGAGAGAATTTTGGGCCAGCTGACAGAATTGTCACAATTTGGGGATGGCACTCCACTGGAATATGCTAAACTCTTCCTGTGCTGACTGACAGTACTGACCAGATGGAGGTTAATTGTTTTAACATGTCAATATATACAAATATTACATATTTGACAATTCATAAAACTATATGAAAACAAAATATAAAATAAAATACAATAGAAGAATACACTACTGCTCAAACAATTTTTACAAAAAATATTCAGCAAGGATGCATACAATTGATCAAAAGTGTCTGTAAGACCATTATAACCAAAGATTCCTTGTTGATCCTTAAAAAAGTACCACCGTTTCCAAGGGGGAAAAGATAGCATTACAACTGTTTTCAACATTGAAAATAATGAGAAATGTTTATTAAGCAGCAAGTCAGCATATTAGAATGATTTCTGATGGATTATATGACACTGAAGACTAGAGTAATGATGCTGAAAACTCAGCTTTACATCACAGGAATAAATTACAATCTAAAAATATTTAAAATGTAAACAGTTTATTGCACTGGCTGCATGATATTAAATAAATAATACTTACATTGCAATATTTTGTTTTTCTGCGATATATAATGCGATATGAAAAAAAACTAAACAAATTCACAGTGACTTGACTAGCTCTATTTGGAAAGAAATTATAATTGGGGTGATTTTGTAGGAGAGTAAATCAGCATAGGAAATAAACAAAAATTACAAGCATAGACGATTATAATAGAACAAAGATAAAAATGAAATAAAACAGTGCTTTGTACTTTAAAGGCAATTAATTCACTGTATAAATTCAATCTAATAAATCTGTGTTAATCTCTGTTTTGTTGTTCGATTAATATGACACAGAAAGAAACAGAGACATTAAACTGATGTTATTATTATCCTCTTTCTTTCTCAATTGTTAACCCAACTCTTTTTTACAATGATACTTGCAGAGACATGCATTTTGTCAGTTCCGTGCATGTGCCATTTCAGGCACAAATAGCAGTTAAAGCGAATGGAATTCATTGTTCACCTGCATCTACGTGGCTCTCACCGTGTCTACACAGGACACAAATGGTGCGATGCGATGCAACAAAATACAATAGAACACATTATAATCAGTGATGCTGTGTGACTGACTGGATGCGGCGCGACACAACAAATCCCCGCCAGTAAACTGATGCCTCGTTCTATTTATGACGTACTGACGCAAAGTTCTAATGACTGCCAAGATTTGCTTTGTCGTGTTCAGTGTAGTGTAGACAGACTTTGGGGCCATTCACGTCGCACCTAAAAATGCATGGTAAATGCCCGCCGCGCCACTTTTCTCCTTTCCAAAGCATTCAAGAGCTTGCGCTTTCGTGGTGTCTGCCATTGCTAAGCAACCGTGACCTGCGCTCTCCTCGATGACACGGAAGTTTCAACAAAGGTTAATTGGAGTCCCTGCACTGAAAACTGCTTACAGTAGATCTGCTACTAAATTTATGTAAAAATGGATATCTCTGAAATATAGCTGTCGCGTCCAGTGTAGACGTGATGTCTGTGTGTGAGCAAAGAAAACGATCAGTATAGGCCTAATAAACATCGCACATCCTGTGATGTGACTAATGCGGCTGCGCACATCTCGAGATCGATGCGGAAACTATATATTGTGCAGCCCTAGTAAACAGTTACTATATATTGTAATAATATTTAGCTTTTTAACTGAATTTATCAGATAAATGCGGCCTTAATGAGCAGAAAAGACTTAAAAAAACATTTTATAAAAATCTTACTAACTCCAATTGTTTAAACAGTATTTGTATTATTAATAGTAGTAATCTGAATGTTTGTAAGTCATTGCAAATTTTAGTGTGTTAGCCCATGGGTGCTCTACAAATACTCTGCTTAGTTGACATCCCCACCCCCCCCCCCGTGCACTTAAAACTCTAATCCAGTATCCAGGAGTTATTAACGTTACCGATGAGGCGCTGAAGTGGCATAATACATTGGAAACTGGGGTCTCATTTAACATTGACTAAACTTTGATATTAATAAAAAGAGGTGCTTGGGTGCAAATCTTTCCCCTTATCTCTCTCTATTTTTATTGTATTTTTTTAAAGAAACATCTATTTTATGAGAGAGAGAGAGAGAATATTAATTGGTGGCATTAAGAAGTGCTGAGGGAGCACAAGTCCACCTAAAGTGATAAAGTGGCCGCTCAGAATGATCAGTGGGAAATGTCCATTCTTATCCAGAAAATAACCAGAGGCGTTCTCCCTCCACTGTCATTTCTTGAAAGGAGCCATATTCAACATTACACTTTTCCCCTAAATTAACTAGAATGTTTGGCCAAGGTTTCTGATCAAAAGGTTTGTGCATGACTTTCCATTACTCTTTCCTGACATGTATCCTTGAAAATAATCAGGTTCTTTTTGCTACTGTACCTATAACACATCAATATAATGTGTTAAATGTAAATTATCTCTGTTATGGCTGGTATCCACACCCACAAGGTAACAGAAGAAACATACGTACAATAGCTTGCTATGCCCTATAGCAGCTCACATGTATTTTTTTGGCCTGGAGTAAATTAGACCATATATCAGCCTATTCCGATTAGACTAGTTTTCTCTGAGAAAGCTGTGTATTTGAATCTCCTTATTGATGGTTTGAAAATTGGTTCGTTGTTTACTTGAATCAATTTTGATAACATCCTTTAATTTACATTTAGTAGCAGCTAGCTACATAATTATTTATTTTATAAACCAAATGTTATACATGCAACTGCATTGAACCCATATCCATACATGCATACAGTATTGTCTTGTTTATTTCAATGGGTTTTGAAATGCGCAACTCGGGAGCCCAATTCAAATCTTGTAAAACCAATAGGAATACCAATCCCATTTTTAATCACAGTCCTGTTAACAACTGTAACCACGATGGCATTTAGAATATAGCTACATATAACTAATAACATAATAAATAAGGTATTAAGTATTTGTGACTTACGTATGGCATTTAGCCAAAATAAATGTTACACGTTTAATAAATCATTAAAATAGTCAAACCTGGAGAATGAAAAAAGAGAGAACAAAAGGAAGAGAGAATGAGACAGAAACCGTGTGCCCAGCAGATCTCTAGAGAATCTCACCTTGCTGGAAATGAACCAGCCTCAGACAAATGGCTTTCCTCCAGAGGAGAGGATGAAGAGAGTAAACCTGCAGTTTTTACAATGTCATGCACTTCCAAACAGCATCTCGCCTGAGAGCAGCTCTGTTGTGTGCTTGTGTATGTAAGAGTGGATCTTTGGGTCAGATAACAATTTGCTAAGACTATTGTTGATCAATGTGATTTCTGCAATCTGACCACACACATTTAAGATGGAAAAATATAAATAAATAAGTGTGTGTGAATTGGGTTTCTTTGACAAGCTTTTTCAGGTAAGCAAAAGAATTTGTACTAATATACAGAGATGGTTCACCCAAATATGACTTTTTTAATGTGACATAATTTGTCCATTAATGTACTTCAGGGTTGTTTTTCCATAGTGTGTGACATTTGTTTATATTATTATCTGTAAATGCACAAGTATTACTATTGAGTATTACCATTTTTCAAAAAGGTTTATCCTGGCTGTAAGCGAGACACTTCATTAAATCACTGCTTTAACCACACAGTGCAACAAAACAAAGTGAGCATCATAATCTGAACTAAAATATTCATTTTTATAAAATAGTTCTTGAGGTTTAACATTTACTATATCTTTATTGAAATCGTTCATGTAATGACTGCTTACATGTTAATTATTTTGTGACTGTTTACTTATTTTTTAAATATTTAAAACAGTTAAGTACATTTTTCAGGATTCTCGGATGAATAGAAAGATCCAAAGGGCAGCATTTATCTGAAATAAAAAGCTTTTGTTGGAGTCAGTATATTTGTTTTTCTTTTCTTTCTTTTTTTTTTGGGGGGGGGGGTATAAAGCAATACTTCTATTCAGCAAGGATTCTTTCAATTGATCAAAACTGATGATAAAGACAGTTATGATGTTTACATAATTCAAAATTTACAAAATATTTGTATTTATGCTGTTCTTGTGAACTTTACAATCAAAGAAACCTTAAAAAAAATCTACTTAGCTGTTTTAATAATAATAATAATAATAATAATAATATTTTTGAACAGGAAACAGAATATTAGAATGATTTCTGAATGATCATGTGAATGGAGTAATGATGCTAAAAATTCAGCTTTGAAATCACAGGAATAAATTACATTAAAAAATGTATTCAAATAGAAAACGTATTATTATTATTTTTTTAATAATAATACAAATATATATATATATATATATATATATATATATATATATATATATATAAATTGTACCGGTTTTGCTGTACTTTGGATTAAATAAATGAAGGCTTAGTTAGCAGGAGACAAAAAAAAATCATTAAACATCTTACTGTTCAAAAATGGGTAGTGTACATAATTTAATGTAATAATGACTTAATTATCCAAATTGTATTTGATATATGATGAAAAATAGGACCGTATTTTTGCGCCTGGTTGACTGGTCATGACATACTAAGAAAACTTATTTTTAAATCAAGAACCATTATGTTGGGATTAGTTTTTTATCAAAAATATATTTTAATTAATATTGTATTATCTGAATGATAGTATTAACAAAATGCATGAGTATTTTAGTTTAAATGGAGAATTGTCATTCAATCCACCATTCCTGTGGAACTCCAATTATGATATTCTGCATTTAATAAACTTTGTTAAACAAGAGTAATTGCTGGGAAGCTATGTAGAATCCACAGCACCTACAAAATAGGATTGTATCTCATGAGAGACGCTGGAATCTTTGAATTAGTCAGATATTGTTAGAGAATGTGTTCTGAAGAGCAAGATCGCCCTATGATACGTGACTAACATGCCTTTTAATTATTCCATATGAAATGCAAATATAGGTAAAAATATCAAAGGTGAAATTGGCTGGAAATATGCGCTGATGTTTAATTTCACAGCATGGCACGAATATCATTAAGCAGATGTTCTTGGTAGTGCTTTATCTTGTCCTGTACTGGACCGGTCACAGAATTAATTTGTTGGCCCAATAAAATTCCCATCACAAGTTGTTAGCTTGTCTGATTGTCTTGTAATACTGCTGTTCTGTCAACCAACACCAGCTAACCCATTAAAACAACCCTAACAAATAATATGGTTTAATATGGTTCCACTATTTCATTGCTCAAGTTCAGCGGTTCTCAATTCCAGTCCTCCTTTTGTATGTTTCTCTTATCGCTTCAGATGTTTGTTCTATTCGAACATAAGTGCCCTGCGAAGTGGACATTACAGGATATTCTGCCATGATTCCAGTTCAAAGCGAACGTATATGTTCCATGCAAAGTGCATTTAAGTGTATGAGACATTAATTTAAATTGCCTATATTTACAGAGGTATATTGTCACACACGTCTATATGTGAAGACGTTGCGCAGCGCAAATCCATGAATGAATGTTCTGAAGTGAAGTAAACTACAACGGATTTCCCCTGCTCAGTGAGTAGGGAGCAATGGACACTGTGTAGGGACAATGTCAATCGGAACACAGTTCATGCACGATTATCTGAATCAGGTGTGTTAACAAAGAGGGACATGGTGCGAGGACTGGAATTGAGAACCGCTGCTCTAGTTTAAACATATTCCTGTGTCAGCCAGAGTTCTTTTTAAAACACTTGTATAATAAACATTTGTGCCAATATGTGCAAATTCCCTGCTGGAACAAAGCCCTCTGAACACAGTGTTGATACCATATCACAGCAGTGTTCTCTCTATAAGCTTTGCATACCAAAACCATCTGAGACAATGAAATAATGGACGGACTAAATATTAACATTACAATAAATTCCATTTTCATTTGAGGTGTAACAAAGCTTACATTAGGGGTGTGAATCGGCACTGGTTTCACGATTCAATTCGATTACGAATATCATGTCAACGATTCGATTCGATATCACGATGCATCACAATTATATCTAATTTATTTTGTGCATTTTTATTAAATTATGTAAGCAGGCTACTTTTTTAAATAATTATGTTAATTAATTAATATATTAATTAATAGATAAATAATAATTATTATTGTAGGAATTAAAACTAAATATAGCTTCAAAACATACAAGCAAATATAAAGTAATGAACAGGGGAAACGACAATTACAAGTGATAAACAAAACGCACTTTCAGTATATGGGAGTGCTTTAAGTATCGAAAGTTTACAGATAATCATAGTTATGGGTTTTTCTTTTTTTCTCAGCCTTATTACCATTTGATTGTTAGCTACTGATGAGATCATAGACAGTGGGAGCTTTAATAGAATGCATTCACACTAATGCACACATTTATTTTCACACATCAGATGTTTTGTCCTGTTCTGAAAACACACTGACTGTGTTTACATCAATGTTGTATCATAAAAGTAGATGCAAGTTCATTTAACCGCAGCCGCGAGCTTCAGGACAGACAAAGACAAAACGCAGTGAAAGTATGTCAGTGCACGAGTTTCCTGCATCTAATACGTACTGCATTCCAAATGGCAGAAATTAAAGCATATCTAAAGTAAAAGTCTAAAATAACAGCGAGTGAAAGCACTGTTAAGCAATGCTTACGTGTCTCACAGCGTATATTCTGTGCAATGAAGCCTGCCGCGTTTGGCTCTCGCGCAGACACGTCCCATACGCGGGAAAAAGCCAAGCTCAGATTTTAAGATAGAGACCGCATTTTTAATACTCACGTGTATCGTGTAATCGATTATGGTCTATCACAATGCATCGATGCAACGATTAATTTCGACACCCCTAGCTTACATAAGAAAATGTTTGAAACACAAATGTAACTTCACGTAATTTATTTATTTTGCGATACTATGGCAATTGTCAGTAAATCTGTGCCAGTTACAGAGGGATTCAGGCAAGCAGATCCAGAATAGATTTGGCACCTAAGATCTATTGCTATGAATCGTCATTATTGTTTTGTGTTCTCACTGTTTGGTTGGTGTGTGGATGATCACAGGCACAAGATACGCTGTCTGCGATTCTTAATTGCTGAAAATGACACTGTACTTTACTTGACTATACCAAATTAAGAAAATGAAACATTGTAACTGATATTTGTATAAAGTAAAGCCATTTTTAAAAGTCCACTGAAAACACATCTTATTTTTTTGGCATTGACAAAGTATGATGCATGTTATTGGGCAACACACTTTGACAAACTAATTAAAGTGACAATATCTGAAGAAGTTTTACTGTTCCATTTGTTTTCCCCATGCTTGTCCAATTTTGCATTTGACACTTGCCACTTTTGTGTAGGGGTCGACCGATATGTGTTTTTCAGGGCCGATACCGATACCGATTATTACAGATCAAGTAGACCGATAACCGATATTTTGAACCGATATACGTGTCTGGTGTAAAAATGAAAATGAATGCCAAAATTAATAATAACAAGAGCTCTGACAAAAAAACGTTCTTTAAATGCTTTTAAACATGTCTTTAATTCTGAAAACTGTTAATAACAACAAGATTAAATAAACAGTAATATTAATAATAACATAAGTACAGAGATCACCCAGAAGCATCCTGTAAACATTTTGTAAAACTTAAAGTAAACGTATTTAGCGTATTGTGTGATTATTCTCAACAAAAGTTGTAATAATTGTTGTAGTTGTATTACGTATACAGCAGGCACGTGCAGAGGGGGGGGGGGGGGGGGCGGAGGGTGCTTGAGCACCTGCCCCTTTGCCCCATGATGCCCAAAGTGCCCTTTTGTCAAGGCAATTGTTTTTTGTTTGTTTTTTATTATTAAACACCCTTCTGTGAAGGCCTGCCCAATCTAACTATTAATAAAATTAATGATTAATAATTTAGCCGTAAATAAAATCACCCACATGATAACCTTTCACCTGACGACCTCATCCGAACGATCCCTCACGCTCAGGCACCACTTCAATATCGTCCGCGCCACGGTTGCAGCTTAAGTAAGTGGGGTTCTCAGCGGAGTGGTATGCTTGTTTACTTATCATTATTATTATTTTACAAGAACAACGTGAAGAGAACATGCATCGCACAGCTTTTGTTTAAATCGCTGTGTTTAGCCTGCAGCAAACGCCACTTCTAACGTTATACGTAGCAGCAGCACCATAAACAAAGGTGCATGTGTTCACTTCGTTCGTGCTATTTGAGGGAGAAAAGTTTCATGGGGGTGGAAGGGTCTGGTCTTTTTAATGTCATTTGACTAAAATCTATTCATACTTTTACTTTTATTGTTACAGTATTTACAGCATCCGCATCAATAAGCGTATCAGCAAGGAATGCGTCACTATACATTGCTGTTATGATATTTTGTGCACAGCCCTATTTAAAGCCTTGTTTCATGTGCCCCTTTTATATTTTGAGCACCTGCCCCTCCAAAGGTATCTGCACGGCCCTGGTATACAGTAATATATTCGGCTAAACCGAACTTATATTTTGACAGGTTGCCATGAGAACCTTTTAAGTTTCTGTAGCCTATGTATATATGATATGACGATCGTTTTACTCAAATGAAACGGTCAAATGCTCATCAAGTGACTCTCCGAGCAGTTCTGGGGATGTTGTTCATGTATTTATGTCCTCATTTAGTGAGACGGCAGATGCTGAAAACACAGCGAGCAGCACACGCTTCAGTATGTATGTGTGCAGTAAATGAAACCGCACGTCTGGTCTCATTCATTAACAGAGATGCAGAACATGCAGGATTCATATTTAAATAGTGTTTTTGCAGCTTAATATTTATAGATACTAGTCCATAGTCGATTTAAGTGTACTGACCTACTTTTGATTAATTCATCCAAACTTCGACACATTCCATGACATTCCGCGTTATACGGTAAATTCCATTATATGACTGCATTCCGCGATTACACCCGCATTTTCCGCATCGCGGACATCATAGGTTATATTGAGGTGTTTTGTAACTTCAGCAACGTCTGCTGCTGCTTTACCTTTGAGAGACAACTGATACGTGATCACTGAGGCAGCTCCAGTTCAAGTGCTTTCGGTCTGAGACTGCCTTCAGTTTTCCGCGTTGATTGGTCGGACTCGTGACTCCCTACATGAGCGGTGGGCGGAGATTGCTCTCAGAGATTGAGAGATCGCCTCACTCTCACAGAGTGTTGAGCTCAGACAGGCTGCATCGAGCCAAATAGTGCATTTAAACATTAAATAGTTTCACCTGTATTATTTATTCACCAATAAATAATGTCACCTGTAAATAGTATGTTTGTTTGCATAAAAAAAAAAAAAAATTATCGGCAAATCTGTTTTTAAAATGGCCGATATCGATAATCGGTAAAATGCTTAATATCAGCGCCGATAATCGGTCGACCCCTATTTTTGTGTATATATACTATGGCTGTGCAAATAATTTAATGCGATGATCAGACCATAGATATGTGTAGATTACCTATTCGACCGCTCCAGATACGTTGAGGCGCCAGCCATCTCGCATTCACTATAATAATCAATGAATATTCAAAGATATACAAGCATATAACTTGCTGTTGTAGACGCACAGTCAATGCACTCAAAGCTTCACAGACGTTACAAAAATAGCAGATGGCTTATGTATCACGGGGATTCGAGATAAATAGAAACAGCCGATAACGAGGCATCTATGTATATAAACTATGGAGCAAACTAAACTTCAGCGGCAAAACTGGCTAACTAGCACATTATTAGGAAAGGCGATTTGCAAATATTCATAAAAACCCATATACTCACTTCTAGGGATGGGTATCGTTAAGGTTAACGGTATTATTACTCCTACCGATACTGCTTATCGATTTGGTACTTTAACGGCATTCTTATCGGTACTTTTTGTTATCTTAATATTAGTGGTGGGCCGTTATCGGCGTTAACGTGCTGCGTTAACGCGAGACTCTTATCGGCGATAAAAAAAATATCGCCGTTAATCTATTCTCAAAGTTGGGTTGGGAGCTGGGTCTATACTACGCAAGCTATGATGACTTTCACCCTGATATTTTAGCGCGGATGTATACCTAGCCGAATTGCACTGTAGGGGGCGAGAACGAGTCTTCGAACTAGAGGCTCGCAGTCCGTGATGGACAGATTGTTAACGGCTGGTCTATGTGGTAATACAATCGGGCAGGACATCCAAACGCTCATCTATCATTCATCAACCTCAAATATGGCTTTTCATCTGAAAGATGTATGTAGTAGCAACTTTACATGGCCGCTCAATATGATGTTAACCTAGAGAAATGTGCGCTATTGAAGTGTTTGTGTGGAAGCGCGTTTGCGCAGGACAGGCTCCGGTGCGCTCACTTGCTCTTAAAATCTCCGTCATTCTTGGTCATACAGATAAAAGTAGCCTAATACATCTTTCGAATCTGTAAAGACTCTACGTTTATTTGTGTACACTCAGAATAACAACGAAACGTTGCGCTTTTAAGCAAACAGGATGCGCTTTAGGTCTCATGTGAACTTGAGAATTCACTCCCGTGTCACCCTCTGCTTCGAACCTGTGTGTATGCCTAACGTTACTGTGAAATTACCACATCAAACGTGACGTGCTAACATGGATGCAGCTATGAAGCTGCCGGGTTTGCTTCAGGGAAAATTTATTTTTAAGAAGCTTCCCAATGGAAACTGTAAACAGTTCATCACGACCTCTTATGTAGGCCTACAGTTCAAAATTCATGTTTAACTGAATAAACAGTTAGTAAACACAAGTACATCTTATTGAACATAGTTTATTTTCATCACCAATTATCATAGTAGAACAGCTTTCTCAAGCAGTTTGTGATGCATTCTGGAAACAGGAGATGAGCCCCTGGTCCAATGCGCCACCTGGCTTGAGAAACCCGTTCTCAAAGACTTACTTTTAGTCATTATTTGGGTAGCACACATATTCTGAATGCCTTCGGCAGAATTCAAATGAGCCATTTTAATCTAGATTAATTCCAAAATTAATCTAGATTAAAAAAATTAATCTATGCCCACCCCTACTTAATATATTTATCATCATAATTAAAAGAACCAATGACTTAAACTAGTTCAGTCTGTGTGCATTGAATTTATTTAATACACGAGTTTCACAATTTGAGTTGATTTACTGAAATAAATTAACTTTTCCATGACATTCTAATTTATTGAGATGCACCTGTATATTTACTTGACAAATTAAGAGCTGAATTAACATTGCTTTATATTCTGAAATGAAAGCTGGTTCCGTAATATCTAGGGGTCGACCGATATGTGTTTTTCAGGGCCGATGCCGATACCGATTATTACAGATCAAGTAGACCGATAACCGATATTTTGAACCGATATATGTGTCTGGTGTAAAAATGAAAATTAATGCCAAAATTAATAATAACAAGAGCTCTGACAAAAAACGTTCTTTGAATGCTTTTAATGTCTTTAATTCTGAAAACTGTTAATAACAACAACATTTCCGTTGATTTAAATTTACAGTACAGTGCAAATGAAGGCATAAAACATTAATTTAATTGATCTTTTAATCAAATGAGAGTTAGACTTTATTTTTGGCAAACAAATGAGTTTACTATTAAAATTAAAACATGGAAGAAATAGCGTATTGTGTGATTATTCTCAACAAAAGTTGTAATAATTGTTGTAGTTGTATTATGTATACAGTAATATATTCGGCTAAACCGAACTTATATTTTGACAGGTTGCCATGAGGACCTTTTAGGTTTCTGTAGCCTATGTATATATGATATGACGATCGTTTTACTCAAATGAAACGGTCAAATGCTCATGAAGTGACTCTCTGAGCAGTTCTGGGGATGTTGTTCGTGTATTTATGTCCTCATTTATGCTGAAAACACCGCGAGCATCACGCGCTCGAGTATGTATGTGTGCAGTAAATGAAACCGCACGTCTGTGTCATTCATTAACAGAGATGCAGAACATGCAGGATTCATATTTAAATAGTGTTTTTGCGGCTTAATATTTATAGATACTAGTCCATAGCGCGAGTCGATTTAAGTGTACTGACCTACTTTTGATTAATTAATCCAAACTTCGACACATTCCACTTTATACGGTAAATTCCATTATATGACTGCATTCCGCGATTCCGCCCGCATTTTCCGCATCGCGGACATCATAGTGGATTGTGATTTATTGCTACTTCAGCAACGTCTGCTGCTGCCTTACCTTTGAGAGATAACTGATGCGTGATCACTGAGGCAGCTCCAGTTCAAGTGCTTTCGGTGTGAGACTGCCTTCAGTTTTCCGCGTTGATTGGTCGGACTCGTGACTCCCTACATGAGCGGTGGGCGGAGATTGCTCTCAGAGATTGAGAGATCGCCTCACTCTCACAGAGTGTTGAGCTCAGACAGGCTGCATCAAGCCAAATAGTGCATTTAAACATTAAATAATTTCACCTGTATTATTTAGTCACCAATAAATAATGTCACCTGTAAATAGTATGTTTGTTTGCATTATATATAAAAAAAAATATATATATATATATATATACCGATATCGATAATCGGTAAAATGCTTAATATCGGCGCCGATAATCGGCCAGTTTCACTTGTAATCATCACCTTTCTCATGTAAAACGCTCTGCCAGGGTGTAGTGAAATTCTCCACATTTTCTCTAGTCGCCAATCCTTGGGATCTGTAACAAACATGTCAGGAAAAGCATCTAGCACGGATTCAGATGAAGAATGAGTGACGAACTGCTACAGTAAATGCAAAAAAAAGCAATGTGGATGAAAATATCCTCTCACTGGCTGTGAAACATATTGCACAGATGATAAGCCAATTTAAAGGGCTGTTGAGGAAGAACTAACCGCAAGTTGTTTTGTTCTTCACATTAAAGACTGCCCTTTTCCCTCAAATCCCGTCTTTGACCTGCAGTCTGCCACGCAGGCGTGGAAGCAGAACAAGCCCCGTCTGGCATTTTGCTTGGCCATTAAATTTTAAAACAGAGTCAGTCTACAGAGAGAACTTCGTCCCTGCGGGGTGCCGTGCTTATTCTATAGCTTGGCAGACTTTTCTACACCACTTCCCCCAAAATCTCCCTCTCTGATCTCCATCCCAGATTACAGACCACCAATCCACCAGCTGAGAACAAGAACGAGTGAAGCGAAGGAGAGATAAAGTGCTGAAGGTTTTGTTCTGCATACTCAGTCTATTGGTCTATTTTTGAACAAGCACAAGCAAGGTCTTTGAAGGCATACATATATAGTTCATTCAAAAAAATTACAATTATGTAATTGAATCATCTTCAAGTTGT
The DNA here is from genome assembly GCA_003573665.1 of Oxygymnocypris stewartii. Taxonomy (NCBI): domain Eukaryota; kingdom Metazoa; phylum Chordata; class Actinopteri; order Cypriniformes; family Cyprinidae; genus Oxygymnocypris; species Oxygymnocypris stewartii. The sequence continues at coordinate 675,334 of QVTF01014954.1, read as the reverse complement.
CAAACCTGCATAATGTCTTTCAGTTGTTGAACACAAAAATATATTTTGAAGAACATTGGTAACCAAACAGTAATATTGGTAACCAGATGCTACCCACTGACTTTCATAGAATGTAAATCAATATTTACATACATATTATTGAAGTAAACAGCTACCATCCTATATCTAAAATTGTTTCGATGAGATATAATTTCGGAAATAGATTATGTCCAACTGAGTTAACCAATATGTGTACACTTAAACAAAACCCCTCTTAGCTGTACTAAATTAAATTATGTAACAAGTTATGTAGTACACCTTAAATGTTACCTCTAAAATGTGAACAGGTCACATTATGAAACACCTGTGACAAACACTTGCAAAATGGCTGACGTCTGTGTCTTGTTGTGCAGTTGGACCACCATACACTAGACAGACTTCATCTCCATTTAGAAGGTGTGAGTTTTATTAGCTGACAGGATTGCAAAAGTGTGGGAGGCACTAGTGACCACCAGAGCAGAAAAATAACTTGGCATTCATTTTCTGCAAGGACATCATCCTTGAATTTAAAGAACCACCAAACCACAAGAAAAAAAATACAGGAAAAAAAATATAGACCATGTGCTTATGAAAACTGACTCATCCCATAAAGCAGCACACATGAGGTTCTCAGCAAATGATGTTTTTGAACTGGTCTTGGTTGTCTTTTTACTGAATTACCTGAATTAACTGTCTACAATGTAGTTATTTTGAGCATAAGCCTTACTAAATGTAGTCATTGCAAAAAGGTAAGAAAATAAACTTAATGCAAGATATATTTTCTGAAAAGAGGTCTTATATCTAATGCAATTTTGTGCCTTGAGTAAATGTAATTCTTATTTAGTATTTAAATTACCTAACATTACTTACCTAGCCTGCAAAAACTCATAACAATGGTAGAAGAGAGGGAAGAGAAGGAAAAAAGAATCTGAACAGGATTATTATTATTATGGTTGCAATATATACAATATTTACAATACACATTCAGCAAACAATGTGCCAATGCAGTGGCTTGAACATCATCTGCTAACTGGCAATTGACTGGCTGTGTTCGAAACCCTTTAATGCAGTTTGTATTTAATGTTATATTCTTTTATCAAAACCCTGCCCTCGTTTGACACCACAGTCCACAGGGGGAGCTTTCAAAAGTACAGTTTTTTGTTTTAATTCTCCAGCTGATCTCACAAACTATGTCAGGTGCAGGGAGGAGCGTCTCGACAAGCAACCATTCTGGAGGCAAGCACTACACTCTTGACTGTGTTAACCCCACAGGCCTGTCATGTCCTGTTGTCGAGCTGGCTGAGCAGGCAGAGCCTATGCTAACGCGGGGGCTGTTAACAAAGTACCATGCTCCTGGCTAAATCTGAGCACGGTCACATAAAGGTTAGGTGCTTTAAAGGTTAAAATCTGGCTGCTTGAAAGAGGAAAATGCTTCGGTTTATGTGAATAGTGTAAAATAAACAACAGCTGGCTTCAGCATTTCATGGCAGCATCGTGGGCCTTTTAAAACAAAGGTCTTTTATATCACACGCGATTCATTATTTCTGGCCATCGTATTACTTTCTAAACATATTTATTAATCTGGGACGAATTGCTTTCCACATGACTTGCACCACCGTGAATTCAGTGGATAGAAAAAGGGAGCGTGTTGTGGGCCAACCTTACAACAGCGCTGAGGATTGGTTTCCATTGACAAAAACAGGTTGGTTTTCTCACACAGCTAAGAGGAAGGGCCGCTTTCCTGCCAGAAACCTCACAGTAGATTGGAAACTGAAGCAGTGGTGAATGGCGTCATGGTATTTTACAAAAATACAGAGTGAAAGAAGTGGGAGTGAGAAGTTTTGTAAGAGGAAAAACTAGCTCTTCTTGAATTCATTCTCAGAAAATGAGGTGATTATGGATGGCTTAATTACAGTACAAACATATGCACAACATAAAGAGAGAAGTACCAGAAAGCACTATAATATTGCTGTGAGGAGTGGGGCGGGGCCGAGTGCCATGGGAACGGAGCGAGGCCGGTGGAGTAAATGACAATGAGCGACACCTGCCCTACTCACCGATCGAGTCCCACGGAGGAGCTCCATAATAATAAAAGGAGGAGCGACGACAGCGGAAGACGAGAGAGGACCAGGCCTGGACTTTTATTTGTCTTGTGTGCGGCAGTCGTCCGTGAGGGGTTGCCGCTTTAATTTTGTGTTCCCGCCTCCGTCCCGTATCTACGAACTGTGTTACAAATAACTGTATTCATTGTAAGTAGTTAACACTTCTCTGTTTAATGCTGGCACACTAACTGAAGGTAAATACATTTCTCACATAAATAGTTTCAATGTAGTAGTTACTTTTCGTTAGTAGATTTTAAAGAATCAAAGTACCTTTTTAGGAGTAGATTTCCTATAGTATAGCAGCTTTGAAATTGTGTGTTGCCAAACTATTTTAAAGGAGTTCTCAAATTTATATGTATGAATAAGTATATACATTATAATTATGATCTGATATGATCACTGTACCACCATAGTAGTTTCTAGCACTGCAAAGTTCACAACAATTAAAGTCCAGCCTTATAAAACAACAGGGCTCTAGAGTGCCACCTAATTTCTCAATGGTGCGACTAAAAAATACCTGTGCGACCAGCCGTTCGAGAAAAGAAAAAAAAGTATCCGCTACTCTGAGTCTCCCTGTGCTTCAACAACAGACACACATTAGGCCCATATCGTGGTCTAAACCAATCAGAGATAGTGAAGGGCGGACCCCAAACTTTTGTCTATGATGCATTTTTGCTATTCCCAAATCAGAAGCGAGATCGCGCTCACGTGGAGGAGTTTCAGTACGCGCTACATGAAAGCCCTGTTTATGATAGAAGAGAGAACTAGCCATTAAAACATGCTTACACTTTAGGCCTGCGGCTGTTATATTAAAACGTTTATTTAATGGGTTTTTATTTTATTTTGGCTTCTAAGTATTATAGCCGTGTTTCTTCTAGCACAACTTCCTTCCCTTCACAGCGGCGCGCATTCGTTCCTCCCTGACCAAAACTTAACGTCAGAATCAGATCAATCGTCTGTCGATTGTTGTAAAATGCCGTCTTTACAGATACTAAATTGCTGGACATGTTTGATAATAAAATGTTGAAAGTACAATCCGCACGAGAGACGCTGTTCCTCAGGCTGAAGTGCGTGTGTGTGTGTGTGTGCGCGCGCGTGTGTGTGCGCATGCGTGGCGCGCTCTAAAACTGACAAGCACAAAGTACACTTTGAGCTTCGGGCGCGTCCAAACGATCAAATACACACAAAGCATGTAAAAACGGCCGGCTTGTAGAGTATTCACTTAAACACAGTTCATGTCTCAAAGTGAACGAGAACAGTTTGGAGAAAATTGTGTGTCAATATTTTGTTTTAGTGACAGACTGGTGCTTCGTTAATGTTAATCAATGAACAAAATGCAAAGAGAAAATCACTCACAGCTCTTAATCTGAAGTTATAGCTTTAAGCATTAATCTATCAATACATATAGTGAAAACTATGCAGTGTTCATTTACATTTGATCACTTTCAGATTTATTTTGTAGCTATTACTTACCTGAACATTAATGTTAGTAGACATTCATGGAAGAAATAAATCACTGTTTTTTTTCCTTTCATTTGTACATTTGTTTTATGGTATGACAAATGGTATATTTGCCAGTTTGTTTAACTTTGTTTCTTTGTTCATGTTCTTACTGTATCATGTATATAAAACACTAAAAATGCCTGCACACTGGTACATTTACAAATTTATGTTTTATATTTATTTAAATATTTATTTAACATTTCAGAATATAAAGCAATGTTAATTAAGCTGATAATTTATCATATAAATATAGATGTATGTATATATGTATAAATATATGAAGAGCTCTTTTCCAAAACGCTATAAATCCATTTTAATAGTTTTCATGAAAAGGACATTTTTTTACCTAGACCCATACATTTTGTTAATATTCAATTTATCCTGTTAAAATGGTCTGTTGGCTCAGTCTGAACATGTTAAACAATGATTGTTAAATTAAACAACAATATTGTCGATTTTTTTTATTTTTTTTTAAACGCTACAAATCCATCCTTTTTTTATGTTGGTTTATATCTTTAAAAAAAAGAGAACATATGACATCAGGGACTCATACTATAAGCCGGTCGCACCAGCTTTGTGTTGATGTAACCCCCCCCGGGTCCGCACCATCACACCGAGCGGGTCTCGAACCCGGGTTTCCAGCGTGGGAGGCGGGCGCTCTAACAAGGAACGCCAAAGGCTACAACCTCTAGCATCAGTCGCTAGAGCGCCTCTTTTTGAGGTCAGGAGAGTGAGGTTTACACACAGCCCTTACTAGCATACATATCTGTTACATTGACATCCCACAGTGGGTATTAACGCGCCACCTGAGTGACGAACCTTCTTTTTTTGTTGTTTTTTTGTGATTTTCTTTGTCCAGTCATATGAGGACATATCGCATATCGGCTAAAAACAGGTTCGGCGCTTATAGCGGTTTGGAAAAGAACTGCATCTTGCAGTACATTTTAAACAAGGAAATATAGCGATTTGGCATGAAACATTGATGGAGCAGCGAATAGGTTCAGTACACAGCAAAATGGCATGACGAACTCATTAAATTTGGCGTTTATCGCGTTTTTGAAAAGAGCTCTTCATACATATATATATATATGTGTGTGTATGTGTGTGTGTGTGTGTGTGTGCGCGTGCATATATATATATTAGTGGTGGGCCGTTATCGGCGTTAACGTGCTGCGTTAACGCGAGACTCTTATCGGGCGATAAAAAAAATATCGCCGTTAATCTATTCTCAAAGTTGGGTTGGGAGCTGGGTCTATACTACGCAAGCTATGATGACTTTCACCCTGATATTTTAGCGCGGATGTATACCTAGCCGAATTGCACTGTAGGGGGCGAGAACGAGTCTTCGAACTAGAGGCTCGCAGTCCGTGATGGACAGATTGTTAACGGCTGGTCTATGTGGTAATACAATCGGGCAGGACATCCAAACGCTCACCTATCATTCATCAACCTCAAATATGGCTTTTCATCTGAAAGATGTATGTAGTAGCAACTTTACATGGCCGCTCAATATGATGTTAACCTAGAGAAATGTGCGCTATTGAAGTGTTTGTGTGGAAAGCGCGTTTGCTGCAGGACAGGCTCCGGTGCGATCACTTGCTCTTAAAATCTCCGTCATTCTTGGTCATACAGATAAAAGTAGCCTAATACATCTTTCGAATCTGTAAAGACTCTACGTTTATTTGTGTGCACTCAGAATAACAACGAAACGTTGCGCTTTTAAGCAAACAGGATGCGCTTTAGGTCTCATGTGAACTTGAGCGAGAAAATCCGTCTTTGAAAAATATATCTATAGAGAGTGAAATGTCTAAAAAATAAAAATAGAAGACGTGTGTGTTAGCATGGATGATTTACATGAAATTTAATCTGTGCAACACTGTGCATAAGATGGCTTTCAGTTCAATATAATAACAAAAAACGACATTTTGGGTTTTTATTCAACTAATAAGGTGGGCACGCTGTGATCTGTACTATATTTGTACTGTAATTGACAGTTATAAAAATAAATAAAAAAAAACCCAACATGGGAGTGGGAGGGAATGGGAGTCATTCTTCCGGGAGTGGAACGGGATTTTCCTCCAGTTTTTTCGTGGGATTGGGACGGGAAGAGATTAAAGTTTGTGATGCATTTTGGAAACAGGAGATGAGCCCCTGGTCTAATGCGCCACCTGGCTTGAGAAACCCGCACTTACTTTTAGTCATTATTTGGGTAGCACACATATTCTGAATGCCTTCGGCAGAATTCAAATGAGCCATTTTAATCTAGATTAATCTAGATTAATTCCAAAATTAATCTAGATTAATTCCAAAATTAATCTAGATTAATTCCAAAATTAATCTAGATTAAAAAAATTAATCTATGCCCACCACTAATATATATATAAATAAATAAAAGTACAGATAAGAATACCGTTAAAGTACCGGATCGATAAGAGGAGTAATAATGTTAAAACCTTAACGATACCCATCCCTAATTAAAATACAGTATGAGCACAGACAGAACAGGTGTTTTTTTCCCTCTTTAAATACTTTTTTTTTCATAATGTTTAGTGAAATTATTTGGTAGTCTGAGGTGGGATGGGGGCGCCGGATTTTTTTTATAGGTTTAAGGGGGGGTTGAGAAGCACTGCACTAGAGCATCCCTTCATTCAGATACAGTGGAAGATCTGATAAGAATCAGTGTAGATGAGTCAAGTCTGGAAGATGTTGATGCTAGAGAGAGTGTGGCAGCGGGTTTAGCCGAGACCAAAGATCAAGAAAGCTAAACTACAGGAGTTGGCCATCTGAGGGGCATGTGACTGCAATGGAGGATAGTCCATAAAACATTGAGCCATGAGATGTTCAGTTTCGACGCCCTTAAAACACTTCGTTTAGATGTTCTTTTTATTTCATTTATTTTGAGATGTTTTAACTTTAAGCACTTTAAGCACCAACACTTTTTCAATAAGTTACCTTTCTTGTAGAATTGTGCTTCAAATAAAGAACGTTATGTTGACCACATTGTTAGTTAATCGTTTACTAGTCAATATTGCCTATATTAAAATTTGGGTGCACCTAACTTTTGTGCTGGTGTACCTAAGAAAAAAAGTTAGGCGCACCAGTGCAAAAAGTTAGTCTAGAGCCCTGAACAACAAGTGCATTTTTCCTGAATTGGTATACACTAAGCATATATGCCTTCAATTCTTTATGAGTTGGTGCACAACCAATCATTTCCTTCTGTTCCTGAACTATTACAGCGCTTTTTTGTGTGTATGTGTGTGTGTAAGGAACAGCCAAAGGCACTAAACCACCCTTCAGGGTCTCACCCCAGAAGCTCCTCTGGTGCTCTGAGAGTTCAGGTTATCCAGAGTACTCCCAGGGGGGAAGGGATTTCCCATGCCAATGGTTCACAAGTTCAGGACAGAATTAACTATTTATGAGCACTGGAAAACATGCGGGAGCAGCTCAAAGAGAATAATGATGGGTGGTGGAATCACAGATAGACAGAATGAGAAGAGGTCCTAGAGGTGGACTGGAGGATTGGATAATAAATCACAGGGTACTTTGAACTGAATTGTAATGGCATTACAAACTTTATCTGGATGGCAGAAAGAGAGGCACTGCAGAAGAAGCAACAGAGAGTGAAAAACAAATAGAGAGACAAAAGAGGAGGGAGCCGAATGACAGGGACCACACACAACTAATCAGATTTTATAGATCGGGCTGATCTCCCCTTTTTTTAGCAAATGCCAGAGGGTGTCAGGACCTTGTGATAGATTAGAGGTCAGTAAGACACCGAATGTCTTCACAGGCCATGTGTTCTTTTGTTGTTCTGGGCATTTACCAGCTGCGGTCAATGACAAGTGAAATTGAAATCGATCGTCCAATTGTAAATCAGTATTGAAAATTGGTCAGATAGTGGCCCTTATTATCATTGCCATGTCAAGATGGAAAGTAGTATGGTATTGTCAGGAGAAAATACACTGAAATGAGGGCAAAAACAGTACAGTGTCTCATTAGATACATTATAACTGTACTGATAGGAAACCAGCCTATTCTGTAAGGCAGCTTTTGCGATATCTTCAAGCTCTTTGAGGCGATAAACACAATTTAAGAAATACAATTGTACTGACTTAAGTTAATTAATTAATGATCTTTAAAATATGCATTAAGACAAGACAAATCCATCAGCTTTGGCTCATAATGTTGCAATTAAACACTTCCCAATCGAGGTCCTTCAAGATTACAGGGGCAGGACTTCAAACTCGAGAATTGGGGCTTGCAAACTACGCAGCCAGGAATGGAAACAGAGAGGCAGGGAAAGTAGCACACCCTATAATTTACAGCTGCATTTTTTAGCCTATTTTCAGCCCACCAAACTGACAGGTTCTATTCCACTGGAGGAATTATCAAGGGCAATTCAAGAGCATACGTTATGATCTGGCTTTTATAACCCAGGCAATATATTGCAGGCCCAGGGAGTCTGTTAGGGAGAGATGGGTTAGTAGACAACACAAAAAAGCCTACCTGAAGCACTAAGGGTTCTGGATTGAAAGCCAAGGTCATCAACAGCTGCATCCTTTCTGTGTCCTTAAGGTTCTTGAGGAGGAAGCTTCCAGAGTCCTTTGTCTCAGCGTACCTCCTGACTATTCTGTCCAGCAGTCTTTGGGACGGACAATGAACAAGGTCTGACCAGCCTTCCACAACGTCTGGGGTTAGGAGTCTGACATCCCCATTAAGTCGGGCAAACTCAGTCTTGTACATGGCCTGGATAAGATCGCAACGAGTTCGACCCGTTGCCCGCTTGCAGATCTTCTGGTCAATATCAGTAAGCTCTTGATTGGATCCCAAACGCTTGAGTACAATCCTTCGCGTACCCTCACGAGGCTCCCCATACTGGGCAAAGAAAACGTTTTTCACATTGAAGACATCCAGGAAGCGAAGCCGACCCCATGTCTCGAAGGATAATTGTCCATTCATGAACTTTCGACACCAACTGGTGCCAAAGCAGGCTGGGCACTTGTTGAGGTTGATGAACCTTCGGTCGGTGAGTTCATTCTTTTGGAAAGAGGCGAAGAGGTTGTGTGTGTTCATCAGCAGGATGACAAACAGTCCAATGACAAAGAGAAGCTTCAGACACCGGTACAAACGGCCAAGCTTGAGTGGGAGGAAGCGCAGCATGTTCGTGCACTAGCTAGGCAGGGCAGGGGTAGAGGGTAAAGGGGGAAAGGGCAATGAATAGTTTCAGGGACAGGACTCAATGGATCTCCATCACTCGTGCTGACTCATCACCTGGAGTTTCCATAGGGGGAAAAACTAACAGAGTCCCCCCTTGCAAGTGCTCACTGGGCTAAGACATTCTTGCATTGCTCTGGAGAACAATGCATATAAAAGCTGGCCTGCAAAGAAGCACACAAAAAAGAACAAACATATTATATTGAGTTGCATTTTACCAGCACTACAGCATGGAACAAAGAACATGCCAATTTCCTATTACGGACAACTTCACAATATTTGAACAGCTACAGTCCTTTTCTCCCAACCTGAAATGTCTTCTTTCCCAGGGTATAAAACTCTAAGTAAAAAGATTGTGTTGTTTTGAAATGTTAAACAAATTGGAAATGTTCAGGTCATTTGAGCAAATGCATTGCCTTCCGAACTGTAACGAGATGGATTTCTGCCAGACCAATAAATGGCGAGACACTCTGTACCAGACTGTGCTGGGTCATATATTTCCATCAGAATAACTCCTAACATCTATATATTTAAAAAAGAAAGTTAGTTTTAAAAAAAACTGAGGCAAAAGTGAGTGTTTTAAAAAGTGAACAAACATTAAGAAAAATACAGCACCTCTGAAACAAAGTATTTTACAGAAACAGTTTACCATACTGCTTGTCAAAAACAAAAGCAAATTATCTGTGAATGATTCCATCACCTGCAAATAAAGTGAGCCTCTTTCTTCTTTCAAATGAATACGCTCCTCTGAGTGTTACCAGAAGAGTCGTGCTGAGCGTAGTTTAACCTTTGATCAGAGTTGCCCTGGTAAGTTTGAATCTTTCTTTGAAGATTTCTCTTTGAAAAAGCCTGGTGTCACTAAGGTAATGTGGGGAGGTGAAACAGCACCGTACAGAGCACCATGTGAATGTATCTGACACAGGGGTGTCACTGATACAGATGAAGCACATCAGCAGTCATGCAAATGAGGCATATGAGGCGGACACCTGCGAGTGTTGTGGTCCTAAGACTCAGTCATTTTTAGACTACGGTAAAACAGGCTATTACAACCCAAGTACAGTTTCCATCTTTCCATGCAAAAAATAAGACCCATAGCACCACATTCTTTAGATGGCCGCTTACCAAGCAAATGGGCCATTTTCAATTAAAGCTCATTACGACATGCCTATTAAAAGCGATGGCTTTCGAGGGCTGTGCTCATTAGTAGACGATTCAGTGTGATTAGCGAGCATGTTGACGAATTTCTGTGCATTTTAATTGACCTAGTGAGATCCGAGTTCTTGGGGGGTGGAAGAGAGAAGCGACACCGGAAATTATAACTCGTATCAGTCCTGCAAAGCCCTTATCCGACAGTGGTGTTAAATGAAAAATCGCATTAAACCATGTCCTGGTCATATTTCACATAGAAAAAAAAGACAAATCAATTATTTTTGGAATATTTTTAGGACCATTGAGAGTTGTTTTTTGACAGCTGACAATTAAGAACATATTCCCTACAAATCTGCACTGCACAGATGTTAATGTAACACTAATCAATGCAAAAGTTATACTGCCGATGTGAAACATCTTAATGGTCCTAAAAATAGGCTACATTTTTATTAAGCAAAATACTATACATTATGCTTAAAAATCCCATGAAATTATCTGACAAGCACAATGTTCTTTCCTGGGCTGAGTGGGACATATTGAAGCCCATAGACTTTATTTTACATCACAGTTATTAAGGAAAAGTACAATCATGTGTTTTGGACATGTAACATGGTTTTGTATGTCCCATGTGCAATATAGGGATGTAACAGTATTAAAATTTCAGTATTATCACGGTATTGTTAAAATGTGCTGGAGATGTTGAAAAAGTACCAACAAATAAATCACTTAAAGTTGTATATAAAAAAAAATCAACACACTACAAATAAAATGACTTTCTTTGCATAATCACCAAAGCAATAACATTATCAATGATGTATGGATTTTAAATGACAATTTGACTGGCAACCATATAATAGCATGTTCAAATAAATGTAAATGTTCAAATAAAGCTTTGGAAATTGCACATTGCAGCCTTTAAATAAAGAAAACCCTGTTAAACATACAATAGAAGCCCTCACAGAAACCCCAATGGTTTATAATGGTTTAAAATACCATTATAAACCATTAGTTTTTTTCAGTAAAATCATTACAAAATTCCTTTTTGTAGTGTGTTTTGGGCATTTTTCCAATAGGATTTAACATCCCACCAATATAATCCATCACATACCAGTAGACACAATCACAATTCCCATTAAATCCATTACATTTTTTATTGTGTTTTTGGCAGGGTTATATCGTTGTTTTCAGCAGGGAAGGGTTAATTCTGAATTATAATTGGTTAATAAATGATTGTGTATATTATCTGCTTCATAATTCTAGATAACTTATCTGAATTGTTTACATGTGTAGAATCCACATACGCTTGTTTTTCCTCAACTGGTCAAAATGTACAGCAGGGCATGCAAATTCGGTTCGTTTTTGGCCAGACAGAAACCGCACACAGGCAATATGAGTCTCTGTAAATCTACTCACTGACACGAGGGGGCGCTTTATATGGAGAAGCGGTGCTTTATATGGAGAAGCTGAATTACAGCTGTTTCCTGTGAACTCCGTGGACAAAGCAGTTTTGTGATTAAGAACACTTCTTTAGGTATTATATGGAGCGAAGATGAAAACAAAATGCCATCAAATCGTTTCTGAAGACAGTCAGAATCTTCAGAGGTACATTCATATAATTAATTAATTCATACATTCAAAACATCCCAGCTTTTCCGCCCTATTTTCACTCAAAATGAAACTACTCTGCTGCTGTGCTGCTTATGTTGGGCAGTACTTATTTATCGTGATATGTTTAAATCGTGGTAATCGAATACTGTTTTAATAATAATAAAAAATGAAACGGTAATACTAACCGTCGGGAATTTGATCATGATTTATCATCAAACCAGTAATTGTTACATCCCTAGTGCAAGAACTTTGGCTGGATATAACTGCAGTCTCCAATGAGGACAAAACATAACTATAGGAAAAGACTGATTTATAGTACTGCACATAAATATAATAGCATTTAAGATTTGAACACCATTTGGAATGCAGCAAAATCAAGAGGGCTAACACAGATCTTGATCAGAAGAATGTGCATACTGCCTATTACAGAGGACTAGATTTACTGAACGCTCATAAAACAACTGAACACGATATGATCTCTGCATGCCATTTAACAGAATGACATCCTGGTTTTTCACTCACTGAGCAGAGACAAAGATAAACTGTGCACATTTCTCTTCAGGAAAAATGAGGCAGTCAAGAAAAGCCTTGGTCTACATGATGCACTGCCGTTGGTTTGAGTACAGATTGGCAGAGCGAAAGCAAACAAGCTTCACTGCTTCACACACCGCACCAGATTAAGGAGTTCTCGCTCCAGCAGTCAGGTTCATGTCCACCCACAGTCACGGAAACTCAATCATAATATTTCAGGACGCAGGGGCCTCTTTTAAATGAATGACATGTTGAAAGGTTTGGTGGGAAACGAAAGTATTTTGCAATGGTTCCTGCTGATTCTTTCACATTTATAGGGCTCATTTCAGACTTCAGTAGGATAAGCATGTGGGGTTATACGATTCAGATCAAGACTCATGCAAACCGAAAATGACAGCAGAATTTGATTTTACTTTTCTCAAACATCCTCCTTACAAGCCCTTACAAATTAAGTCACTCACCGGAGTGACTTAATGATCAGCATCTCATATCTCAAGCTGAAGGCCACTAAAAGCCTTTAACACACTAAATAAAATGATCCCAAACTGTGGGTACATGTGCCCCAGGGGGGGTTCTTCTGCAGTTCCAGGGGGAGATTCATCTTACTTTGTTAAACCCATAAAACAGAAGTTACAAATTAAAATATATATTTTTTTTAAATACAATAATTAAGTAAAATGATTTTATTTTAATCGTTTCACATTGTTTACTTTAATCGTTTCATGCTATTCCAAATGTATGTAATGGACATGTTTCACAATCCCATTAACTCTTGATGGATAAAGTGATGCCCAGCTTCTCAGCCCTACATTCTCTCATTAATTAACTCCATCAAATTACTTATTTTAAGGAAAATTATCTACACAAGCGAAATCACATTTTAGGTAAGACAACAAAAACAATGGAAATGTGTGCATTTAAAGACACTGAATAGAAGTAGGTTACAATGCGAAGTTATTTTGAATCACAATTAACTTGTTTCTGGTTTGGTGTTAATTAAGCACGTTTTGTGCCTTACTAATAGGTCTATGGAGATGTACAAGACAAATACAGTTTGAGAAACAATGATGCAGAAAACCAGATGGGTCCATTCACAAACAGACACATTTTCTCTAACTTCACTGATGAAATGTTTTCATTTCCAACAACCTCATTCTGCCCACAGGTCTCTGTTTTGAATTACCACTCCATTACTCATAAAGTATATCCTCCCTTTCACCCCAAGTTCAGGAGGTGTAGAAAAGTAGGAAACCCAGGCCTGAGGGCCACCGTATGCCACTTAATACCAAAAAGCAGCTCAGACTGTGCCAAAACAAAGGCTGCACAGTATCTCAGAAGAGTCAGCGCAAAGGAACAAACTGGCTCTTAAGAGGAACTCGGAGTTCGGAGAAGGGATGAGCCAGCACCGTATCTTGCTCCCAATATATGCAATATTTTGAAGGATTGCATTTTTTTTGGTACTTGAAGTCAGTGTAAAAACATTTTGACTCTTAACTTCTATAACTCACACAACTGGTTATATTGTGGATGATTAATCGGTGCATATTATTCCAAATACAATTAATCCTTATCTTCAGAATCACAATTTGAAACTTTTGTGGCTCATGCCACACATCATTCTTTTTAAATCATTCCTTTGAATCCACATGGACCCATTAAGGTATGGACTGCCCTCTTTTTTTCACAATCCAATAAAAAAAGACAGTTAGCCCAAAAAAGATTTTTTTTCTTCATTAGTTACTTACTAAGGTGTAAGTACAGGTTGTTCCAAACCTGTAAGGCCTTTGATCATCTTCATCACAATTTAAGATATTTTTTGATGTTATCCAAGAGCTTTCTGACACTGCATAGACAATGGAACTACCTTGGTCAAGGCCCAGAAAGGTAGTAAGGACATCATTAAAATAATCCATGCGTTAAAAGGTCAATCAGTTGTTTAATCTTAATTTTATGAAGCTTTGAGAATACTTTGTGCATAAAGAAAACAAAAGTAATGACTTTATTGAACAATTTTCTTGTCAGTCTTGGACGCGCGCTCACGACAGTACTACGATGTATGGATTCTACAGAACGCTGGCTCCTGTGTTAGCTGCAACACACACATGTGATACTCTCATGAATGCACATCAAAGACTGACCCGGAAGAGAATACATTTTTTAAAGTGTTACTACATCCAAAGATTTTAATTTTTTAAGAGAGAACTACCTGGTAACTCCCCAAGAAAACGGTAAGTCTTAAGTTCTTATCCTTCGTTCTTAATCTAGCCTTGTATTTCATTGGTGAAATATGACCTATGGCGCTGGTGAAATATGACGCTGTTTATGTCCTCATTGAGACATCACGCACGCTTCAGTGTCTTCTGTCATCCATTCATACATAAATGTGATTGCGCACTATGAGTTAATGGTCATCAGATCGCATAAATCAGTGGGAGATGAATATAAATGATGATTCGGTGTAAGGAAACATTAAGTGAACATGTATAAAAATATAAAAACAATGGCAAAGTTATTATTATCAGCGAATGTGAGCAGACTATATAGCGGGGGGTAGATCAGTGAAGGAGATCAGCTGTACCACACAGCATGTGACAGCACAGTGACGCTACTGCAAACAGGAACAAGTATACTAACGTAGCATAGACTTTTCTTGTGAGCACGTTATTTGAGTGGACTTAGCTTTTCCGGTGAGCATGAGCGGTAACGGAGCAGAATGATAGAATGGAATATTGAATGGAGCGATTCTCCATTCTCCAAATTCTCTCTCCAAAAGTAGCGTCATATTGAACTATTTTGGGCAGTCGTGGCCTAATGGATAGAGCGTTGGACTAGAAACCCGAGGTAACCCAAGGTTGTGGGTTCGAATCCCGGCTCCGGCAGGAAGTGTCCACGACTGAGGTGAGACCCTTGAGCAAGGCACCGAACCCCAACTGCTCCCCGGGCGCCGCACAGTCGGCTGCCCACTGCTCCACTTGGATGGGTTAAATGCAGAGAACACATTTCACTGCTCATTATACTCTGTATAATTGTGTATGTGACAAATAAAGCTCATCTGAGCTTAATTTGTATTGTAACTAATGAAATACAAGGCTAGATTAATAACGAAGGATAAGATTAAGAACTTAAGTTGTACCGTTTTCTTGGGGAGTTACCAGGTAGTTCTCTCTTCAAGGCAGAGGGGGACATTACAGGGTTATCCGTTGTGCCGGTGGAAGGGCAATCTGCTTGCAGCACGAGGCAGCGTCACGTGTTGCTTGCAGACGCGCTTGTTTATTAATCGGCCTAATTTTTGGCACAATCGGCCGATGCCGATTAATTTCAAAATGCCAAAAATCGGCTGAGAAAACAAGGTTCATTCTCAGGAAATAAACATAAGATTATGCAAAACTCATTGCAAATGCCACTTCACGTCGAATGAGTTTCCTGCATACTAGTGTCAGAATATTTCCTTGTTTTGCAAGTTGAGACAAGCAAAACATTAGTGTTAAAACAGATGGCTGAAGACAGATCAAACATGACGTAACCTTTTCTCATGTTTAAGTCATTAATATTCCAGCAAAGCTTAAAATATTCCAGCAGACCCCCCCCCCCCAGCATAAGTTTTTAGATGACCGTTATTTTAGAACTTATCGCCTTATTGTTTCCATGGCGATTTCATGATTGTTATGTGACACACCACAGCTGCAACAGCTGTGAATAAGTGATGGATCGCTTTTATTTCATTTTTCCTGTTTTATTCAAAATAATCACAAACGTGTTGATTATATTATGAAATATCTGATATTCTGATTCTCAAATTCGTGCAAGTAAATGCATTTGGAATTTTAAACACCTTTATAATGACCGTGTTAATTGATCTAACTGAATCTGAGCAACACGTAAATGAATTCTCTCCTCCCGAAATACAAAGAGAATATTGGGGTAAACTGTTACCTACACTATGTGTACGATATCAATAAAACATGTCATTAAATAATATTTGTAAGGATAAGAATCAATATTGCCGCTTCCCTATACATCAGTGTACATTTTACAAACTATAAATATATATTTTGCTGATGCTTGTGTATTTAAATGTCTGAATAGTTGTGAAAATATGACAAGCACTTAGCGTCCGTCTCTGGTTCCGCACAAGCAATTTTTTTGAATTCAGAATTCAAAAAATTCAGCAGTCGATCACGTGACACACTGAATGTTCTAATCACACTGGTGTGATCGTAGGCTCCATTTCACATTGGCTGCATCCGATAACTGAAAAATGCTGCCTTCGGAGGACACATTCCAATGTAGGAAGCCATCAAGACGTGTCCAAATCCAAGGTTAGCTTCACTTTCTGTCTCATTATATACCTTCATCTGATCAATTTTTGAAGGCAGCATAGATGTGTCCTACCACAATCCTGTGCATTCAATTCTGTGACAGTTGAGCTAAAAAATAAAGATGGCATCTGAAAGTTGCATTTGGTGGTTAGTTTGTGTGTATATGTATATTTCTGATGAACTCTTTGCACTTTTGATGTTATTTATAGCGAGAAATTAGTATTAATTAAATATTTGTTTAGTTATCAGCAAATCTTGTTTTTGTTGCAGATCATTAAACCGTTACGCTGCCTCAGAAGCCTGTCCGAAAACAGTTGCGTGAGGTGCTTTCATGCGCAAATGCTGCCTGCAAAATCATCGCTTCATAAGGCAGCAAGTCAGTTTTCGGATGCAGTCATCAAATTCAGAACAATCACATACGCTTAATAGTGCTATTTAGTATTGTCAAACGGCTAAAGATAATAAACATGTTTCAGCCAGGCCCCTAATTCTTAACACTTCGAATCTAAGTTTGAGAATGTACCGAGTGGATTTTGTTAACTTTATTCCAATTACATTAAGCATTTCACAATGGCCTTATCATTAGCTTTGCACACGCTGAGCTGCAGGCGCCCAGGTGAAGAACTGCAGTTGCCAAGGTTATCGACTGCAGGAGTCAATAATGTTTGATCACAAAAACAGTCATCCACAACCGCCTCAGTCAATGATGAATGGAAACAAATTTTCTTTCACACACTAACAAATAAAAACTCTCTAAATTACTGATTAACCGCATTCCCATTCAAAGTTGACACCTGCATCTTAAACTCATTGATGTGATTACGACGCATCTATAGCTTCTCTAAAAGCTCTCGATTGGGATAGTTTGAAACGACTCCCAGAGAAATAACACAAATCCCAGTGTCTGCTAATTATTTAGGCAAATTAGTGTATTGTAAAGAGACAATCGAACAAATGCTTCAGTCAAATCCAGCACAATGTTTGCCTTGTGTTCACGATTACTATGCAACCAGACGCCTTTCTGTCAGCCGCCAACATGATGTCTTAACTTCATTAGGAGGGTGCATGCAAACTCACATTTACAAACTTCATGGTATACATAGCCTAGATTATCTTGATAAAAGTAAAGCTGTCAGACAAGGCTTGCTGTCTTGTTTTTTATACTATCAGTAGTTAAGCATTATGCATATCTTGAAAGCCAAGATTATCTTGATAAAAGTAAAGCTGTCAGAAAAGGCTTGATGTCTTGTTTTTCATACTATTAGATATGGAATATGCATAGCTTGAAAAATAAGGCTTAATACGATGTCAACACTTGATACTGAGTTTGATGTTGTGAGCTGCAGTTTATAATACAGGTGTGGCTTTCTCACTTACACTTGCGTCATGGCAAATGAATGACAAAGTTACTGCATAACTTCGCAGACAGAGCTGGCAAAAAGGCAAATAATAACATTTGTAAGGTCTATTTTTTAATTAAAATAAAACCATACTGGGTTCTTGTAAATAATAATAATGATAGGTTAGACGATCAAATATGCCTACTAATATGAACCAGATGAACTAAGATGTAACATGCTAAATGGCATTTTATGCAATATTTTGTTTGACAGAATTGTTTATTAACCTAATATAATTAGCAAAACTACTCTTAAAAAGTAATCTGTCTAGGACCAATAAAAACTAAATAGATAAGGTGAAAGAAATGAAGACCAACTACAGCAACTAAAACACCTTCATACATTTAAACTAAAATATATACAGTCTTGTGCCTTTTAATAGAATAAACACATTTAGCCATACACCTAAAAGGACTGGACATGATCAATAAGTGTATGGGTATAAATGCTTAGTAAATCATATTATAATCCAGATATCTTGCAGACTGCTCTGAGGTCAGCAGCTGAATCCTATAATGTTATTTCAAGTGTCAGATCAGTGCCAAGAAATCTGAAACCTACTTCATGATCTCCTGAGCTGTGCTGTTTCAGAATACAAGATGAGAGCAAGGCATGATACATCAGTCAGTCTGTGTTATAACTTGTCTTTTCAAGTTTTACGGATACCTCTCACACATATATCGAATTCCTGAAACGTATTTTTATTATTTGTAAAAAGAAAACTAAAAAAATCATCTAGCTATGCGGGTTTCAAAAACATGTTCACCAATTTGCATGACTTTTCAGCTGTTTGTAGTTAACGTGATTATTTATTGTAGAACTGTTTTGCTGAGGTTGAACGGTTCTAAACGACATGTATTCAAAAAAGAGACACTAAAATAATCATACATAGACATTTCTGAGTCTTTTCCCAGATTTGTCGAGTAAATACTGGGTCTAGAAACAGAGTTTATGCTACAAAGAAACGGCCACCAAACGCAAACTGACTGGACGAAAGACGTTTCTGCAGGACAGAAAGAAAGAGGAGAAAACTGCCAACAAACCTGAGAGGATTTCTTCAGTCAGTCCTGCAGGAGTGAGTCTCTGGCTCGCTTACTCTGAATCAGTGTTCAAGCTGGAAAGCTCGCGCTGCTGTACTCTGTAGCGCGTGAGACTGAGACGCTCCGAAAAAAGAAACACGAGAAACATTGTATCCCAGACGCTCAGCGGCTCACATCAGACAAACTCAGACGCTCTTTCCATTAGGAGATCAACCAGTTAGCAACCTAACCAGAGACATAAACAGTGGTCAAGCCTCTAATTCTCAATCTCTTTTATGAATCAGTCGTTTATATGTGCAAGACTTCTGGAGGACTCTCGTTCTTATCCTGATCTGTCGAGAACAAGAGTTTGATCGAGCGCGATCTCCACACACACTGCTGCTGATTTCCAGCAGTAACGACGATCCACAACAACCGACTCTTTCCAACACCGAGCAGTCAGTATTTACGACGTCCTTCATCGCTTTACGTTATTGGTATGAGGGCGTTGTCATGGCGCCCGCTCCTGCCTCCAGTTAAGCGCTGCACTGTCCTCGTTTTCTAGGATGGGTGAATATAGCTTTGCTCTAGAGACCGGATAAATTATTTAAAAACATATAATCTAAAGCGCAAAAACTTAAAAAATAATAATAATACAAATAAAATAATAAATCTGTATAATGAAGTGCAATTTATATTGTAATCAATATGGAAAATAGTATTTGTTATATATATATATATATATATATTATTTTTTCGGGGGGGGGGGGGCTTCGGTAAACTTCTGGCAAACCGCCTAACCGAGTGGCACTTCTGAAATTAATTTCTTCACAAATGATGTCTGTGAAAGCATGTGGCCACATTCCTTAAGGGCGACTGTGGGCCAAAGCCTGGAGAGCCAGTGGCTGCTCTGGACTCGTTCCCAAAGACACACAATCATCTGCTGAAACAGGGGAAAAGGAGAAGAACCTGCAGTGAATTATTAATGATATTACAACCAACAAGCATATTTAGTTCCTGTATAACGCAGTTAAATCCACTTAAACTTAAAAGCATATTTAGACAAATATCTTGCTTGAAATTACACACGGCAATAACAGAAACATACACTGTTTTACTACGTCCACAATAAATGTCAATAAAAACACGCTTCAGCCTACCTTTGGAATGCAAGTTATGATAAAGTGTTTGTATATTATAAAGCCTACAGACAGTATTTACGCTTGAATTAAAGTTTATTTTGAAATAATCATGAAAAACAGAGACATAATTACAGCAACAAGGTTTTTCGAATGCCAAATAAAGGACATCATTCTACAGCACTGAGAAAGGAAACTGTTTGCATGTGCTCCCACCTAGTGGTACATGGATAACAAATATTGTTTCCATAACATTTTTATCTGTGTGGTACAAAAAAGTTGACACTCAACATGTTATTTATCTAACATTTTATTTATCATTTGTAATGATT